>JAPKLY010000094.1:884261-997806 GCA_026898435.1 Prunella vulgaris
ATAATAACAACAAGTTATGCCCAATATTTACCAAACACCCCTATACATTGAATTATAGTCTAATTAGTAATTAGCTTAGATTCGGTGATAGTGTACTGAATTAAAAATTACATGCAAGGAAGACTTCCTATTGCTCGATTCTTCGTTACACAAAAATTTGTACCCTTTATTGTTTAGGTATCCCACATAAGTTTATACATTAATAAAAAAGTACTCCCTCCATTCCGCTATAAGTTGTCCGTTGCTTCTGAGCACACGAATTAAGGTAAAAGTAAAAAAGTATAAATGATGTGATATAAAAAGTATAAGTGATGTAATAGAAAAAGTGAAAAAGTATAAATGATGTGATGGAGAAAAGTGAAAAAGTAATGAAAATAGTGTAAAAAGTAGTGAAAATAATAATAAAAAAGTGAATAGTTAATTCCAGAAAAGATAAAATAGCAATAAGCAACATATAGTGGAACGGACGAAAATAACAATATGAACAACTTATAGTGGGACGGAGGGAGTATATCATAAAAATAATTTATAATAATATTTTATCAGTAAAACATTATTAATTTATATAAATACTCACAAATTTATACATATATTTACTCATATGTTAATATTTTATATATATAATATTATTTTTATAAATATGTTATTTTATAGGATGCAAATTTCTACTATATTACTTTTTAAGTCCATATTCAATCTACGAATCAATAAATTTAGAAAACATATAAAACTCATCATTTATTAGTGGAGGAATCCATGATTTTTTTTTTGTTCAACAAATCGGCCCATCTTTAGAATTGGTCAAACTTTATATATTTCAAAAGAATATAGTTTTTTTTAAAGTTTCAAGTATTCTCCTAAGATTACTTATTAGATTTTATTAATACATATCATATCAATATGATGTATATTATTCATCAATTATTTTTTACTTTAAATACGTTACATATTCACAATTTGAAATATAAGTGAAGTAAAAAATATTGAATTGATTATATATAAGTAATATTGTTACTAATTTGTCGGGTTTCTGGCATGATTTAATATGGTTATATGAGTATCTCCGATAAATGGATAAAAATAATTAAATGTAAATAAAGAATTAAAGAACAACAATAATAGTGGAGGGGCTTGGTTTATTGATGTTATGGATGACTTGGTCGGTATGTCTTGTTCATGGATCATGACTAGAGCTGTTATACGAGCCGAGCGAGCCCGAGTAGTGTCAGGCTCGGCTCGTTAAGCTTATCGAGTCGAGCCGAGCCTAGCTCGTTAAGCAAACGAGTATTTTTTTGAGCTCGGCTCGGCTCATTTAACACTTCGAGTCGAGTCGAGCCGAGCTCACGAGTAGCTCGTTTATTTTAACAACAATAAAGCTAAAACTATCACCAATTCACCAGTATGAGTGATTTGAGAATATGAATTATATTATTATGTAAAATATTAATATTTTATACCCTAAATTATATAATATTTATAAAATAACATCTATTTTTCGAGCCTACCGAGTCGAGCCGAGCCAAGTTTGTTAAGCAAACGAGTATTTTTTTAGACTCGGCTAGGCTCGTTTAACATATCGAGCCGAGTCGAATCGAGCCTTAACGAGCCGAGCTCACGAGCGGCTCGTTTATTTTAACATTTCTAATCATGACTACATGGATTTACTAGCTTCTCTTAAATTTATTCAAGTTTGCTACAATAGAATATGATGAAAATTAATTGGATTAATGTTTTCAGTAAAAAAGATCAATAATGTATACAAAGTATAATATAAATAAATGGTATTCACTAGGGTGGTTTTTGAAAATTAGTGATTTTTAAAATTTATAAAATTTTAAAATCTTTTTATTTTTATTTTTATGTGGTGTAAGTTTTAACTTTATAATGTATGAGAAAATGAAATGATATTAGGTGGAGTAAAAAATATAATACTTTATTTATTTCACAATAATTTGTATAATTTTCTTATTTGAAAGTCCCGTACATATTTACATACTAAAAAAAAAAATTTAATTTGCGCATATATATATATCCATATATCACTATTCTATTTAGAAAAATATTTTAAAAAAATTATCACCATGTAAAATGTAAATTTCTTTGAAAAAAAAAAGAGTAATAGTTAAAATTTATAGGTTATTTATAAGGTGTGGAGTTAGGATTTAAAAAATAAATTAAATGAATTTTAGATTTCAAATCTAAATACAATTTTTTTTAAAAACATATCCCCTAAAATTTTATTTATAAATAAATTTAAATAATAATAAATTTAGAAAGACATATTTTAAATTATGAATTACAAAAAGATGAGAGAAGAAAAAAAAATGATAGAGAAAGATGGGAGGGTGGATGAGAGATATTTTAAATGACATGGTTTTAATGAGATTTTAAAATTCCTCCATTTTAAATATGTCTAAAATTTAGGTATTTGTAAATTCATTAACTTACTTAAAAAAAATAAAATATTTATGTGTGAAATACATAAATTTCAAATCCACACGTCTAAACGGAGTCTAATAGTCAAAATTATAAAGGTCACTTCTTTATTTTCAAACTATTAAGAGGATGTTTATTATTGAATGAATGATTCTTTTAATTATTATTTGTATTCTAATTTTAAAAATACTTATACAAAACAAGATTGTAACAATTGATGAGAATAATTATAAGAAGAAGTAAGAGAAATAAATAGGATAATATTTAATTTATTTTAATAAAAATAATATTTAATTGCTATCTTTTATCACAGGTGACAGGACTCGCTAAAGCCTACTCATCTTGGAGGATCCCATGGCCTTGGCCATCTCTCTGAGTTCAAATTTTTGTATTTTTCCGGTGGAGGTTTTCGGCAGCTCTTCCATGATCACCACCGTCCGCGGCACCATATAACGCGGCAATTTACCCCGGCAATACGATATCACCTCATTCTCCGACGGCTTTTCCTTCAACCCTTCCTTCAAGCTCAGAAACGCGCACGGAGTCTCCCCCCAGAATTCGTCCGGTCTCGCCACCACCGCCGCCTCGTTCACCGCCGGATGCGTGTAAAGAACCGATTCAACTTCCACGCTGCTTAAATTCTCGCCGCCGCTGATGATGACGTCCTTCGATCGGTCCTTGATTTCGAGGTATCCGTCGGGGTGCATAACCCCGACGTCGCCGGTGTAAAACCAGCCGTTTTTCATGGATTTTGCGTTGGCCTCTGGGTCTTTCAGGTACCCCAACATCACACACGCGCCTCTCAGTACAATTTCCCCCAAAGTTTTTCCATCTCTGTTCACACTCTTACCGGATTCCGCCTCAATTACATCGACTTCCGCCATCCCCAGCGTCCTCACTCCCTGTCTAGCTTTCAATCTAGCCCTCTCCGCCGCCGGAAACTTGTTCCATTTTTGCTTCCACGAACAGCAAACTACCAGTCCTCCCGTCTCTGTCAACCCGTACCCGTGACTCACTACAAATCCAAGCGACTCAGTTCGGAATAGCACTGTCGCAGGCGGCGGAGCGCCAGCGGTTAAAATAAACACGGGCTTCTCCAAGGGCTTCCCATCTGGAACATTACAGAGCATATTAAGGACCACAGGAGCACCGCACATGTGAGTCACGTGGTGCTTGCGTATGGTGGCGTAGATGATCGACACATCGAATTTGCGAAGGCAAACGTTGATTCCGCCGACGGCCGCCATACCCCAGGTGTAGCTCCACCCGTTGGCGTGAAACATCGGCAGAGTCCACAAGTAGACGGGCTCTTTCGGCACTGACCATTCGATCAACGCATCCAAAGCAACGAGGAAAGTTCCCCGGTGACTGTGGACGACCCCTTTTGGGGCCGACGTCGTTCCGGAAGTGTAATTCAACGTCAAAGGGTCATATTCACTCTCCGGTCGAACCCAATCGAAACTCGAATCACCATTTGAGATCATCGCCTCGTAGGTCGCGGAGAACTCCGATTTCAACGATGGAACACTCTGTACATAATCATCTGCAATGAAAACAAGCACAGGGCGCTCCGAATCCGTTGGAAACAGAGAAAGCGCTTCAATTACCAGCGACTCCGATTGGCAATCGACGAAAACAAGTTTGGATTGGGCGTGGCGGAGGATGACGGAAACAGCGCGGGCGTCAAGGCGGAGGTTGACGCAGTGGAGGACAGCGCCGGCCATGGGAATGGCGAATTGGAGCTCGTACATTGCGGGAACATTGGGGGCGACCACTGAAACGACGTCGCCGCGGCGGATGCCCAGAGAGGAGAGAGAAGAAGCCACTTTCAAGCATCTGCGATAGGTCTGAGACCAGGTGTAGGTGGTGGCGTTGTAGATGATAGAGGGGCAGTCGGCGTAAACAATGGCGGCTCTCTGGAGAAAGGTGAGGGGCGTGAGAGGGGATGAATTGGGAGGGCTTGGATTCAGTTGATCCATGGCGGGAACTCTGATTATATAATTATTTTCTGAAACTGAATTTGAACACTGCATCACAGTGAAGAAGGAAGAAGATAATTTATAGGAGTAGTTACGTGCTGCTGCTAAAGCCTGTAATCGGATTCCCGATAAATGCCTCGGATTCCCGATAAAAGATTTAGATAATAATAAAGTTAAAAAGTATAAGTTGTGGTTTGGTATAATTAATGGCAAGGAAAAAAGAGAATAGGATTGGAATGAATGATATATACTTATATTTTTTAAATAATTGAATTATGATAGATTATTTAATTTTTTGAAATTAAAGTTATACTAGAGTCATTCTAAATACATTATGATTTTGATTATCATTATTCACTTTCTAAAGTACCTAACCAAACACCCCCTAAATAATATATTAAAAAAAGTGAAAAATATGATTTACATGATAAAAAAAATGTGAAAAATTAATAGAAATAGTGTAAAAAATAATAAATATAATAATAAAATAATGAAGATTATTTTTTAAACAAATAAATGAAAAACATATGGTGGGTAAAATGACAAAATGAGTTACATATAGTGGAACGGAGAGAATAATAAGAATAAGTATTATGTGTATTTGGTGCATTGAAAAAGTGAGTTTTGATTACATTCACAAGTAAATGTTGATTATACTAAAAAATTTACACATAAAATTGATAGCAGTATAATTTTTTTCAGTATAATTAACTCAAACTTTTCAATATTAACATGTTGCATATGGGTCCTCGTCTAATAATAATAATACTAAAAATTATATAAGTCTGTCTCATGACATGATAACTAATTATTTATTTATAAAAAATTATCACTTTTAAAAAGTGATAAAATTTAATAAAAAGTGATATTGACTTTTATAAAAAAAATATACTAACTTTCTGTTTAAATTTTATTACTTTATAAAAGTGATAATATTTTAATTAATAAATAGAGTACAAGACTTAGAGCGTCTCCAACAATGCGCTCAGCGCCAGGGTGGAGACGCATATTATGCTCCAATGCAATGCCATCTTCAGCGCTAGGGTGAAGGGGGTGAACAGTGTCGCGCTCAATTTAATTTTATTCTATAATTAGTAAATTAAAAAATAATTTATATTATTTGAAAATTAATAGTATAAAATAATAATAAAATTATGTAATTATTAAATTTAAATTAATATAAAAAGAATATAATAAAAAATAAGAAAATATATGTAGCGCAGAATGTAGCGCGAACTGCTGGAGATGAATTACAGATTCTGCCCTAGAGTAGAGCAGCGCGAACCATTGGAGATGCCCTCACTCATGATAAATGAAAAGCATCAGTCAAAATTGTAGACCATCCTATTATTGAATAATATTAATTATTTTAACATACTCTCCCTATCCCTTTAAACACAAGAATTAAAGAAAATATTCAAATAATAATTATTTTATAAGTAATGTAATAAAAAAGAAGAAATAAATATTGTATTTAATCTAAAAAGTAAAAAGTAGTTGTGAAAAGGATTAAAAATATTGATTTTGGAAACAAAAATTAAGGAGAATCCTAAAGTAACAATTAAAATGAGTATTAAAAAGTAAAAATAGTTGACGAAAAAAGGAAATGATAATATTCTTAGAATATAATATATGGAGTATTTCTTCACCAATTTTAAAATTTGAAGATGCCAACGATTCATCCAAGTTACTCTTAAAAGTATATAAATGGAAAAAAAAATATAAAAAAAATATACTATATTCATTTACCAAAAATCTATTTCTATCCTTATGAATAAAATTTAAGTAATTTATAAATAAAATAGATAAAATAAGAATATTAATAGCTTTTGTTGATTATGAATGTAATAATTGTTTGTGAATGTAAGAATGCATTTTGAAACTTTATTCACTTTTAGAAAAATGATATTAATTAATTTTTATAGCAGATATCAAAAGTAGTGAATGTTTATAAATAAATTGATTTTGATTTGATGAAGCGGTATTACTCAATTGATTATAATTCTACTATTTATAATCGAAAAATTATGAATTTATGTCATAAGTCACAATACTAAGTGGATGGAAGGAGTATACATTTTTATGGGAAAAAAGTAAAGAGAAGAAATGAAAAGAAAAATCATTTCATATTTTGTGTTGCACATTGGGATGCATTCATATCTCATGAAGGAAATAACATAATTCTCTCTATTTCATGGGGAAAAATCATGTGGCTCTATTAAGTTATGTTTTTTTTAGTAAGTGCAATATATTTATTAATGAGTAACTTTATTTATATTGAAAAATATGAGTTGATTATATTGAATAGTGTGAATTTATTATATTGAATTATTTGCATTGAAAATTGAGAATAGTGGAAAATTTTCAATTTAATCAAACCACAATTTTTAATATAAATAACCTTAACTGCTTAGTGAATGCACTGTGTACTAATTTTATATGAAATCTTTATTTTATTTTTGTCATTATAGTTTTTATTTCTTTATTATTTTATAGCACTCATTCTGTTTCAAGAATATTTTTACACTTTATTTTTCTTTTGAATTCTATCTCTAAAAAATTTTCACATTCTTCAAAAAAATTTTTTATTTAAACTCCAATTCCATTTTTTTGTGTGCCAATTTCTCATGTGAAAGCTTATATTGGATTGAGAAAGTGTAGTTATTAGTTTTTTATTTTTTAAATCCAATTTCTGATTATTGAGTCGCATCTTGATCTTGCTATGAACCTTTGAAGCGATACAAAATTTGGGGCATTGTCTATTAGATAAAAAATAATTATATTTACAAATTAATTCATAATATTTGTATAAAATTATATTTTTTATACAAAAATAATTTTTTTTCTATACAAAATCAAGTTACCATAAATATTAATTTTGTAAATTATTTTATAATTTTACCCAAAAATTATTATTTACCATAATTTAGCTTTATTTACTTTGTCTATCGTTTAAGATTATTTTGATATTAATTAATATTTCGAAAACTATTATTCGGACTGTACAAGGTGACCGTAGTTAGGGCATCTTGAATGAATTTACTTGCCATTAGAAATAAGAAAAGTAAAATTATAAATTACTCGTGCTCTTTAATTTCTGTCCAAATACAATTTATTGGTTATTAAATTATTCATTCAAATTTTCGTACTTCCATCAATCACAATTTAAATAATATCTCTGAGGCCATAATCAAAATTCTACAAAGCATGCTACATATAATTTGGACAAATGTATTTTTAAAACCCTTTTTCTATTTCGTCTTTTCTACGCAAAAAGGATAAAATGGTTTTTTTTTTTTTTTTTTTTGATTGGTCAAAAGGTAATACCTGTTGTCTTATTATTAAGAAAATAGCTTTAGTTAGACTTTTAGAAATTATTAAGACGAAAGTTTAGCTACAAAAAATTCCTATGGATATGGTTTAGTCTTATATGCACTAGTTACACCGTGCAATTCAAGTTCATTTTTAAAAAAGTTACACTTACTACTGAAAAGTTACACATGTTATTATTGAAAAATTATCTTTAATGGTGTAACTTTGCACTTTTCAGTAATAAATTGTGCAATTTTTTAAAAATGAACATGAGTTGCACGGTGTAATTGGTGTACAAGATTCCTACTCATGAGATATATATGAGTTCTCTTATTATTCGAAAGAAATAAATTATACTCCCCACATTCAATATATATTGCTCAATTTGATAGTATTTTTATTCGTTTAACTATATGTTTCTCATTTGCTTTTTACCTTTGTGGGAAATTATTATTCATTTTTATTATTATTATTTTTATTACTTTTTACACTATTCTTTATATTTTTTCATTTTTTCTATCGCATTATTTATACATTTTCTTTTTACTTAAATCCACGTGTCAAAAAACAACGAGCAACTTATATCGAGACGGAGAGAGTATATGTGTAGCGTGTGTTGGATTTCAATTTAATCCAAGCCGATTTGCATTTTGTGGTTTTTTTTTTTAACTTTCATTTTTCATGCATCAGGTATATCGTGTAATTTAAGTATATTTTTAAAAAATTGCACCATTTATTATTGAAAAGTCACATATATTATAATTAAAAAATAATTTTTTAAACATATGTGACTTTTCAATAGTATTTTATATAATTTTTTAAAAATGCATTTCAGTTTCACAATACACTTTCTGCACAATAAATTAACTCATTTTCTTAATATACAAATTTGAAATATATAAAAGAATAAGGGTTAAATCAATCGAGTTCTCATCTTTTAATTGATGAAATCAATAGAAGAAATATATCAAAAAAGTCTAAGTTTGTGCACCTTCTCCGCGTAAGTCAAATGTATTTCTAGAAAATTTATTATTAAAAAATTACATATATTATTATTTAAAAAAAATATTTTTATTAATAATATATATGACTTTTTAGTAATATTTTATATAATGAATACGAGATTTACTTAATCGAGAAAAGGGTAAAGAATCAAGGGCTAAACAAAACAAAAATGCTATAAGAATTTTTTTGAAAAGGGACCAATTTATCATTAAAAAAAACAAATAAATGGGCCAAGAAAGAAATCAATCTATTTCGGCCATTCCTTGGGCCCTAGTCAAGCGACAAAAGCTAATAAAAGCCCAAAATGCTACAACTATTCCATGGTTCCCAGTATTTAAGTACCTGTTTTTAACTTCTACAAAAGGTAGAAGTATTTATATTTTGAAAAAAATGTCTTTTACCAATAAAAAGAAAAATACTTTTACATTTTTTTATAGTGGTTAAAAACATGGTCCTTAACAATCTCTACAATTATAATATGATGAATGATGATGAATAGGCATTTGGAATGACATGTCAAGGAGAAATCTCGAATTTTCAATTGGTTTGTTTCTAATATATATATATATATATATATATATATATATATATATTACGATAAATTTAATAAAATACCTAATATAATTAAAAAAAAATACACACAAAATCCAAACGCTTTTCCTAAAACTGGTACAAATGAATCCTTTTAAGAAATAATGTCGATTTAGGATTTAAAAAAAGGTAAAACTATCAATTTGTGAATTGAAAGAATTTTTTATAGATTCAAAGACAAGAAAAATATAAATTTAGGTCAAAAAAGATAGAAAATATAAATTTATAACTCAAAAATATTACTAACACAATATTTGACAAATTATATTTATGTTCTTATTTAAGAGGTCAAATATGATCTTAAAATGAGTGAATTATTAATTAATAATTTCTATCTTTTCGATTCAAAATTATAAAGTTCTATCATTAAAATTACAATCGATTATTTAAAATAATTTAAACTCTAATTTATATGTTTACTGACTTTGAGATTACAATTTTGGCGCCACAGTGTTTGATATCTAAAGATTTCCCAAATCTTTAGCCATATCTCTGAGCAAATATTTTTGAACTTTTCCGGTGGATGTCTTTGGCAGCTCCTCCTTGAACACCACCGTCCTGGGCACCATATACAGGGGCAGCCTCGCCTTGCAAAACTCCCTCATCTCTTTCTCCGTCGGCTTCTCCCCCGCCCACTCCTTCAAACTCACGAACGCACACGTCGTCTCCCCCCAATACCTGTCCGGCCGCGCCACTACCGCCGCCTCATTCACCGCCGGATGGGTGTACAACACCCCCTCCACCTCCACGCTGCTCACATTCTCTCCGCCGCAGATGATTATATCCTTGGATCTATCCTTCACTTCCAAATACCCGTCCACGTGCATCACCCCTACATCCCCTGTGTAAAACCACCCATCTTCCCTCATGGATTTTCCTGTTTCTTCCGGATCTTTTAAATATCCCAGCATCACGCTGCCGCCCCTCACCACTATTTCCCCAATCGTTAAACCGTCTCTGGCCACGCTCTCCCCGGAATTCGGATCCAACACGTCCACTTCCGAAAATCCGATTGTCCTCACGCCCTGTCTCGCTTTCATCTTAGCTCTCTCCGCCGCCGCCAGATCGTTCCATTCCATCTTCCACGCGCACGTTACCACTAGCCCACCTGTCTCCGTCAACCCGTACCCGTGACTCACGATGAATCCCTGCGATTCCGCTCGGTGGAGAACGGCCGCGGGCGGCGGCGATCCGGCGGTCATTATGTGGACGGGAGTTTTCAAAGCTTTGCTCCCGGCGTCGTTTGTTAACATGTTGAGCACCACCGGAGCGCCGCACATGTGCGTGACTTTGTATTTGTCTATTGCCTTATAAATCGAAGGCGCATCGAAGCGGCGGAGGCAGACGTTAGCGCCGCCGATCGCCGCAATGCCCCAGGCGTAGCTCCACCCGTTGGCGTGGAACATAGGCAGCGTCCACAGATACACCGCCTGCTTCGGAACCGACCAATCGAGCAACGAATCCATGGACATCATGAAAGCGCCACGGTGGCTGTGCAAAACCCCCTTGGGAGACGACGTCGTGCCGGAGGTGTAATTCAGCGTAATCGGATCCCACTCGCTGACGGGTCGGATCCACTTGAACCCGGGATCGCCGCTCTCCACCATGTTCTCGTACTCAAAATAGTGATCGTAATCTACTTCATCGGCCCCGTCCTCGTAATCCTCGTCCCCGATGAGTACCAAAATCGGCCGGTTCAAATGGGGAGGGAAGAGGGAGACGGCGTCGTTAACGACGGAGGCAGATTGGATGTCCATGAACACCAGCTTAGCGCCGCAGTGTTGCAGCGTGTTGGAGATGGCGGCGGCGTCGAGGCGGAGATTGACGTTGTTGAGTACCGCGCCGGCCATCGGAACGGCGAAATGGAGCTCGCACATGGCGGGGACATTGGGGGCCACGACGGATACGACGTCGCCCCGCCTGACCCCCAGATTAACGATGGAGGAAGCTAGTTTGAGGCATCTGACGTGGAATTGGGACCACGTACGAGTAGTGTCATTGTAGAGAATAGCGGGGGAATCACTGTAGACAGTAGCAGCCCTTTCCAGAAAATGCATAGGAGTAAGAGGGATTGAATTTGCAGCTGATGTCGGTTGTACCTTCACTGGATTTGCAGAGAGTGCCAGTGGTGATGAGTTGGAAACGAATAGTGGTATAGCTTCTTTGGGTTTGGGTAGCAGACTGCGGCGTTTCTGCCATGGAATTGCTGGTTTTTCTCTGAAGCTTGAACTGGAAGAGGAAGAAGAAGAAGAAAAAAGATTCAGAGAAAATGAATGTGCGAGTCTTAGAGGATGCATTTCGCTCGTATAATTTTGTAGAATAATAACCTGTGCATGGTGCGTGTATATATATATAATTATAGATTAAGTCTTTGTGTCTGTTCTGTGCGTATTTAAATAATTGTGATTATTTTTAATAACTGAAATGATTTTTATTAAACAATTTGAGCTGATTACACCAAATTAATCAATTTAATTAATAACAAGCATTTAGAAATTAATATATTTAAATTACTCATTGCAGCACATTAGAAATAAGATTTGGCTATTAGGAAAATACGGCTGGCTATATTCATTATCACTCGCGTGGATTCACATTCTGTTCTATAATATAGTTAATTTTAGAAATATAATATAAAAATATCTTAAAACATTTTTTAAAAAAACTACTCCCTCTGTCTGCTATAAGTTGCTCGTTGCTTTTTAGCACACAAATTAAGGTAAAAGTAAAAAATATATAAATAATATGATGGAAAAAGTGAAAAAGTATAAGTGATGTGATGGAGAAAAATGAAAAAGTAATGAAAATAGTGTAAAAAATATTGAAAATAATACTCCCTCCGTCCCACAAATTTATTCCCACTTTCCATTTTCGTCCGTCCCACAAATTTATTCTCATTCCTCTTTTAGAAAATATTATTTTATTATCACACTCACCGTGTAACTTTAATTGCACCGTGTAACTGATGTATACAAGACTAATTCATTTTATTTATATATGACATTTTCAATAATGATGTTATTTAATTATTGCAGAGAAATGGTCAATGGTTTGAACTTATAAAACAAAAGGGGAAATTTTTTTTTTTTGCCCTTTTATCTCTTTTTTTTTTTCTACTAATTTTAAATTTTAACTTTTTATCCTATAATTTTTTGTTTTGTTTTGGTCTTATTAATTTTTAGATTTTAATTTTCATCCTTTAATTCACTAACCAGCAATAGTAGGCAACTAGTCGATAAATGCGCCTTGACCACCATTTTTCAACAAAAAGCATTGTCAGAGCAGTTTGTTAATTTAAAGGCATAAAAGTGATGTTGTCTTATTCTTTTAATTTTTTTAAATAAATAAACTCACTTGAAAGTACGCAATTTAAAAAAAACAAAAGAAAATAAAAAAACCAATAGAAAAGTTAAATAAAGTATTAGAATTTGAATTCTTTGAATTGTTTTTAGCAAAATCATTATCACTTACACATCTGTCAAGAAAATTTAATTCACCAATTTTAGTTTCTTCTTCAATTTGGTATTAATCAAGTCACAAAAAACACTTCCTCTTCATTCAATTTGATAATCCTGATTTTAATTTTGTAGAGTCGACATTGAATATTAAAACGAAGAACAATGAGGGGGATTTTGAGATCTTAGAGGATTGAATGTATGTAGAATATAGATGAGAGATATCACAGGACTCAAAATAAAAAAATTATGTGAATTACAGAACGAAGAAAATAATTTTTCCAAACAAAAAAATGTGGTATCTTAAATTGTAAAGTAAAGTAAAGAAATATATTAATAGACAAAATCTATAAAGTTTGAGTGTTTTATTTATTACTTTTCCCAAAATAATAATGAGTAAGATAGATTGTAGTAAAGTGTGAGTAGAAATTTTTTCTTGCAAAATGTACAGTGATTGGTTTAAGTAGTATGAAATTTATACCATTATATATATTAACTGATAATGTTACAAATTTAAACAATAACATAATATTTTTTAGTGTAAATGTTATGACGACATTGATGCTTAATAATATCAATGCATAAAATTTTTTATGGACAAATTTCATAGTATGTAATTTATACCATAATGTGTACTTACTGATACTATTAATTATATTCATTGGTACAATACATATTTTATACTAATAAATTTAATACTATGAAAAACCTAAAAATATATTTTTCATTTTAATTTTATATTATAAATAAGTTTTAAGTAGTCCCTACTCAATAATTTTTTTTCGTTTTGTAAAAAAAAAAGCATTAACTTATTTTCGTTATCTGTGAGTGACAGTTACAAACTACGAAGGAAAATAGTCAACAGTTAATCAATATTACTAGTCAACTCAACTGTTCATGAGAAAAATAATTTTCAAGGAACCGTTGAACAAAGAGAATATACAAAAAGTTTCAATTAGAAAAATACATAATTCTAGACCTTTTTTTTTTTTTTTGAGTACTCGATTGTGCCTAAGCTATTTTTTATATTTATTCAAGTGTGAATTGGCTTATATGCATTATATCTATATTTACTTTGAACATAAGTATTTTTTTTTTTACACAGAAGAACATTTTTTTTCTGCACAGCACCTATTTGTAAATATAGTGACTTTTTTGAACCTATATGTAAGCCACTCTATATTTTATTACCATTATATATATAAAATATCACAATTTAAAAATTAAACACATTTGATCACCATCGTATAACTATATGCATGATATTAATCGATTTCCAATCAAAATTTGCATCTATTTTAGGGGTAAATTTTGGTAATAACTGTTTTGAATTTATGTTGCTAACTATGTGCAATAGTTCCTATACCCTGCATATGGATAGTCTACTTCTCGAGGGGATTAATACTCTTATTTCCATATGAGCTTACTTTAATAAAATAAAGCATTCTCAATAGAATTAATTTATATGGCTACAATTTCCAAACGAAAAATATCAAGTAGAAAATGCCTACAAAGTTAATAATATTTTTTAATTATATAAATGTTTTTATCCCTTATCTACACTTAATTTATCAATGAAATTTTCGTAAACAAATTATTTATTAAAATATATTTATAGATGAATTGGTTGTTGGTAATTAATACATTATATTATTATAGATAATGATCGGTAAATGTTAGTAGTTAGTAGCTACAAGTTAGTTCGTCAAGTCTCCCCAACACTCCAAGCCAACCTTACATCTCTCTTAATTCGTTCCCAAAGGGAATCGAACCCAGATCACTCAGGTGAGCTAGCCCACCTGATTTTAGTTATTGTATTTTTAGTTACGCAATTAATAGCAATGCTAATAAATAAATAATTTAGTTGTTTTGGAAAATCACAAGTTATACATACCTTCATTATTATTGTTTTTTGCTCTTTTAAGGCAACGTTTACATTTAACTGTTTCTATGTTCGGGTGTAGTTCTTAGCCTTATAAATTAAGAAGCTTTACTCTTTTTTTTTGTCAGAGTATATCATATAATTTAAGTATAATTTTAAAAAATTTATTATTATTAAAAGATATTTTTATTAGAAAGTCACATCTATTATAATTTAACAAGGAGTGATAATTTAGTAAAAATGGTTTTTTTTTTTTTTATAGTAGTAGGAATGATTTTTTTGAAAATACAATGTAGAAATATTTACTTAATTGAGAAATACTGAGTGTGGGTGGGATTACCATCTTACTTCAGTAGAATACCAACAAATAAGAAATAAGGTGAGGGAGAATTTGTACAATGTATTTATAAAGAGGAATAAGCGTTGAATTTTTATAATATTTATATACTTATTTTAAATTTTATTTTGATGTACATTTTATATAATTTTTACACATGTCTTCTTTGTATTTTTAGAATAACGTATTTTTTTTTTAGTTTTCAATAAGAAATCATCACAAGAATTTGTTGACATATAGAGGGAATTCGATAATCTTGAAGAGGGGAAATTTTGTATGGATTCTAAGTAGATTTTTCTGTTGTAAGCAAGATTAAAAATACATTAATTGAATATTGTTGGATCAATGATCCAATATATCATAAGTGGGGATTAATACCAAAATTGTCCCATAACTTTTTAACTTTTTCGATTTGGTTCCATAACTAAGTAATATTTTAATTTAGTCCCATAACAATTCAAATCTAACCAAATTAGTCCCATAATTATGTAATGTTTCAATTTAGTCCCATAATAATTCAAATCTAACCAAATTAGTCCCATAACTACGTAATGTTTCAATTTAGTCCCATAACAATTCAAATCTAATTAAATTAATCTCAAATTTCACTACAAGAAAAATATTCTTTAGTCACAAAAATAATAGTGAGGAGATTTAATACCCTCACTAAATGTGCATTTTAGTTTAGTTTTAGTGCGAGTATAAAAATACTCTAATTTGTTTATGTCATTTCCGGCGATTTGAGACTAATTTGGTTAGATTTGAATTGTTATGGGACTAAATTGAAATAGTACATATTTATGGGACTAATTTGGTTAAATTTGAATTGTTATGACATTAAATTAAAATATTACATAGTTACGGGACTAATTTGGTTAGATTTAAATTATTATGGGACTAAGTTGAAACATTACATAATTATGCGACCAAATCGAAAAAGTGAAAAAATTATGGGACGATTTTGGTATTAATCTCTCATAAGTGATTATAGTTTACAGTAGTACATATGCACTATATTTTATGCAAATCATACTACATCGTCATACTTAATAAATGGGTAAAGTATTATACTCCCTCCGTCCCAGACCAATTTGCACAATACTTAAAAGAAAAACATCGATTTGCGTGCACACTCACAAAACTTTCCACACACTTACCCATACACCACTACCTTATTTAAAAAATACATTTTTCTTAAACCGTGTACCATTCCAGGGGTGCAAATACCCCTCGGACGGAGGAGGGAGTATAAACTATTTTCTTAAGATTTATATTTATAATTTTTTTTTTTCAAGATAATAAATATAAAACCACATAATTATCCTTTTACTACAAAAATAATATAAATATTTAATTATAAAACTACATATATACCCTTATTAATAATTTATTAAACACTTTTAAACATAAATTAACATATTTCACCGTAGTTGCCCAGGTTATTGATTCCGACCTCGATTCAAATAATCAAACAAATCTTCAAATGAAAAACTTGTCAAATAAAACGAGGATTCACCCAATTAATCTCAAATGAAAATACAACTCTAGACGAATTCTTTTATGCAGAATATATATACAATCCTCAATCGAGAATTCGAGATCCCAACATAGATTAGAAGAATAGTGTCTTCTTGATATGCAATTACATACAAATGTTATAGAACCAAAAAAAAAAAAAACTTATTAGCTTCTCCTTTTTTTAATTATGCCTTCTTAATAATTTTTTTATTCGAAACCTATATTGTTGTTGGAAAAATGAGAGTCAAAATTCATGCAGCTTCAACATTTAAAAAAAAAAAAATGCGAACATACACAATAATCGATGGAAATAGGAGTGATGGACGAAATTAGAAATGGTGACAACGCTCTCTTCTTCCTTCTCTCGGAATTTTGGATCGAAGTACACAAGTGCGTGCATGACAAATTGATTTCTCTATTATTAAGAGTATTTGTCTTTTTAATACTACCTCCGTCCACGAAATTTATGCTCACATTTTTGCACGTGGTTTAATGCAATATGTCGGAGGGTATTACGGGATATTGTGAAATCCGTTTTGAATAAAGAGAATATTTATGAAAAGTATATCATATGTACTTTCCATAAATATTTTTTTTGCTCAAAACGGACCTCACAATATCCCATAATACCTTTCGACATATTGCATTAAACCACGTGCAAAAATATGAGCATAAATTTCGTGGACGGAGGGAGTATATCATACTCCCTCTGTCCTAAAACTATTTTTACACTTGTTTTATTTAGATGTCTCAATTCTCAATTTTAGTTTTACACATCTAAAAAAATAAATTTATATTCACAAAAATTAATAAAATATACTTTTTTTTTATATTTTATTATTTAACTTTCCATTCACATACTCGTTTTCTCTTGGTTCATACGCACATGACAATTATAAAAATAGTTCTGAAATAGAGAGAGCAGTTAGTATTATTATTTTGGCCCGCCCATATAACCATGGCCTTTCTCAATCACATTTCGCATGTTTAATGACATTATGCCAATGGCCCGGACTATATACCTAGATACACAGTTTTTTAATATACACATTCTATTTTTACAAGATTAACTAAATTTCGACAGATATTTACTGAATTAATATTTTTACGATTTTTCCAAATATATTTCACACATTTTTATCAAAATATGGAATAAATTTCGACAAAAATATATAAAAATAGAATAAATATATTTTGGATGGGGTATCTAATAATATTGGAGGGGTATATAATTGGGCCCTATGTCAATATCTTATTGGGCCCAAAAAGTTGATCCAGAGAAATATGGTTGATTCTTTCATTCATTGGGCTCTCTACGTTATATATAACTACATATCCATTTCCCATGCTCAAAATGATTAACCGCCATAATATATAATATAAAATAGGAAGAATACACTTTTTTATCGTTTAAATTTCATTGATTTTATTTTTCGTATTTTTATATTTTGAATTTTGATTAAATTCTTTAACTTTTAAAAAAATTATAAATCGAGTATAATAAGTAACATGATCAAAATTATAATTTTTTTTTGTAAGTTAAACAATTAAATTTAAAATTTTAGATATCAAAAAAAAAGTTTTATTAACTTTTTTTTCATCCAATAAATTTTGAATTTTGAATTTTGTCCTCTAACTTATAAAAGATTATAATTTTAATCCTGTAAGGACCAAAATCAAAACTTTTATAAATTAAATGACTAAAATTAAAATTCAAAAAAAAAAAGAATGAAAAATAAAATCAATAAAATTTAAAGAATAAAAAAAGTATATTCTCCCTATGAATACAAGACTGCAATATCTGCATCAATATTACGTAAAAAGGAGCACCGTCCTTAATTTCTTTCATTCGAAGGGAGCACCGTCCTTAATTTCTAATAGGTGCTTCAATATTGATAGTCTACTTTAGTGTATTTTCTGCAAAAAAAAAGTTTTTTTACTATTCCAACCATTAATATTTTTTTGGAAAAATATACTTTTCAACATTGGTTCATATTGATTTTCATCCTCTTATCTTTTGAATTTTATATTTAGTTTTATAACTTATAAAAATTATTTTTTTTTGTCAAGCGACATGCTATTATAGGTTACTTAACAAATCATATGCTTTCGTGTCAATTTTATTTTATTTTATTATGATAAAAACACATACTTGGAAGTCTCTAACAAGTCATAAGGTCATTTTAACTCTGGACCATTTAGCCCTTGTTTGTTCTAGAAATTCTAGTGGCTTTTTAGAAAGACAATAATAATAATAAAAAAATAAAAAATAACTCGCCAATTTGCCTAGCCCCCTGTTTTTGGTCTAGAATTTTAATGTGTTTCGTATTGTATATATTGTGAGCAAAAAGTATACTGTAAGTATAAGAGAATATTAATGGCGGCCCCTCCTTCTCTAGATAGAGAACGTATTTGTAATGACTAAAATTAATCCTAATTAGGTCGTGGCCTATAGATAAGGGAACTTCTTATGCTTAAATTCTTTCTTTAAATACATGGACAACTGTCTTGTCCATGAGACTTATTTTCAGTAGAAATATGGAACCAAGATAGGTTCTTGTTTCCTTAAGACAATTTATCCGTTGATTAGGTCAGGTCTCTTGCACCTTCCGATGGTTTGCCTGATCTCCAATTTCCTGATAGTCATCTCCCTGATCTTGAGTTTACCTCAGCATCATCGCTTACTCCTAAATTGCCCTGTAGCCTGGACCCAGGTTCGCCTGATTCTCAATGTGTCCCGAGACTCGTTAACCTACATTTCCTTGGGTTCTTTGGACTAAGACCTGGTGGCGCTTTAATGAATTTGGGCCCACCCAATAAGTTCAGGAATATTTGTGTCACAATAGCCCTAACTTTATAGGGTTGAGCCTTGTAGGGTTAGGGTTAGCTCGAATAGCCCATTTAATATTTTTATTTAATATTAATATAATTTTACTAATAATTGTTCTATATATTTTAGATATAAAATGGGCTGAAAGGTAATATTTTATGCACATAGAAATATTTTATAAAATCATAGAGATTTTGAGTATTAATAGTTTTATCTTTTCAGTCTTTTTTTTGTTTAATAATTTATTGATATGATTTAATGTAATTTACAATATATTATTTATATATTAATATTATGTATCTTTTAGTTTTTAATTGTATGTAAATTGCATCATGTCACATTATCGATATTTTGAATTTTAATTTATAATATTCTAATAATTTTGATTTTGTAGTCCGTTAGTCATCCATTAACCGTTAGAAACAGAATTAAATTCCAACTATTAGTGGTCTATTAAGAATGAACCATTTAAAGTTCGTAATCATATTGAAAGATTTTGACCCGTCGGTGTAACATTTGTAGCGTCTATATTTAAATTTAACCATTCATTTTTACATGTAATAGAAGTGTCAGTACAATAGTACTAATAAAAATATACGTAACTTAAAAGATAAATTTGAAAAGTAATGTCGTCGTGGTTGACGGTTGTCACTTAATCCCAACTGTTTTAGCTGGCAAAACCCTCGAGACATTAATGCAATGTTGTTTTTCCTATTATGAATCTACTCTTCATTGCTCACATTAATGGCACTTCACAGACCTTATAACTTGTAGGAGCATCAAACTATATGTAGTATATATGAATATATATCAACTGTCTGTATCTATCTACACACTGAGAGAGAGAGAGAGAGAGAGATTAGCTGCTGCAGCATTGCCGTAATCTGATGGACCAGCTGAAACCAAACTCTGCAAATTCATGTCCCCTCACCACTCTGACATTCCTCCAGAGAGCAGCCCAAGTCTACGCCGACTCCCCTTCCCTCGTCTTCAACAACACCACTTACACTTGGTCCCAAACCTACACTCGATGCCGGAGAGTCGCCTCCGCCATTGCCGCCCTCGGCATCGAAAGAGGCGCCGTCGTCTCCGTGGTGGCGCCCAACATCCCCGCAACCTACGAGCTCCAATTCGCCGTCCCCATGGCCGGATGCGTCCTCAACAACATCAACACCCGCCTCGATGCCCGCTCTGTTTCCGTCATTCTCCGCCACAGCGAATCCAGAGCGGTGTTCGTCGACCAACACCTCCGATCTCTGGTCCTCGATTCGATTTGCCTCCTTCCGGTTAACGTTCGGCCGCCGCTGCTCATTCTCATTGCCGACGAAATTGACGACATCTGGAGGCGAGATTTTCTCGATACGTATGAGGGAATGGTGAACAGGGGAAATCCAGAGTTCCGATGGCGGTTTCCGAAGAACGAGTGGGATCCGATGACGCTGAATTACACGTCGGGGACGACGGCTTCTCCGAAGGGCGTCGTCCATTCGCACAGATCAATTTTCATAATTACATTCGATTCCCTCATCAATTGGTCGGTTCCGAAGGAGCCGGTTTACTTGTGGACGCTTCCGATGTTCCATTCCAACGGCTGGAGCTACACCTGGGGCATGGCGGCCGTCGGCGGGACCAACATTTGTCTCCGAAAATTTGATGCCGGGGCGCTGTACGACGCCATCGATAGATATAAGGTCACTCACATGTGCGGTGCGCCGGTGGTCCTCTCAATGTTGGCAAATTATCCGCGTGCGAAGCCGCTTAAATCCCCTGTTGAGTTCCTCACAGGCGGCGCGTCACCGCCCGCGGCGGTGGTTCTGCGAACAGAGTCTCTCGGATTTAACGTCAGCCATGGCTACGGGTTGACCGAGGTGGCAGGGGTGGTGGTGTCCTGCGCCTGGAAATCGAAGTGGAACGGTTTTCCGGCGGCGGAGAGAGCGCGGCTGAAGGCGAGGCAGGGGATTCGGACGCTGGGGCTGACGGAGGCGGACGTGGTGGACCCAAGAAGTGGGGAGAAAGTGAAGAGAGATGGAGTAACGATGGGGGAAATCGTGGTGAGAGGAGGTAGCCTAATGCTTGGATATCTGAAAAACCGGCCGGCGACGGAGAAGTGTATGAGGGAAGATGGGTGGTTGTACACAGGAGACGTCGGGGTGATGCACCCCGACGGGTACCTGGAAATAAAGGACAGGTCAAAGGACATTATCATAACTGGAGGGGAGAATGTGAGCAGCGTGGAAGTGGAGTCGGTGCTGTACTCGAATCCGGCGGTGAATGAGGCGGCGGTGGTCGCGCGGCCTGACGAACATTGGGGGGAGACGCCGTGTGCGTTTTTGAGCCTGAAGGAAGGGGTGAGCCCGAAACCACCGGAGTATGAGTTGATAGAATTCTGCCGGGCGAGGCTGCCGCATTACATGGTGCCGAAGTCGGTGGTGTTCATGGCGGAGCTGCCGAAAACGGCCACCGGAAAAGTGCAGAAGAATACTCTGAGAGATATCGCTAACAAAATGGGGGCCATGGCAACGGCAAGTCGGATCTAGTGAAAGCCACACAATGTTTTGTTGTGTAAATTCAATTTCTTGGATTATTTTTAGTTACACGATGATGGGTTTGGGGGAACAGAAAAAAGTGTGATCATATTTTTTTTTTTTTTAGTTTTATCAGTTTGCTGAAGTGACATTTTACACAAATTCTTTGGACATTCAGTTTGCCCATTGTATTTTTATATTGGAACATTTACATATTAATTTTAAAAAATAATTGTATTTAAAGATTAGTTCATAATATTTGGTTGCACTTGTTAATATTTGTTTATATAAAAACTATTTTGATAAATTTATCATAAAATGTTTTTAAATATTAAATATATAATCAAAAGTAAATAAAAATTAATCAAAAATATAAAAAAAACTTGATAAAAAATATCTACAACAAGTAAAATATAACGTCATTTATTAGAGAAAAATAATTTTCAAGAATGTAACTTTTTAGATTGACAAAACTCATACAATAAACTTAAAAGTAGATTTTATATAAAAATTGTTTATGATAAATTTATTATTAAATATTAAATATTTGATAAAGAAGTATGAAAAAATTCATTAAAATTACAAAAAATTAGGTCAAAAATATCAACAACAACAAAATATAATATTATTGATTGAAAAAATTATTTTTCAGGATCGAATTTTTTTGGATTGACAAAATGAGAACAATAAATTTCTAGAGTAGCAAAATATGAGGACCATAACTTTTCAGATTGACAATCTAAAGATTTTAATTTTAAAAAATTGCAAATTGAGAACAAATCTAGCTCGAATTTAGGTCAAATTAGCCGATTTTGGCCTGAATTATGGCCATAATCTAGGACGAAGCGGGTCAATTAGCTTGACTTACATTGATTCAGGTTAAATTGTTTTCAATTTGTCATATTTTAAAGTTATTGTTGGACTGGCGAACTAGTACCATTCGTATATGAATAATCGCCAAGGTTTGGCAGGTCGTCAGGACCCACCCAGATCCTTAAAGGTGCGGAGCTCGCCCACATGGAGATGACTCACCTGCGTAGCTCGCCCAAAAGGGGTCATCTCTGTCATCCTAGAGCTCGCCCAGAGCTTGCCTTGTATCCCCAGGAAGGCCTCGTCGAGTTCCATCATCGCATAACGTCCGTAAGCCACACAAGGCACTGGAGCTCACCCAAACCACTGTAGCCCATCTCCGAGCTCGCCGACGAGCTCGCCTATTAGTCAAATAGGACCCCGATGGTGCGCTCTTTTTCCTTCCGTCCGGTTTATCCACAAGGGTGGTTTACGGCGAGGTTTTTAATGAGGCCCATCCAGTCTAAGGCATAGTAGTAGGACGAGGCATGATAAAGGAAGCAGTGTGAGAGACCAAGACGAGGGTAAGGAAACCTCGTCAACACCGGAAGCCACATAGGCTCGTAAGGTGCCGTCTCACACTCACACACCTATAAATAAGACCTCTCTTGTACTATTCACACAATTCTGAAAATCAATACAGTGCCCATTACAATATTTCTCTCTCTAAACTCTCTACTCTCTCTCCTCATATTATATCCAAGAACACAAATTCTTGGATTATTGTTTGATGGAATTAACATGTTATAACTAGCCACATAACAAACACGATTAATAAATTCTATCAACAATTTGGCGCTAGAAAGAGGGCCGTCAAACATGAAAATTAGAAAATTTCAAGAACAAAAAGTTAGGGTTTGTTTGAAGATTTGAAGATTTGAAGATTTGAAGGTGTTCTTGATAAAACTCAAGAACACTTGAAGATACACATACACCTTCATCCCTTGAACGAAGAACCCAGATTTCCGGACAAAAACCTGAGTTTTCGGATTTCGTGAAATCTGCCCGGAACAAGTTTTCAAACGTGCGCGTGCACACGAATAAACCGAATTTTGGATAATTCGTCACACGCGAGGCTAGACGAAAACCTGCACAGCTTCACCTAAGCTGGATGACCTCCACATCGGCGACCTCCCTCCACTCCGACGACCTTCAGCAAGCTACCCCCTCCGAAACCCAAAAATGGCTAACACTCGAGCCACCAAGGGACAGGCCTCCGCCGCTGCGGGAAGGTCTAAAGGGGGTGATCAAAACCAGGCCGAGGTGGAGACCTCACGCCAGGTGGTGGAGACCTCACAACCACCTCCCCAGAAGAGCACCACAGCTCCGCGACCTCCGCGAGTTGCGGTGACCCAGGAGGACTTGGCCCCCGCTCTGAGGGACCTGGTCAGCATTCCTGACGACCTCCAACGCACCATCGCGACCTTACAAAGGTTGCAGCAGCGATAGCAGGACGAGCTCGCCCTAGTACCCAGGCGAGCTCCAGCCGCCGAAACACGGGAGCAGACCAGGCCCACTCAGGGCACCCAAACCAGAGGGGACTATAGCGTACTCCCCACCGAGCAGGAGGTGAGCTCGGCACAGGCTCGCCAGCGCAGGGAGAGAACCGACAAGGCCAAAATGGTGGAGAAGGGTCCTGCTCCCTGCACTGGAAGGGAGTCGGCCTACACCGGGGCATCTGGCACCCACCAATCTCAAAGGAGGGAAGTCCTCCAAGGCCGCCTGGGCCCAAGATACGAAGAGAATGAGCATACGGCGGCCCCAGCTGCGTCCCATGGGGACTCCGATCAACAGCCACGCAGATCAGCCCACGAAAGGCTGAGGAGACCCACCACTGACCGACTAGGCCCCCACGGCGGACGCCAATTCCAGCCCGCCACTGAGAGGTCACCCCAGAGTGAGGCACCTCGGGGATGTGTGTCCGTGAGAAGCACGACCTTTGAGCACCCTCCGCCGGAGGTGACCCGAGATGACGAGCTGGCCTCACTGAAAAAGGCTGTTGAAATGCTACAAGCACAAGTAGCAGCCAAGTCTGGCGGACCTGACGCCACGGCTCTCCCCACCTCTCCATTGGCATCTGCCATCCTCCGCGCACCGGTCCAGAAGAAAATTCAATTCCCGGTGATGTCCGCATACGAAGGCGAATCGGACCCGAAAGTCCACCTGACCAAGTACGCGGACTTCATGATTTCGGTCGGCGCCACTGACTCCACCCAGTGCCGGAACTTTCCGCTGACCCTATGGGATCGAGCTCACCGATGGTTCTCTTCACTCGCCCCGGGGTCAATCAGCTCATTTGGCCAACTCTCACGGGAGTTCCTGGCCCACTTCTCTGGGTTCGGATCCTACCTTACACAGAAACACCGACTCGCCAACATCCACCAAGGCGAGAGCGAGACCGACTAGCAGTACCTGGAAAGGTTCGACAAAATCCTGCTGGAAGGCGAGCCGGTGAGTGAAGACACCAAGGTCGTCGCAGCGATGGCCAGACTCAGGAGGGGTACCGACCTCTGGAAAGAGATGCACCTCGTATGTCCCAACACTTACAGTGAATTCTGTCACAAGGCGGGGGTGTTCACGGCTATGCAGGAGGCACTGCTAAAAGAAGTTAGTGCCCACGAGGAAAGGAAGCCCCACGGGAAGAAGTCCGGGGGCGCCTACAAAGCTCCCCGGAACTTAAAAGCCTTTGGCGAGGGAGATGAGCTCAAAGAAAAGCTCAACCAGGTCCTCACTGTCTCCGTCGACCACGTCTTCACTGCTGTCAAAGGCAAGGCCATGCTGGAAGAGCCAAGGCGAATCCGCCAGGACCGCACGAAGCTCAATCCCAACAAATTCTGCGCCTACCATCAGGCCATCGGCCACTTCACCAGCGAGTGCTGAGACCTCCTCAAGTAACTCTGGAAATTTTACGAGGAGGGGAAATTGGCCGAGTTCGTGAAGAAGGCCCCAGCTAAGAGACCGAGGTTCGAGAGGAGGGCTACCTCCGATGACGAGGAGGAGGAAGCAGACCAACCCGGTCCCCATAACAGACGGAGGGCACCTCCCAAACCTCAGCAAAACATGGAGCCTACTCGGGAACTCTTAGTTCTCGAGGAGGAGATCGGAGCCGCCGGAGGTCTCCAGGATGGGGGATCC
This sequence comes from Prunella vulgaris, assembly GCA_026898435.1. NCBI lineage: Eukaryota > Viridiplantae > Streptophyta > Magnoliopsida > Lamiales > Lamiaceae > Prunella > Prunella vulgaris. Next base: position 910,116 of record JAPKLY010000094.1, read on the forward strand.
TCCATGTCCAGGAGAAAGAGAAAGGCCGAAATCCGGGCCATAAACCAAGTCCAGGAGGGCAGCTCTGGCCCCAGGACCGTCTCACAGCTTACTGACGAGCTGACGTTCTCCGCGGTGGACCTGGAAGGGGTAATGATGCCCCACAACGACTCGTTGGTGATAACCGCCAACATCATGAACGTCCGAGTTCACAGGCTACTTGTGGACACCGGCGCATTCACCAACATTCTCTTCAAATCCACCTTGGACGCCTTAGGTGATTTTGAGTCGTATCTGGAACCTAGTAATGCTAGGATAGTGGGGTTCGGAGAAGCTGTAACCGTTCCCCTAGGTAGTGTTCGGTTAAGCGTCCAGCTTGTATCGGCTGAGGATCCCGAAAGGAGGCTGACTAGGCTCATAGATTTCCTAGTTGTCGACCAGCAGTCCTCCTACAACGGGTTCCTTGGCCGCCCATTTATTAATGAATTCAAAGCGGCGTGTTCGACCTACTACTACTGTTTAAAATTCTCAACTCCAAAGGGTGCCGGAACTATAAAGGGTGACCAGAAAAAGGCCCGAGAGTGTTTACTCCAGATCAAAGACTGCCGGGTCAAGAAGTCTGTTACACAGGTCCACATCCTCGAAGAAGACGTGCAGATCCCTGCAGACGAGCCAAACATCCTAGACATCATCTCAGTCGAAACTGAGATGATGGAGGTAGGCGATTTGTCAGAAATCAACCAAGGCACTGGACCTGTGCGAGACACACAACCAACACCGATGGAGGACTCGGGAGAAACCCAAGTGTTGAGACCTGCGCAGGAACAACAACCTGCTCCCATGGAGGTGGCTGAGGAAGCTCAAGATGGTGGACCTGTGGGAGGTCAAGAACCAACACCAATGGACGTTGACCCAACTCCCCAAGTCACAACACCATCCCAAGTTGACAAACCACCGAAAGTACTCACAACTGATGAGCTCCCCCAAACTGAAAGCCAACACGATGACCTTGAACCGCGCATAGGTCACGAGCCTACGCGGATGTCACAAGAGGAGTGGGAGGAGTTCATCAGCGACCCGAGGTGGAAAAGCCAAAAGAGAAAAGCCACCCCCGTGGAAGAGTTGACGGCACTCCCGGTGGACCCGGAAAGGGACCTAGAACTTTTCATCAATTTTGAGTTACCTGAACCGTACCGGTCGAGGATGGAGCTGTTCTTAATGACCAACCTAGACGTGTTTGCCTGGTCCCACGAAGACATGACGGGGATCCCGTTGGAACATGCTTGCCACAGACTTAACATAGATCCGACGAGGAGACCCGTATGCCAAAAACGAAGAAAGTATGGACCAGACAAATACGCGGCTCTGACTGTTGAGGTGGAGAAGTTGTTAGACAACAGGCTCATCAAGGAAGCTTTGTGTCCACAGTGGGTTGCAAACCCCGTCCTGGTGAAGAAACACAATGGGACGTGGAGACTCTGCATCGACTTCACAGACCTGAACAAAGCATGCCCGAAAGATAACTTCCCGCTACCTCACATTGACCAGTTGGTGGACAGCACAGCAGGCCATGAGATGATGACATTCATGGATGCTTTTGCGGGCTATCACCAGATAGCTCTACACCCAGATGACAAGGAACACACGGCGTTCTACACCAACAAGAACATGTATTGCTGGGAAAGGATGCCGTTCGGACTCATCAACGCCGGAGCTACCTACCAAAGATTGGTGAACAAAATGTTTGACCAACACATTGGCGAATCCATGGAAGTGTATGTGGATGACATAGTTGTCAAGAGTTTGAGAAAGGAGGACCACCTGGACCACCTAAAACAGACCTTCGATATACTGCGCCACTACAACATGAATTTGAACCCCAAAAAGACCAGCTTTGGCGTACACTCCGGGAAGTTCCTGGGGCACCTAGTTAGCCAGCGTGGAATTGAGGTCAACCCAACACAGGTCCAATGCATAATCAAGATGGGTATACCCGATTCCGTCCAAAAAATTCAAAGGCTGACTGGGTGCATGGCAGCCCTGAACAGATTCATCTCTAGGTCCGGCGACCGAAATCGTCCATTTTTCGAGGCAATTAAGACAAACACAAGGAGGTACAAAGAGGCGGCCAAGGCCAACAAGCTCCACCTAAAAAACCACTTCGTTTGGACAAGTGAATGTCAACGAGCCTTTGAAGATATCAAAACGTACCTGGCAGATACACAGGTCCTGTCGAAGCCGATACCTGGAGAAAAGCTGTATCTGTACCTAGCCGCATCGGAGGTGGCCATAAGCTCCGTCCTGGTCCGAGAAGAGGCGAAAACACACCTACCAGTGTACTATGTGAGCCAAGTCTTACATGAAGCTGAGTTGCGGTACACCCCAACGGAGAAGCTGGCTTATGCACTGGTGATGAGTGTTAGAAAATTGAGGCCTTACTTCTTTGACCACTCAGTAGAGGTGCTGACGACGTTCCCACTTCGTCAAATACTACAGCGCCCAGACACCTCTGGACGCCTGCTGAAATGGTCACTGGAGATCAGCCAATACGGTATAACCTACGCACCCCGAACAGCGATCAAGGGACAAGTACTTGCCGACTTCATTGTCGAGCTAACTTTCCCGCAAGATCCGACGAGGGGGCGTATAGCTCCGTGGCATCTCTACGTGGACGGATCATCAACTAGCATAGCAGCAGGCGCCAGCGTGGTCCTGATCAGCCCAGACAGACAAGTCTTCACCTCCGTAATTCGGTTCGACTTTCGAGCAACCAACAACGAGGCGGAGTATGAAGCGTTGATAGCAGGACTTAGGCTATCATTAGCTGTGGGGGCAACCAATCTCCAAGTTTTCGGAGATTCCCAGCTAATAATATCTCAAGTCCGGGGGGAATATGAGGCAAAAGACCAACAGATGATGACCTACCAGAAGATAGCCGCGCATCTGACCTCGATGTTTACACAAGTTTACATCAATCAAATACTGCGGCTAGAAAACACACAAGCAGATGCTCTAGCCCGGCTAGCTACTAGCAACGACAAAGCTGAATTCACGGAGGTTGTGATCACCACACTGAAAAACCCCTCGACGTCCGATTACAAGATAAATCAAACCTCGAGTGGGGGGCAGGAGGATAGTGAAGATGGTAAAGATTGGTGCACTCCAATCTGAAAATACTTAGCAGACGGAACAACCCCTTGGACACCTGGGAAGCTAGCCGGTTAGTAAAGCAAGCTGCCAGATATACGCTGCTGGATGGCCAACTCTATAAACCTAGATTCTCTCTACCCCTGCTCAAATGTCTAACTAGGAAGCAGGGGTCCGAAGTGTTGGAAGAAATTCACGAAGGGATTTGTGGGAGTCACGCTGGTGGGCAAGCATTGGCATACAAGACGATCAGACAGGGCTACTACTGGCCCACTCTTCGCAAAGATGCCATCATCTTCTCTCGAAGGTGCCGAAAGTGCCAACTTTTCGCACCTAACATCCACTCCCCAACCAGCCAGCTTAAGTCGGGTTTCAGCCCATGACCTTTCGCGAAATGGGGTATCGACTTGATCGGCCCATTTCCACCTGGTAGAGGCGGTGTAAAGTTTGTTGTCGTAGCAGTAGACTACTACACTAAGTGGACTGAGGCCGAAGCTCTCACAACCATAACCCAAGAAAGGATGATCGGCTTCATTTGGAAAAACCTGATCTGCAGGTTTGGACTCCCGCAGTCGGTCATCACTGATAATGGAAGGCAGTTCGACGGACAGAAGTTGAGGGACTTCTGCAGTTCATGGAACATCAAGAAGCACTACTCAACTCCATATCACCCCCAGTCGAACGGCCAGGTCGAGGCGGTGAACAAGATCCTGAAACACATATTGAAGCTCCGCCTCGAAGAGAAGAAAGGAAACTGGGCAGACGAACTCCCGGAGGTCCTATGGTCTTATAGAACTTCCTATAGGGCCAGCACCGGGGAGACCCCGTTTGCCCTAGCCTTCGGGACTGAAGCCGTGGTCCCGGTAGAAGTCCAAAACAAGACTTGGAAGGTGATGGGGTATGATGAAGAAAAGAATGATGAAGCCTTGGCAATAGAAAAGGATCTGATCGAAGAGACCAGAGCTTCGTCAGAAATGAAGAACGCCACCTACAAGCGCAGAGCGGAAAAATATTACAACTCTCAGGTCCGAGACCAAAAATTCAAAGTCGGAGACTTGGTGGTAAAAAAGAAATTGATGGCCCCACCAGGTGTATTCGGTTCAAACTGGGAAGGACCATTCCCGGTCACTGCAGCCTGGCCAAACGGTACATATGATCTAGAAGACGCAGAAGGCAAAGCTTCGTCATACACCTGGAGCTCGGCACATCTAAAAAAGTTCTACCAATAGACTAGAATCCTGTAATAGACTAGTCGAAGGTTTGCATCAGAAATATAGATGGCAACCGATGTAAATTACGTTGCTGTAAAAATTCAGAAAAATTCCCAAGTGTTTGGACCTGTGCAGCTCTCCAACCAGGTGAGCTGCACCAGGTCGCCCACTGCTCCTGGTAGCTCGCCAAACCTAGCTCGCCCACATGCTCAAAAATCCGCAATGCTCAAGGACCAAGGTCCCAAGCGTTGTAATTAAATAGCTCGAAGGCAAAGGCCAAAGTGCCCAAGGTCGCGAAGGTACCCTTCTTAAAAGGTTGCTAAGCACCTACTGCCACAAGTTAGAAAAATTCACGAAAAAGACAAAAACGTCTAAGGCAAGGTTCATGAAACCCAATGGCCCAACGCGAATCAATCGAAGTGCAGTTCGCTGCCCTAAGTGGCCTAAGACGAACGATTCGCAGCCCTAAGTGGCGTAAGACGAAGAATACGCACTCTAAAAACAGAAGTACAATTCGTAGTCGAAAGTGACGTAAAACGAACGATTCGCTTCTCAAAGTAGAATAAGACGAACAATTATGTACCAGGAAAATAAACAAGAACGAGCTATTTTAAAAAAATTATAACGTAAAAGCGCAAATACATAAAGGAAAAGAGTTGGACAAAAAATGCTCGACTTATATTCAAAAGATACTTAAGAAATTTTCAAGTAAAAAATATACTTGAAAAAATCCTAAGTATGAGTAGTAGTGCTGGCCACAAAGGCCGACCAGCTGGCCGTCTTTGAACTACAAAAAGCTCCTTCTGGGCGAGCTGCATGTGCCCGGAGAGCTGAATCTACTTGAACGAAAAGTAAAGCTACAAAAATGGAGCTCCTTCTGGGCTAGCTCCACAACCCGGCGACCTACTACAAGTTGGAAATTAAAAAAGCTAATCTACGAAGGTAAGGAAAAATCCTAAATCCCCGGAGCAGCGGGGACATCGGAAGGCATCTCGGAGGCGGCAGTAGGCACATCAGCGGTGACCTCGGCAGGGGCAGCGGCGACCTGGGAAGCTGGAATGGCGAGCTCAGCCTCGGAAGTGATATTACCAGTTAGCCCGCTGGCATCAAACTCGCCCAAGTTTAGCATAACGTCCCCACAGGCCTCCTGCAGTTGCTCGACAGTGAGGGGAACGCGATCTCCCTCGCGAGTGACCTCCTCTGCCTCACCAAGGTTCAGCTCCGGCACCTCGACTGTCTTGATAATTCGAAAGCGGTCCGGTACAAAGTCGAGAGGAAAGCCGAGCTCAGGTAGGTCACCGATATCCAGCTCGGCTCCATCGGGAAAGGGAACTCGGTCCAGGCATGCCTTGAAGTCGCCCACGACTGCCTCCACCTCATCGTCCCTATGAGGTCGGGCCCACCAGAGAGTCCGCAGAACCTCAGCATAACATTGAACGCATCCTCTGTCAGAGGCCTCGGCCTTCACGGCCGCCAGGTCCGGTGAGGAGGGGGCAACACTCCGCAGCTCGGCGATCTCATTCGCCTTCGCCTCTAGCTCGCCCCTTAGCCTCTCGCATTCGGCGTTGGAGCTCTTCACCAGACCCCGCTACAGTGCGAGGTCTTTCTTCGTGATCCCGTGGCTGCCGACCTCCTGGGCGAGCTGGGCGGCGAGCTCCTCTTCCTTAGCCCTTATCCTTGCCTCTGTCTCCTGCTCGAGCCGGGTGAGCCGGCGTTGGACGGTCTCAAGCTGCTGGAGGGCGCTTTGCTCGGCGGCCAGCGATGCCTCGGCCCGTTCTTCGGCGAGCTGCGCCTATTTTTTCGCTTTGTCGGCAGAGTCCGCCAATGCCAGCATCCGCTTGTTCCTGTCGGAGCGACCTGCCTCCAACTCGGCAACCTGCTCGAGGGCCTTTTGATTGGCGAGCACCAATCTACTCGCATAGTGGCCCGAGAGAAGGAGGTTCTCCCTCAGGTCCTGACTGTTGATACCCGCCACCAATGGGGTCGTCCAATGCCTAGGCATCTCGCTCACAGCATCCCGGGCTATGCCCGGAGGGAGATTCCGCATCGAAGTGAGAGAGTGAGATCTCTCAAAGGCATGCAGAACCTCGTGGCGATTCGGGAAGGCGATTGGAGCATAACTGCGAGATCGAAACAGATGAAAACTGTTAGAAAAATAAAGGATTGAAAAGCAATGAAAGTCAATTGGGCGAGCTACTTACTGAGCTCGGTCAGGATCCCAACCCAGTAGCGTGTCGTCGGTGGTTTGCACCCCGAATGGAGAAGGCGAAGGGGGCGAACTCCAAATGGGCGTGGCCGCCAGCGGGGCGGTGGATTGGACAGAGCCCCCCTGTCCTGACCTCGCCGAGGTCCTCTCAGCCCGGTCGGACTCCTCGTCAACCAGGCCGGTGTATCTCGTTCTCTTGCGAGCTGGGGGATCCTCCTCGCCAGCTCAGGATCCACCACCACCTTGGGCCCCCCTCTTTCCTCGACCTCGCTCGGAGGGGGCAACAGCTCGTCCTCCACCTCACCCGGCCCGGGCGACCTCTGATGCCTTGGACTTTTCAGGAGCCTTGGCTTTCTCCTTTTGGGCTCCCGATCCACCTGCCTTGCCCTTTTTGGAGGCGAGCTCTGCCTTCTTGCTCGCCTCCAGCGCGAGCACAGACGGTGGGGCAAGTCTGTTGGGGCGAGGTGGGCCCATCTCGAATCGCTCTTTCACGAGTTGATAGGCCTCGGGGACCTCGGCGATCGGGATGGCAACGAAGCTACCACCTGCACAAAAATTACAAATATCAGCATGATGGGCGAGCTACCCCCCATAGGCGAGCTGCAAAGAGTCGGACCTGGGAGCTCGGGACCTTGGATGTCAAGGTGGTGCGGTAGTGTAAGGAGCCCGGCGAGCCGCAGGCAATGGTGCGCGCACAAATGGGCGACCTGTCTGTCCTTCGCATTTCTCAAACAGCAGATGGCGCGCACCACGTCGAACTGCTCCGACACTCTAGGCCTACCCCGGCTGGATTTGTGTCGCTTCAGAACTGCAAAAGGAAAGAAAATTAGAATTAGTATATCTAATTCAACCCACGCACACCGAAATAGGCGACCTACTGCTGGCTTCCCCATATCCCTCTGGAGTGGGAATACGATCACCCCGTCCATGATACGTGTTGGAGGCTCGCCAGTCGCCGCCTACGAAGAAAAACTGCTTCTTCCATTCACGGACTTTATTGGGCAGGTCCCCAAGAAATTTCTCCCCGGGACGAGCTTTCAGGTAATAATACCCCGCGCCATCCTGCGCCCGCTTGGTCACGGCGAAGAGCTCGCCCAGGTCCGCCCAGGTCGTCGCGTTCTCATAACCCTCCAACCCAAAAACAGACAGGGCGGCGAGGAGGTTGCTCCATGCATTCGGTGTGAGCTGGGTGATGGCCAGATTATTGTCAGCAAGATATTGGCCAATGATCGGGTGCAGCGGCAAAGTAAGCCCGGCCCTCAGGACATCTACGTTCAGAGCGGTCATCCCCTCAGGAGGTGCGTCGGCCCGCTCATCCTTCATCGGGGCATACATAAAAATGTCCAGTGGGATGCGATACTCCCTGCGTATAATAGGCAGGTCGCATTCATCAACAAGGCTCACCACCTCGCCAGCCTTGTACTCAGAAGGGACGACTTCTTCCAGGTCGGCGGGGTCGGCGCGAGGTGCCCGATTAGGGCAGGGAAAGCTCGCCGCGTACTCGGCGACATACTCATTCCAATCGAATGGGTGAGCCACCTGGGCGGGGACCTGGTACTCAACCAGCTGAGGTTCCGGAAAACCGATGCGGCGGAACCATTCGAGCGTGACCTCCTCCAGCTCGCCACCCTCCTCACCGACCTCGGCAGAGCCCTCCTCAACCTCCTCGGGCCCTTCGTTGCCACTGGCAACTCTTTCTTCTTGGGCGACCTCGCCACCTTCCTCCCACACCTCGCGGTATACAGAACTGGAGGCTCCATCCTCCGGATCGCTACGTAGCTCGCCGGAGACCTGGCGAGCTGCCGAGATCGCCTCGGAGCTGGAGCCGATCTCCACATACGAAACCCGAAGTGGCTCATCCTCAATTATTGGCCGTTTGTCAGGATTCCGGTCCGAAAGAGTCCTACTCGAGGAATGTGTCGACATGATCTCAGGGAAGTTCAAGAGTTTCTTAGTCCAAAATCCAATAGTCCAAAAGTCAGGGAAATGCAAAGTTTCTCGGTACAACCCACGGTCCAAAATCCCGTAATCCCGAAGAAACAACAGAAAAATCAAATAAAAGATAGAAGAGAAGGGAAAAGAAATCGAATCCTACCTTGAAGAGCCTTCAAAAATCCGTCGAGCACAAGAAAAATCGATCGTCGGGAAAGCTCTGAGAATTCGAAATGCAAGAAGTGAGGAAATGAATCCATTTCCCCCTATTTATAGACGTCGGGGCGAGGTGCGATATTCACAAAGTACAGGGACCTGTTTGCAAGAAATTTGAAAGATGATATGATGGTGGGCGGGAACCGAGGTCTCAAAAGGCGTGCATGACCCCTGGATTCCCACACCACGACGACCAAGAATAACTGCCTTCACCGAGCTCGCCTGCTAGCTCGACAATCGCCCAGGGACAGTTCGCCGAATTTCAAGTTCTCCAGCTCGCCTGCACATTTGACGAGGTCATGACACATGCGAGCTGGGGGGCAAATGTTGGACTGGCGAACTAGTACCATTCGTATATGAATAATCGCCAAGGTTTGGCAGGTCGTCAGGACCCACCCAGATCCTTAAAGGTGCGGAGTTCGCCCACATGGAGATGACTCACCTGCGTAGCTCGCCCAAAAGGGGTCATCTCTGTCATCCTAGAGCTCGCCCAGAGCTCGCCTTGTATCCCCAGGAAGGCCTCGTTGAGTTCCATCATCGCATAACGTCCGTAAGCCACACAAGGCACTGGAGCTCGCCCCAGAGCTCACCCAAACCACTGTAGCCCATCTCCGAGCTCGCCGACGAGCTCGCCTATTAGTCAAATAGGACCTCGATGGTGAGCTCTTTTTCCCTCCGTCCGGTTTATCCACAAGGGTGGTTTACGGCGAGGTTTTTAATGAAGTCCATCCAGTCTAAGGCATAGTAGTAGGACGAGGCATGATAAAGGAAGCAGTGTGAGAGACCAAGACGAGGGTAAGGAACCCTCGTCAACACCGGAAGCCACATAGGCTCGTAAGGTGCCGTCTCACACTCACACACCTATAAATAAGACCTCTCTTGTACTATTCACACAATTCTGAAAATCAATACAGTGCCCATTACAATATTTCTCTCTCTAAACTCTCTACTCTCTCTCCTCATATTATATCCAAGAACACAAATTCTTGGATTATTGTTTGATGGAATTAACATGTTATAACTAGCCACATAACAAACACGATTAATAAATTCTATCAACAGTTATGATCCTTATTTTGCTAACTCGAAAAAAGTTATGGTCGTCATTTTGCTACTCCCAAAATGACGGTTCTAAAAAAAAAATTCCTACTAATGACTCCAACTTATAATATTTTTGAAGGATTTTTTTATATTTTTTATCAAATGTTCAAGAATTGTCAAATATTTTTTATCCCACGGGACATATATTATTTTACAATCCAAATATTTCAGTATTGGTAACACGTGATTTTTTCTTGCACTTGTAGTTCCAAATATTACAAAATTTGCAGATTTGGTCCAAAAAAATGTTACAACATTTGTAAATTTGGTCACATGATTTTTGAAATAAATCTGCAAATTTTGTAACGTCTGGACTATAAGTGCAAGATCAACAGTAAAATATTTTGAACCAAATTTAAAATAATGCCTGTCCTATAAAACCAAATATGCAAAAAACTCGTTTCATAATAAACAATTATCATCAACAATTATCATACAAATTTTATCCAAAAATTTAATACATTTGGATGCCATCAATACACAAAAGGTATGCAGCTGTAACAGCTTTAGTGAATTATTTTCACAATAAATTCATATCAATGCACATATTATTCGGCATATATATATATAGAGTAATGAGATGTCTAACCCATTGATGAAAATTATGAGAAGGCACAGAACCGGGCCTTAAGGACATGTCTAATTCATTTTCTCGAATTTAATATTATTCTGTTCATTTTTTTTAAAAAAAGTTTAACAACAATTCGTTGTCAAATATTAATTACTCCCTATTTGAAAATTATAAAATGATAAATGACCTACCAACCGACTCCAAAACCTATATAAAAATAATTATGGAAAATATACATTTTTGTCCTATAAGTTTCTTTGATTTTGATTTTCGTCCTCTTAAATTTTGAATATTTTTTTTCTTCCTTTAACTTACAAAAAATTATGGTTTTCTTCCTATTAAGTTTTAAATTTTTGTTTTCGTCTTTTAACTTACCAAAAATTATGGTTTTCGTCCCCCAACCGCCTATAACCAGTCACACAACTGTTAATACACACATAGATCAATTTTTTCTATTTTTTAAGCGAAATACTAACGTGGGAGTATTTAGAGAGAATTAGGTCTTGATGGATAAAATACAGGATTAACCATAAATTCTCTCCTAAATCAAAATACTAGTTGATCAAATCTAGGCATGGGGGCTTGAGAAAATTAGGAATCTATGTGTGTATTACCAGTTGTATTATTGGTTATAGGCGGTTGGAGGACGAAAACCATAATTTTTGGTAAGTTAAAGGACGAAAACAAAAATTCAAAACTTAAGAGGACGAAAACCAAACCAGGGGAGCTAGCTCACCTGGCCACCAGACGCATCACTTGAGTGAGTGACCTGGGTTCGATTCTCTTTGGGAACGAATTAGGAGGGAGATATAAGGGTGGACTTGGAGATATTCTTGGGGTGTAAGGAGACTTGGTGAACTTACTTCTAACTACTAAAAATCATAATTTTTTGGTAAGTTAAAGGACGAAAATAAAAATTCAAAAATTAAAAGGACGAAAATCTATGTCAACGAAACTTATATGACAAAAATGTGCATTTTCCCAAATAATAAAATACTCCCTCTGTCCACCAAATTATTTTCCACTTTTCTTTTTTGTTTGTCCACAAAACTTTTTTTCATTTTCTTATTTGGAAACAACCCACACTCACAATAAAATTTTGAGCCCCACAATACTCATATTTTTCCCTTATTTTATCTATCATTTCAATATAATACTATTTTTCATTAAATCTCGTGACCACAAAGAAATGAGAAAAAGTTTCGTGGACGGAGAGAGTAGATCGTATTTATTTATCCTCGGAAGCTGAAAATTGGAACTACTTATGATTGTGAAATAATTTCAATTTTCTTCATTAATTTTTGCGCATAAAGCTTGAAGTCACATGTATTGACGGACAGGGACAGAGGGTTGATGAACTAGACAGCTGATCCATAAGGTAAGCATTTTTATCTTTATCTCTATTTAATACTCCTCCGTCCACAAAAATTGAATTACCTTCGCAATTCACGGTTATTAAGAAGAGTTGATATTGATGTATAAAAATGAATATATTAGTATAAAAAAGTACTTGATGTGATGTGTAAAAGTGAGTATATGTGTATAAAAAATAAAAATAATGATTACTCCCTCTGTATTTCTATAAGTTGTTCGTTGTTTTTGGGCACACGAATTAAGGTAAAAGTGAAAAAGTATAAGTCATGTGATGGAAAAAATATAAGTGATGTGATAGAAAAAGTAAAAAAGTATGAGTGATGTGATGGAGAAAAGTGAAAAAGTAATGAAAATAGTGTAAAAAGTATTGAAAATAATAATAAAGAAGTGAATAGTAGTTTCCAAAAAAGGTAAAAAAAGCAATGAACAACTTATAGAAAGACGGACGAAAATGACAACATGAACAACTTATAGAAAGACGGAGGGAGTATAAGTTTTCCATTTTAGATAAGTGGACCATTTATTGTGGACGACCATTTAATGTAACGTGGACCATTTATCGTGGACGGGGGAGTATATTTTATTACTAAGTAATTATCTCGAAAAATAAATAATTATAGGACTAAATGTGAAAATAAGTAAAAAAAATTACCTATAATAAATTCCTATTTTTCTAATTTGTGTGGGAAAATATATATATTTATTTTTGCAATGGGAAAAGAGTATTAATTCTCTAAAACTCCACCTCACTAGCGTGGAGTTGCTTTTGTTACTCAACTAAGTATAATGTGGGCTAGAGAGTTTAGAGAGTAGATATGTCGAGAGATTTTATTTTATTTAAAAATTTAAATTTGTAAAATATGGTTAAATCAGGTGACATTTGAAACATAAGATTCTCTGCATTTACTTCTTTTTGTTAAACATGTAATCATCTATAAATTATGGGACATATATATAGGTTAATTAAATCCTATCCCACACAACATCATCATCATCATCATGATGTCCCAAATTAATCCATTTCTTTTCCAGCTGTATTCATGTACACAATAACCTTTTCTTTATAAATTATAATCAATTTATGACATGGATATCCAAATTTCACATAGTTCATTGTGGACCAAATGTTGATCAGGTTTTGACCATCATAAGACCAACTGATAAGAGTTGCAGAAAATATTTAAGCATAAAAAGTAAATCTTGTGTGATATAGTTCTATAATATAAAATATATATGTTATTTATTAATTTAAAAGTGATATTTTGAAACTGTTATATTATTTTTGTTTAAAATAACTATCACTTTTTAACAATATTATCATATTTCTATAAAAGGTTTTATGAGACAAAAAAATTATAATTTTTTAAATTGTTAGGTTGTGCCAGGTTATTATTCGTTCAGAGATAGGGGTGTAAGAGAGGCGAGTCGGTTCGCGAGCTATTCGTGCTCGACTCGTAAAATAATAAAAATTGACTCAAATCTAATCGAGTCGAGCTCGAGTAGCTCACGAGTTCGAGCCTAAATATATACGGTTCGAGAGGCTCGCAAACCTTATCGAACTTGCATAGTATTTACTACTTTGTCAATATAGTTTTAGTAAATATATATATTATGGATTAGTCTTGTATGCACCAGTTACACGGTGCAACTCAAGTTCATTTTTTAAAAGTTACACAAAATATTACTGAAAAGTTACACATGTACTTATTACTTAAAAAGTGTATCTTTCTAGCCGAGTCGAGTTCGAGCTAAAAAAAATAGGCTGGATCGAGTTCGAATCGAGTTTTGAGCTTCGAGTATTTATTCGAGTCAAGTTTCAAGCTCAGCACTACTCGACTCGACTGATTTACACCCCTATTCAGAGAGAGAGAGAGTATAGCTAATTCTAGAATTATACTAGCTACACCCATCCCTAGAAAGTTCAAGATATTTTTGGGAACAAGAGTTAAAAATTGGTGTAATTAATGAAATATATAGAGTTAAGATTGTGAGAAATATTTTTATTTTGAGAGTATGCAAATATTTATTTGGACAAACTAAATGAAAAAATACTTAATTTTTTCGAAGACAGATGTAGTATAATGTGTGCTATCAGGTATGCATCAACAACACCTTATTAATTTTCTCTAGTAACAAAACAAAAACAAAAACAAAAGAATCTCATTAATCTAACAAACTACTTTTCATTTATGAATTCGAAATATGGTTATCTCACAATAAATTTTCCAAAATTGATTTTTAAAATTAACTGAAACAATGTGCATGCATATAGAGAAAGAAGGTATGTTAATGTTGTATTGATTAAGTCCCCAACTGTCTAACCCCTCATGTCTCAGTGCAGTGTCTATGAATTAAATGAAGTACAGAACAGAGATAATATATGTTATATTATGAGATAAGTCAAAAAGTTTAGATACATACTCAATTGCAAATTCACTTTATTACTTGAAAAAAAAAAAGTTCCAAATGTCCCAATTTTAAGTAAGTTTCAAATGTCCCAATTACTGTCTCAGCGAGAAAAAGCGATACATTGTAATTTAATCCGTTGATTGAATTTTTGAATGTCTGACACTTGAGTACTAGAAGAACGACAATTAAAACACAGTAGAAATGATAAACCCAATATTTCTTTAATTCAATAATATAATCTATTCAATTCTCTTTACATCCTATTTATAATACAAAACAACTTAAAAAAGAAAAAGAAAAATAATATATAGCTAAATATAAATAAATCTAATCTCATCTAATACAATTAGATAAAAATCTCAACAAATGAAAACATAAAAAAAAGAAGAAGATTACAACCTTTTATGGTCTTTATCTTCATCACAAACAAAGCATAATCACTTTATACATTTAAATACTCATGACAAGTTCTTGCATTAAATTCCTTACAAACAGTAAGAGAGTATATCTCTTATACACTAGGTGTGTCATGCAATGTAAATATATTTTTTTAATAGATAAATTTATTTTTATTAAATAATTAGGAAGAAAACTGTAATTTTTCAATAAAAACACTTTAACTGCTCAAAAATATACTTTAATGCATAAAAGGACTAATTATATTCCAACTTATAATGTGCATTAAACAAAGGAATACACAGTTTATAGATGGGTCCCACTCCAATGTGGAGTGCATAAATCGGATAGGTTGGGCTGTTGGGATGTTTCATCGTCTAATAGATTCATTTGACGATATTAATTTACAGATCTTAGCTGTCCGTTTATTAATTCAAAAAATAAAATAAATATTAAATAATAAATATATTTTTTAAAAAGAAAGAAGGTAGAGCTGGCTTTTTTCTAGTCGTTAAAAAAAATAAAAAAATCCGTGCGTTCTCTAGAAGTCTTTGCACATAGTATGAGATTTTTTTTTATGATTAAAATATAAAATGGTAATGTGTTGGTGTTATTATCACAAGAAAAATAAAGGAATTATCTATGAAAATTATTTTATCTTCAAAAAATTTCAACAAAAGATTTTCATAGTAAGATTATTTAAGAATTCAAAATAATTTTCTTATTATATTGTATTCATTTCTTAACCTACAAAATTAATTTATCTACTAAATGAAATTTTTAGGTACTTACAAAAAGTTTTATTTATAAAAAATTACTCAAATATTTTGTAGGTAAGAAATAAAAATGTACTACCTCCGTCTCAGGAAAGTTTGCGGTACTTTCCTGGGCACATGTTTTAAGAAAAAAATGTAATGAGTAGAATGTGTATGGTGGAGATTGTGAGGTAAAGATTTTAAAGGTGGAGACTTAAATAAATATTTTCATTTTGGAAGTATGCAAACTTTTGTGGGACAAACTAAAAAGAAAAGTATGTAAATTTTTGTGGGACGGAGGTAGTACATAATTTTTTGTTGGAACTTTCGTAGTCATAATATAGATGAACTTTTAGCAGTGCTTTTTTTTTTTTTTTAGTGTATGATTGATTGTTATTTTTATTTTAGGAGTGTGAATAATATTGATGGACGGATAGAAAATGGAAGTGATGGAGTTTATTGTGCGAATTGAATCACTCATGCACCAGATACACCATATAATTCAAGTGCGTTTTTAAAAAAAAGTTACGTTGATGTTACTGAAAGGTTGTCTTGTTATTACTGTGAAATTATTCATTTTATAATTATATAACTGAGGAAACTTTTAAGTAAGATAATATTAATTTTCCAGTTATAACAGAGACAACCTTTTAAACATTCAATTTAATTGCACGACACATTTGATACATACAAGACTAAACTTATTGTGGGTGTGAGGGAGGGGGTAGTTAATTAAAAAAATTTACTCCTTCTGTCCAAATTTTATTTTTACATTTGGTTTTTTAACATTTGTTATGGAGTTAATTTAATAAAATAGTTTATTTATGAAAGATAATTATTAAATTTAAATGAATGAAACAACGGGAATAAAAAAAATTGAGATAGATGGAATATTATGTAATAAAAACTGAATTATTTATAAGTAATAATTATCAGTAATTGCAATTGAAATGACACTCACGGGCTGATTTAAGAGGACGTTTGGTATAAATTTAGATGACAATGATAATGAGTATCATTAAAGGGGCAATCATTAGTGATTAGTCTTTTTTTAACTTGCTTTTATGATCTCATTCATTTATAACAAATAATACCAAACACTCATAATGAAAATGCATTTTCATTCATTTCTATTCCCCACCCTCATTACCCTCAACCAATCGGACCCTAATTTCATTTGAATAGTGCATGTTAGGATGTGTATTTCTCGTGGGAATATTAATTAATTAAAGTTGGAGAAAAAGAGTAATTCTTTAGTAATTTTGAATTTACATAAATTCATAACACTATTATGCATAATTATTATCACGATTACTTATATATGGTATCACTATTATAAAAATATATTTAATTTTTTTAATAGTGATACCGTATATGCATAATAATAACAATAGTAATATTTGATAATATCAAATTTATACAAATTTTTGTCTGCAAATAATTTCCTCGTGACTATGAAAGCTACCAAATGAATGAATGAGACATGCATGCACCACCGCTCCTTAATTTTGAGTTGGGCCATTTAAAAAGAGAAAGGGCTCAATGGCAAATTTATTATAATATTGATATTTTGAAAATACTTTATCAAAATAGTGGAGAAATTGTGGAAGTTATCAATATAGAACCAGTCGGGTTTCATATGCCCGACTGGTGACGTGGCCTTTTGTCAATTTTTTAGTCACGATTGAAGAAGACATGAAACTGACATTTTACAGAGGCCTGCAGAAAAGAGATAGAAGGGTCTTGGATAAGCCGATAAGGTATAGTTTATACAAAATAAAAGTAATTATTTTATTTTAAATATAAGTAACATATAAATATTTTAATTTTCAAATAAAAATAATAAATATACATAGTAATAATAATATGTGTAAATAACCGTATAAAATAATAAACTAATTTATTATTTTAATTGCTATTTTTTATTTTTAAATATATAATTTTAAATTTATATGTATAAAACTTGATTTAGCCTTAAATAAAAAATAATTATATTTCAACATATAATAATATAACATCAAATTAAATATATATGAATTAACATAAATTATCAGAATAATTTATTTATTGAGAAACACTCACGTAAAACGTTTCACATGTGAAACGGGTAAATTTAAAGAAAACAACGTTTGGTCTAATCGTAACACACATTTTACCTTAAAGTAACACGCATTTGTCTAAATAGTAACATACCTGGGAGCGAAAAATCTGGAATCATAGTTGCGAATTAAAAAAAAAAAAAAAGAGACCAAATCCGACCCGACCCGATAGAATCTGCGAATTTTTTTAAATTTACCCGTCTCACTGCGTGAAACGTTGCATATAAGTTTTTGTCTTATTTATTTAGAGATGTTTTCAGATAATATATATCAAATGTTTTGCAATTCTAATATAATTTTTAAAAATCATCTTCGTTAATACTGAAAAGTCACTTTTATTATCATTTTATAAGAACTGGCTTTTTAGTAAAAAAATATATTAACAATTTAATAAATTCAACATTTAATATTAAAAATATAAAAAAATGTCAAATATTTTCACCATATTAGAAAATGCTAAAACTTGTTAAAAACGGCTAAAAATTTGAGAAAATAATATAATGATTTCAAAATAATGAATATGAAAAATATATTTTGCGAAAGTAGATATTATGCACTAATGTGCATACCTTTATTAAATATATGGATATTTTGTAAATTTAATTAAATATAAAAAGGTTTAATATTTTATTTTTATTAAACAGAAAATTTTAATATAATTAATAAAATAAATTCAACTTCAGCATAAAATATTAAAATTTATATTAACTGCCCCATCCCCCAAAATGGCTGCAAACCCACATGCAAAGCAGTCAAATCATGTGTCATGCCTCCAACCACGTCGCCATGTTCCACTTGTGGAGGTACAGCCACCTCACCAGTCGGTAATAGGATTACCGACTGGCTTTATTTCCATAACAAATAAATTTTCTTGTCTATTTTAATAATTTGGTTTTAGAAAAGCTTTATTTAAATAAATTACCCCTCAACTATATACCCCTACAACTTTATTAGATATACTTCCACCCAAAATATATTCATTCTATTTCTAAAATTTACTCAATGTTTCAATTAAAATGTGTGAAATATATATTTGGAAAAATCTAAAAAAAATCAGTAAATATTTTTCAAAATTTAATCAATTTTCCGATAAAAAATTGTGTCAAAAATAATACATGGACATTAAGAAAGTGTATCTAATAAATTTAAAGAGGTATATAGTCTGGGCGAAAGAGAAATTAGACTTGGGCTGTAAAGACTAGCAGATGACAAACCCAAACAAACAATTATTAGGCCCACGTTATTTGCACTATCTTAAGTGCACTATTCTGATAGTGTATTTACTACTCTTTTTTTTTCGAAAATTTTATAAATTTTTGGAAAAAAATTGTATTTTATTTTTAATTTTGCTATATTATAAAAATAAAAAAGTTAAAAAATTTTGAAAAAAAAAAAAAAAAAACTGAACAAGAAATAGTGTATTCATACGGATAGTGTATTTATTGAACACTGAAGAGGCTAGTGCAAATAATAAGGACCTAATTAATATTTATACATTCATTATCATGCTATAATTTAATTTCATAATTTGATTGACTCTAATTTTTCGATTAATCTATTTCTATATTAATGGGAATAAAATTAAAATATTAAATAAAAATCATCAAATAGTTTTTATTTTGATATTAGAGTAGGTCCCTTGTGCACCAGTTACACCGTGTAACTCAGGTTCATTTTTAAAAAGTTGCACAATTTATTACTGAAAAGTTACACAAATTATTACTGAAAAGTTACACCATTAAAGATACATTTTTCAGTAATAACATGTGTAACTTTACAGTAATATTTTATATAACTTTTAAAAAAAAACTTGAGTTACACGATATAACGGGTGCATACAAGACTAAGGCTTGATATTAGTAACAAAATCAATGTAATATCATACAAAAAAGAAGGGAGTATCATTTTTGTGAGTATTTGATCAGTCATAATATAAATCCTCAATTTTTATTAGATAAAGTATTATATAAATCATTTTTATGATATAAACTACTTTTTGATATAAAGTTTATATTTATATTTCTTTTTATCTTGTTAAAAAATAATTCATGATATAAACCAATTTCATACCATATCTACTATTTTTATTAAATAAAAAAATAATTTCATTGGGGAAGACGTTACAAATTTCCAATCCTATCATATCCATGAAATCATTGGGATGCTACATGCTAGAATTTGACTTTCATATGAGCGTGGGAATTTGACTTTCCATTAGTTATTTGAAGTTGAATTTTGGGATTCCCTTTTGTACGGGGAATCTGAAGTATTGACTTAATCATAAAATAAAGCCTAAATTCCGAAAGAATTATCAATTGCAATACCCCTCCATCCCATAATTGTTTTCACACTTTCTTTTTTCGTCCGTCCCATAATTGTTTTCACACCCTATAAATGGAAACTATTACTTTAACTTTATCCTCACAATCCAACTAATCTCATTATTTTAATAATATAACTTTACACAACACTCTACTTTTCTTAAAAGTTGTGTCATCCCAGAGGTGAAAACACCTCTGGGACGGAGAGAGTATTATTTATTCCCTTTCATGGCAAATAAAGATTTTTAAATCATATTTTTCTCTTTTTATCAAAATCTAACACATTTTTCATCTTTAATTAAATTTAACTTATACTTTTTCTTCTTTTAGCACATACTTTTCAATTTCTATAAAATCTAACATATATATTTTTTTCTCAACAAAATTATACACATATTTTTCACTTTTAATCAAATCTAACACATTATTTTTTCTACCCATTTATAATTTTCAATTATTGTCAAAAAATTCTTAATCAAATTATAACCATATTATTGACAAATACAATCAAATTAATTGCAAAAAAATTAAAATGGTTTAATTATAAATAATTAATATATTTTTATACTAAAAATATAAAAAATTTATATAAGAAAGTAATAATATTTATAATATTTATTTTAAATGTTGTACTATATTATTATATAAATTCTTAAGTACTTTGCAGAACTCTTCTTAGTTCAGTAATATAATTTTCAGATATTACTAAATTTAGATTTATAGATTTTAAAATAAAAATTTTAATTAAACATATTAATATCTCTTGAGAGATTTCAAAAAGTTATTAACTGACTAACTGAGAAATAATATGTGTAAAAAAAAAGTACAATGTGTTAGATGTAATAAAAAGTATATATATTTGTATGATTAGACTAAGAAATTAAAAATATGTGCTATGTTTGTTTAAAATTGAAAAATATAGGTATAATTTGACTAAAAGAAAAAAATATATACTGGATTTGATAAAAAGTGAAAGTATGGGCTAAAATTTGATTATTTGACCTCTTTTTTTTAGCAATAAAAAAAATACTCCCTCCGTCTCAGGGGTATTTGCACCCTAGGATGGCATATTGTTTAAGAAAAATGTATATTTTAAATAAAGTAGTGGTATATGGGTAAATGTGTGGAAAGTTTTGTGAGTGTGTACGCAAATTGATGTTTCCTTTTTAAGTAGTGTGCAAATTGATTTGAGATAACCCAAAATAAAAGGTGTGCAAATTGATCAGGAACGGAGGGAGTATTACAAAGTACGTACAGGGGTTTCTCCCACTCTTACATAAAACTACATCAAAATAATTAGAATTACATCAATTTTCCCATACAAAAATTAATAATCTTTCACATTAACCCACCCCTTTTATCAAATTTTTACTCTCGTGCACAATAATATTAATCCTTTTCCTGTTCCAATACTTTTAACCTCATGCACAAAATTGTGTCTTCCATCGGCACATTTCTTAGCATATTCAATTTCTCCTGCACGATTAATTGGACAATTTCTTCTGCACATATAAATAATGATACGACATTATGTGTATATTATTATTTATTAACCGTCACAACACTTAATAAAATTAATTAATTTATTATTTATAAAATTATTATTTTGTATATAAAATTTAATATTATTATTGGTGATGCACTTAGTGTTTATTTTTTTCTCCATTAGGATGTGGATTTGAAATCCGTGGATTTCACACATAAATAATCACTCTTTCCAAGTAAGTTAGGTGAATTTACAAATACTTATATTTGAGTTTATGTTCAAAATTGAGAAATTCTAACTCCTCATCAAAACCATGTCATCTGTGAAATTCCTTCTTTCTATTTTTTCTTCTCTATATTTTTTCTATTTTTTTTTTCTTTTCTTCATTTCTTTACAATTCGTGATTTAAAATATATATATATATATTTTTTTTTTAAATTCATCCATTTCATTGGAGCCTTGAATAAAACAAAATCAAAGTCATCAATTTGGGCGCAATGAAAATCGACATACAGTGTAAAACAATAGCCATTTGTATTTATTTACGTAAACAATATTGAATTTTACATATGAAAATTAAAAAATTTAATGCTAAAGTCAACAAAAGTGGACTATGAATATTGTGCACGTCAAGTGGAATTATAAATCCATGCGAACGCATGCATGCAAATAATTACTCCCTCCGTCCCATAATTATTTTCACATTTTTTTTTTTTGTCCGTCCATAATTATTTTCACACTCTATAAATGAAAATTATTACTTTAACTTTATCCTCACAATCCAATTAATTTCATTATTTTAATAATATAACTTTACACAATACTCAATTTTTCTTAAAAAATGTGTCATCCCAAAGGTGAAAATACCTATGGGATAGAGGGAGTACAATTTTAAGTAGTTGGGCTTTTGAATGGTTTTTTTTTTTTGCTTTTATATATATATATATATACATATACATATGTGTGTGTGGACTCCAAATGTGTCAATTGATCCCATGATATAATGAAGTTAACAATTAATTGAAATATGGTTATGAGTCGTTGCACTTTTCTATCGAAAAGTATTTGAATTTTTTTTTATCTGACATTATATAAAATACTCCCTCCGTCCCGTAGGAATTTGCACCCTAAGGGACGATACATATTTTAAGAAAAATATATTTTATATATAAAATAGTGACATATAGGTAAATATGTGTATATGTTTGTGAGTGAGCACGTAAATCTAGGGGTGGAGCAAATACAAAAAATACCTGTATACCTTACTTATCATACCGAAAAATACCGAATTTATTGAAAATTTCGGTATACCAAAAATTTCGGTACGGTATGATACCATACCGATATTTTCAGTACGGTATCGATATAGAATTTTAAAATTTTCGGTATACCGGTATATAATATACCGAAATACCAAAATATTTTCGGTATAAACTGGTATACCGAAAATATTCCGGTATACCGATTATTTTTGGTATACCGGTATATACCATTTTGGTAATTTAATATTAAATTTATTTTTATTTAATTAAAATTATACTTCAATAATTCGGTATGGACCGGTATGGCGGTATATACCAGTATGAACGGTATACCGACATAGTCGTTATTTCGGTATGGACCGGTATTTTGGTATAGATCGGTATATATCAAAATATCGGTACGGTACGGTCTACCGAAATTTTCGGTACGGTATGCGGTATGCATTTTTTGTATACCGAAATTTTGGTATACCAAAATCCGGTATACCGAAAATTTCGGTACGGTATGGGCGGTATACGGTATGGTACGGTATGCCACCCCTACGTAAATCAATGTTTCCTTTTTAAGTAGTGTGTAAATTTGTGCAGGACGTCCGAATAAGAAAAGTGTACAAATTCCTATGGAACAGAGGGAATACTCAATTTGAGAATTCTTTATTTGCAATGATAGTTAAAAGTGGTAATTTATTTGTAACTAATGAAATTTCTAGATTAAATTGTAATTGTATAAAGGAGGTGTTTTGTGCAATGCTGCACATGCAGAATGACAAAATCTGTGGGTCATATGGAACCAAATAATCCAAAAGAGTCACACAAAAGCAAATAAAAAAAATTCTTCTAGCTTGGTGTTATAGTAAGAAAAAAATATGTATTACTGCTAGAGTACGTATGTGTTTCAATATGAAGAACATGACTGAATCATTAAAAAAAACATGTTTAAAGAATATTATAAACAAACAATCTAATATTTAGCAATGTAAAGTATATGTATCAGGAATAGAGATGAAAATTAAATCATATGTACAGTGAAGGTCGTGAAGAATAAAGACATTGAGAAGACAATTTAAAAAAAAAAGAACTATTAGATAATTTTAACCTCAGAAATTTCGATTCAATAGTTCATGTATTACTATTTAAAGTAGAAGAATATGAATAGTAAAAAACTAATTGATTTAGTAAATTATGTATTATTACATTAACAAATTAGTGTTATTATATAAACCATAGACTACAGAACTAGTGATACATTTTGCTCAAGTAGGAGCACATATTTGTTCATATAATGATATAATCACTCCTTTTTTTTAGTCATATGATGAAAATAGTGGAAAAAATATGAACATGAACTTGCACAAGAGAAACGGTCAAATTGGAAAAGAAACCGTTATGTGTAAAAAAAAAAAACGATTTATAAAATGAAAATGAGTGAAAATAAACTATGTTGCATGAATCATATATTTGTGCAATAATGCATATAAATCTTTACAGCGAATAAAATATAATTATTTAATTTGTAAATAAGTCTAACTTTAGATATTGAAGTGTTAATAATTTTAATTTTATCTAATGAGTATTGTTTATTACCGTACTATATTTTTTAGTTATAAATTTTTTTTTGTTATTTAAAATATATTTTTTTATTAATATATTGACCTTTATATAAAATAATAATAAGCGATAAAAAGTAATGGATAGTTGTTTTAAAAATATTTATATAAAATATATGAATTTTTTTTAGTTTTAATAAAATGAAAATAAAAAAATAAATAGTAATAATATAAAGAAATGTATTTTGAAAGGGATAAGATAGACATGGGAAGGGTTGACAAAGTGTCATAAAGGCCCATGGAGTAGGCTAAAGTATGAATTTGAAGTAAACAATAAATATATAAAAATAAAGGTAGCTAAATACATTATTCTCAAAAAAATGAAGTTAGACATCAGGACGAGAGTTGCAGAAAGATACAAACACCAACCCCTGTCTTCTGCCTTCTGTAGATAAGATTTGGCTGATTTATCTTATACCTAAAATATTTTAGGTAAACGAAGGAATTTGGGTTATAAACTTTAAATTCATAATCTAAATTTAATCATTTTTTTTTATTAAGATCTTGTTATGTACGATAGATTTTTGTGTATGACAGTGATTCTTGAATTTTTATACAGGAAGTCATAAGATAATTGAATTTTAATTTTGTATTTTTTTTATTAATTTTGGGTCTTTATCTATTAAATCAAACATCAAATTAGATTTATCTTGGGGGTGCTGGGTAAAAAAAATTCTTCAATGGTAATGAGAATGAGATATACACATAGTAATTATTATATATCATGAAAATAAATGAGATACATAACATTATTTTTTCTCCTAAATAAGGTAATCATCACCCCCATTTAATTACCTCCATCCCACCTTATAATCATCCTCCTCAATCAATCTCCTATACCATAACCAACAAAATTCTTTTTTTGTCAACTTTTTCAAAATTGGAACACAATATTAATGATGTAACCACCATGAACATAAACTCTCATTCAACATATGTAAGGGTAAAGGAGGAAAACGAAATTTCATTCCCATTACCATTAAAGAATTTAAAACAAGCGCCTCCTTAACTTATCTAATCAACCAAATACGGACTAAATATAAAATTATTTTTAAATTAATATATAAAAAACAAATGATGCTTTGTTCAAACAGAATATAATAATCTAATCCCATTAGTACAATATTCCCCATTTAGGAAACTTGGACTCCTGAAAATTCAAATTTTTTAAAAATATATATTTTAAAAAATTATGATATATAAATAAATATGTATGAAATTTTATAAATATATGCACAAATAAATATTTTTTTAATAATATATAAACTAATATGAGATATAAAAAATACGGGATTAATATCAAAATAGTCTCATAACTTTTTCACTTTTTTTATTTGGTCCCATAACTATGTAATGTTTCAATTTAGTCCCGTAACAATTCAAATCTAACCAAATTAGTCTCATAACTATGTGATATTTCAATTTAGTCCTGTAATAATATAAATCTAACCAAATTGGTCCCATAACTATGTAATGCTTCAATTTAGTCATATAACAATTCAAATCTAACCATATTAGTCTCATAAACGACGTCGTTTCACTCACGTCCCGTGTGAGCCAATTTCACCGGAAAATATAACACGTGACCGAAAAGTGAGTAAAACGACGTTGTTTTATATCATTTCAGGCGATTTGGGACTAATTTAGTTAGATTTGAATTGTTATGGGACTAAATTAAAATATTACATAGTTATGAGACTAATTTGGTTAAATTTGAATTGTTATGAGATTAAATTGAAATATGACATAGTTATGAGACTAATTTGGTTAGATTTGAACTGTTATAGGACTAAATTGAAACATTAGATAATTATGGGACCAAATCGAAAAATAGAAAAATTATGGAACGATTTTAGTATTAATTCCTAAAAAATACTATTTAATCCAATACAATCCAATCCCATCCCATCAATTCAATCCCATATTTAAACACATGATTTGATCTCATAAGATAATTTTTCCAGAATTTGTCATAATTGCCATTTAATACAAGGAGTATTACATATTAATTAGTCCGTGGCCAAAACCACACTTTTAACTACACTACACGCAATTTAATACTATAATTCAACTCCCGGGCCACCCCTGCCCCATCCCTACCCTGTATAAATCAAGTCCACGCCTGAAGTGGTAGCAAGCAACCTTTAACCAGAGCGGTGGAGAAAAATTGAAAAGGAAGGTAGTCGAGCATGGATCGATCCAACAGTATAACGAAGAAAACTGATGGGGACGAGAGCGAAGGAAATGGAGCTGACAGAGATAATGCCAAGGAGGATGAGAGCTTGGAGAAGATATTCGAGAGCAAGGAGGTTCCGCCATGGCAGAAGCAGCTCACATTCAGAGCCTTCTTCGTCAGCTTTGTATTGGGCATCCTCTTCACTTTCATTGTTATGAAGCTCAATTTGACCACTGGTATTATCCCATCTCTCAATGTCTCCGCTGGCCTTCTCGGCTTCTTCTTCGTTAAATCATGGACCGCATTCCTCCACAAATCTGGCCTCCTCAAGCAGCCGTTCACTCGCCAGGAGAACACTGTTATTCAGACGTGCGTCGTCGCTACCTCCGGCATAGCTTTCAGCGGTTAGTACTTCGATCCCTCCACACACGCATTTTTGTGTTGTTTTGTTTTCCATTTCTGCAATTTTGAGCTATTTTTAGCAGGTTTTGAGATCTAGAAATCATGCTTATTTCCCCAATTCACGCGACTGATCAGAATCCACTGCCAAATCATAACTACCTAAATTGTCATTAGTTGATAACCCCTTTGTTTATCTCTAGGATTATGATTATAGATTGCCTTTTGTCGCTAAAATCTCTATCGTGCTTTTGGCTTTTGGATTTTGCTTGTATTAATGATTATAATCTAATAATCGTGATTTAAATACGTTGGTATTATCGAAATACGAGTCTCATTTAAAACAGAGGGCGCGAATTCGTGAGTGGTAACTGTCAAGATCCAAAAAGTAAGCATGCCATTGCGGCGAGGCTGATGATGGATCAAAGAATTAAAGGGTGTCAATTTTGACCACTAGATTTTGTTCACTCCAATATTCATCCAGCCTGGTAATATCAAGGGTGAATAAGCCTTCATAAACAATACCTTTCTCAATTAAAAAATAAGTGGAAAGGAATAAACATACTTCTAGAATGTGGAGAAGTGGAAAGATGTGTCTACATTTGCTGTCATAATCTGCACTTAGGTTATAAGTAACTTTCAAGAAACTAACAATGTTTAATTCTGTTAATATTTGATCTAACGTGTTTAATCTTGAGAAGTGCCTTCTTTTTTAAAATTAAAAATATGCACTCTCTTTTGTTGGACTAAATAGTTAGCTGTCATGTGATTGTAATCTATAGGTGAGATTCATGGTTGTATTTAATATTCAGGCAAGTTGGCCTAATTCAATGGACTTTATGGAGTTCCACAAGATTCCACCCTCAGTTTAAGTGCCGGTTTTGCCACAATTTATTGAGTGTCTTTTAATATCTCTTATAAAAATTCTTGGACCTGATCTTATTTGAGTAGACCAAACAATCACTGCAAATGAACTTTATCACATGACTCTTATCACAAAGCAAATGTATCCACCAGTGATTTGGTTTTCATCCAAAGACGGACAATAGAGATTTTCGATAACTGATGTTCGTCCATGAGACGTGAAAGATGTAGTCATATTCAAGAGGGAGACTCGAACTCAGGACATTGCTAGAGTTGAGAGATGCACGTGTATTGTTCTTTGTTGCAAATGGATTTGACTTTTTTTCTCTTAACCTACACCAAGGTCCTCCTAAAATATTGCGTTCAGAAATAAAGAAAAGCTAACTACAGTGATAACCACTAACCTAAAGCAAGAAAAGAAATAATTAGAAAGTACAAGATTGTTTTAAATCATGTGATTGTGATAAGCCTAAGATATGGATGCATCATGATCACTTCATCTTTAATATTTTTTTCTCTTTTGGTTATCCATCTTGTCTTATCTTTAATATGTTTCCCTTTAATTTACTTTTTTTTTTTAAAATATTTTGTTATTTTCTTAACATAAACAAAAATCCCCCCCGTAGATTAGTAATGTTGAAAAGACTGTTTTATACTGCCATAAATCTTAGATTAAATTCACCATCATTATTTAGCAACTTTATGCTTTCAGATTCTG
Organism: Prunella vulgaris; assembly: GCA_026898435.1. Classification (NCBI taxonomy): domain Eukaryota; kingdom Viridiplantae; phylum Streptophyta; class Magnoliopsida; order Lamiales; family Lamiaceae; genus Prunella; species Prunella vulgaris. The sequence goes on from JAPKLY010000094.1 coordinate 938,345, forward strand.
TATATTAAAATGAAGAAAAATTAGTTTAAATCGGTTCAGAGTCAGTCAGCATATGATATATCGTTACTTTGCAACATAACAAACTTATTAACTTCAATTTCATATTAAAGTCCTTCTCCTCCATATCAAGCTTTGTGCAGCAACTCTTACTTGAGCTGAATTCTCAGGTGGTTTTGGAAGTTACCTTTTTGGTATGAGTGAAGTTGTTGCAAAACAATCTACTGAAGCTAATAACTCTGAGAATATTAAGAATCCGGCTCTTGGATGGATGATCGGGTTTCTTTTTGTCGTTAGCTTTCTGGGTCTCTTTTCTGTTGTGCCCCTTCGGAAGGTACAATTTCCTACTCAGTAGCTTGGAATGAAAGTAATTTATTTGCCCCTTCCTTGATTTGGTGGCTACATTGAAGCCCTGTGGATTAACCACATCCTTTTACAGATAATGATTATCGATTTCAAACTTACTTATCCAAGTGGCACCGCAACTGCTCATCTGATTAATAGCTTTCATACACCTAAGGGAGCCAAGCTAGCAAAGTGAGTAATTAGTACCTATGTTTGATGCCATTATCTCCTCCAAAGTATAGATCTCATAATATCCTCTATCTCATTTATTCCAGGAAACAAGTTAGGGCTTTGGGGAAGTTCTTCTCTTTCAGCTTCTTGTGGGGTTTCTTTCAATGGTTTTTCACAGCAGGAGATGATTGTGGATTCGTAAATTTTCCTACATTTGGTCTTAAGGCCTACGAGAACAAGTGAGTGACCTCTAAGAATCTCTTCCTTCTTTATTCTTGCACAAATTACTTTTGGCTATACATTATGTTCTTATACCTTTCTGTGTCACCAGGTTTTACTTTGACTTCTCAGCAACATATGTTGGTGTAGGAATGATATGCCCCTACCTCATCAACATATCGTTGCTCGTTGGTGCGATCCTCTCATGGGGCATAATGTGGCCACTTATAAACACTAAGGAGGGCGACTGGTATGCTGCTGGACAAGGACACAGTAGTCTTCATGGCTTGCAAGGTTACAAGGTAGTTAATCCCTTGCTATTTCATGACTAAAATCATCAAATCTTATTGCTCTTAAAAGTCTTATTGGCTTTTGTCCCCTTCAGGTCTTCATTGCTATAGCCATGATCCTCGGTGATGGCCTCTACAACTTCATTAAGGTCCTTGGCCGAACTATGTTAGGATTATACCACCAATTCAGTAAAAGAAATCCCGAACCTGTCCTCCCATTTGGTGCGCCACCCCCTCCGACAACTAACGCTTTATCTTATGACGATCAACGTAGAACCCAACTTTTTCTCACCGACCAAATCCCTACATGGGTCGCCGTTGTTGGGTATGTCACCATTGCAATCATATCTGCTGCAACGATCCCACACATCTTTCACCCCCTAAAATGGTACCACATTGTGGTCATATACATATTCGCACCGGGTCTAGCCTTCTGCAATGCATACGGATGTGGGCTCACCGATTGGTCATTAGCATCTACATATGGTAAGTTGGCCATATTTGTAATCGGGGCATGGGCTGGGGCCTCGTCTGGTGGTGTTCTTGCAGGACTAGCGGCATGTGGTGTCATGATGAATATCGTCTCCACAGCCTCTGACCTCACGCAGGACTTCAAGACCGGGTACATGACCCTTGCATCTCCAAGATCCATGTTCGTGAGCCAGATCATTGGTACGGCTATGGGTTGTGTTATCTCTCCGTGCGTATTTTGGCTTTTCTACAAGGCCTTTCATGATCTTGGTGTCCAGAATTCACAATATTCTGCTCCTTATGCTCTGGTCTACCGGAATATGGCAATCCTGGGAGTCGAGGGGGTTTCATCTTTGCCTAAAAACTGTCTTACACTGTGTTACGTGTTCTTCATAGCAGCTGTAGTTATCAATGGTATCAGAGATGCCGTAGGGCCAAAATGGTCAAGATTCATTCCTCTTCCTATGGCTATGGCGATTCCGTTCTATCTTGGAGGGTATTTCACCATTGATATGTGCGTGGGTAGCTTGATTCTTTTCATTTGGGAGCGGATCGATAAGGCGAAGGCTGATGCTTTTGGACCTGCGGTTGCTTCTGGATTGATTTGTGGCGATGGGATATGGACATTGCCCAGTTCGGTATTAGCTTTGTGTGGTGTAAAACCTCCCATTTGCATGAAGTTTTTGTCCAGGAAAGATTATTCGAAGTTAGGTTCTTAATTCATATCCAGCAGATCACAAACTGTAATCAGGTCTAGTCGATTTGTTAAGTTCCTATTTCCTTTTGTTGTTACGTATTTCGTGGAATCATACAACGATATCCATGTACATATATTCGACTGCAAAGTGTTGTAATACTAATACATCAATAGTATATGTACTAGGCCTCTATCAACTCTCTCATGGGTTTCACCTTCACATTCTCTGGAGGTATATCAGTAAATTCAGAAAGAATGGCTCTAAATTCCTCTCCAGAGAGAGTCTCTCTCTCCATCACCACCTCCACCAGCTTATCAATGGCTTCTCTGTTGTTCCTTATATGCTTCTTTGCAACCTCGTATGCACTCTCGACTATATGCCTTACTGAGCTGTCGATGTCTTCTGCAAGTTTCTCCGACATTTGATTCCTAGCTAGCATTCGTAACACCAAATCGCTGCTCTGCACACCTTCATCAGCCAACGCCCACGGCCCGATTTCAGACATTCCATACGTAATGACCATCTGTCGGGCTATCTGAGTTACTTGCTGCAGATCTCCGGCTGCACCAGTTGTTATTTCTGGTTCTCCAAAGATAACCTCCTCTGCTGCTCGACCACCAAGACCTCCGACTATTCTTGCAAATAATTGCTTCCTAGAGATCAATGTCGGATCTTCTCCAGGTATGAACCATGTCAGGCCCCGAGCTTGCCCTCGTGGGATCAACGTCACCTTCTGTACAGGATCATGTCCAGGAGTCAACGTCCTGCAAACATGTTCATTAACAAGTTTCAGATGACAGCCAAGACAACGCATAAATTAAGTAAGAATGTACAGATGTCTTCTACTTACGCGCAGGCTGCATGTCCGATTTCATGATACGCCACCAAGATCTTGCTCTTGTCGTCGTTCATGGTGGTTCCTTCCATTCCGGCTACAATCCGGTCAATGGAATCATCGATCTCCTCCAAAGAAACCACATCTTTGCCTCTCCTACCAGCAAGAATAGCAGCTTCATTCATGAGGTTGGCTAAATCTGCCCCACTAAACCCTGGAGTTCTCATAGCAATGACACTGAGATCAACTTCCTTTGCTAACTTCTTGTTCTCACTATGCACCTTTAGTATTTCTTCCCTCCCTCTAACATCAGGTAACCCTACACTAACCTACTTCACACAAAAGCCTTAAAATCAGTTACCACTATTAGGATCGAAATCCAATCAAGATTGATGGAAAGTAAACCAACCTGTCTGTCAAATCTCCCTGGCCTAAGCAAAGCAGAATCAAGAATCTCAGGCCTATTAGTAGCAGCAATGACAATCACCCCACTATTTCCAGCAAAACCATCCATTTCAGTCAGCAACTGGTTAAGCGTCTGCTCCCTTTCGTCGTTGCCTCCGCCAATCCCCGTCCCTCTCTGCCTCCCGACAGCATCTATCTCGTCTATGAAGACGAGACAAGGTGAATTCGACTTGGCCTGGTTGAACAAGTCCCTCACCCTTGAAGCTCCAACACCAACAAACATTTCAATGAATTCCGATCCTGAAATCGAAAAGAATGGCACTCCAGCTTCACCGGCGATCGCCTTGGCTAGCAATGTCTTCCCTGTCCCTGGAGGGCCTACCAAGAGCACCCCCTTTGGTATCTTTGCCCCAACCGCTGCAAATTTCTCTGGGGTTCTTAGAAACTCAACAATTTCCTGAAAATCTTGCTTTGCTTCATCAACACCAGCCACATCATCAAATGTCACTCCAGTGTTTGGTTCCATCTGGAACTTAGCCTTGCTCCTGCACCATATATTCATCACGCATTTTTTGAATCGGAAAAACACAACATATGAACAAAAGATTACCTTCCTAATCCGAAGGGCAAATTAGGGCCACCGGGGGCGTTAGATGACGAACGGCTCAAAAGAAATATTCCCATCAGTATCAGTGGAATGGCCAAGTTTCCCAGTAAATAAAAAATGGCGTCCGCAGCATTAGCTTCCATCGGGTGTGCCGCGAAATCGACGTTCTTCTTCTCGAGCTTTCTCAATAGCTCCTGCGGTAACCTCGGCAGCTGAACCCTAACTCTCTGGATTTTGTTCAACGCAGGATTGAAGATCTCCGCGATCGCAACGGTGCCGTTTTGGAACAAATCGACCTTCTTGACAGCATCTTGATCCAGGTATTCCAGAAATCTCGAATAAGACATTCTGCTCGATGTTGCTTCGGCAGGGGTCTCTGCTGCTACTGCGGGCCCCGCTAGAAGTGTAAGCCCGGTAGAAGTCATCAGTTGTCTGCGGGTGAGTTTCGTTGATTTGGGACATGGATTGGGTGAGTGGTGATCGTCTTTAGGGAATTTTGAAATGGGAATGTGGGAAGCAGAGACGGAAAGAGCAGGGGACATTCTGTAGCAGATTTTGGTTATGGTAGTTGATGAATGTGGAGGGAATTGGCGATGGCAGTTTAAAAACAAGGATGAGAGGTTTCTAGTGTTGGATTACTACACTTCATGAAGAATCTAGAGCAGCCATCTTGACTTTCAACCTTAGTTTAAATTTAATATAATCCCTACACTAGGCTTGTTAATTTGAAGCATGACGATAGATTTGTACAAATGTCACCTTTATAATTGTATTCGCCAATATTTTATTCTATAATTTTAATTTAATAATATTATAAATGCAAAATTTATTTATAATAGATTTTGTATTAATTTTGACATAATTTAATACAGTAGAACTTCAGAAATTTATAAACGTAGAACCCTTGGAACCAAAATTGAAATGTGGTAGCGCATTTTTTTTTTCTAAATCAAAATCATGCGTTAGAGGATTTAATTAGTTTCTTCGACAAAAAAATAGAAATAAAAATTGAATCGGAGGCAACAGACCGCGATGTAGCTTACAAAGAGCTACAGTGAACTATGTTTTTAATTCCACGGGCCGACCGTTTTCTACGGACCACTAAAAAAATGTTTCGTGACTACCAAATATCGGGAATCGCCATAACGTATTTTTTTTCATCGCTACCAAACAAGTCCTAAAAGTCTAGTGCCGTAGTGCCAATAATCTGACCCATATAAAAACTAGAAGAATGCCGAATGCGTTGTCAGCATGATATGTTGAACAATAGAAAGAGAAACCCGAAGATAGGACACGGATAACTTCACCTCTTTTTTCATTTTACCATCTTAAAATTTCAGTTCACCTCCTTTAATTTAAAAAAAAAAAATCCCCAAAAACATTATGAATATAATTTTCATATAAGGAACATGAGTGTGAATTGATCCATTTATAAATTAAGAAAATATGACAAAGAATATTTTAGAATGAAAAAATTAATTGTGAAAGTAAAGTAATTAAAAATGGGGGAGAATATCCGTACCCCAAGATATTGTGAGAAAGGCCCATACAAGCCCACTAAGATAAATAGCCCAGGAAAACAAAAGAGAGTCCGGGTGAAATTGATTGCCTACTATTTTCCTTTGAATTTTTTTTAAAAATATTATCATTTTTTACCATAAGCTTATCACATAATTTTTTAAAATGTAATCTTATTTGGGAAAATCACAAAATGATTCACAAAATTGATAAAATTTACAAATTGGTTTTGTGCAGAAAAAATACATTTCTGTGCAGAAAAAAATGACATTTATGTGCAGATATTGTGAACCAATTTGTAAATATAGTCATTTTTTTGAACCAATATGTAAGTCCCCTATTTATTTTTAAATGACTATCACTATTCTTAAAAATATTATTATATATTAGTACTATATTTCTATCACTATTTTTTATGGATCTAACATATAACTTACATATTTATTTATTTTTTTAATTTTAGCCCTAATACCTACTAATCCCAGTTACCATTCTATAGAATTATAAACTAATAGAATCAAATACCACAATTTTAATTTTGTATTTGTAAAATTATTTTAAAAATCGAATTTGAATAATAAATATAATTTATATTTGATTTGAAACTCATATTAAATATAATTCAACAAATATGTGATTCAAATTCAATATTTGAAATAGTTTCACAAATACAAATTCAAAAGTGTGGTATTCAATTGAATTTAAACGTTTACAATTCTAATACCGATTAATAACTGGAATTAGTAGTTTCGTATGACCAAAATAAAAAATACTCCCTCCGTCCAAGATAAATGATCAACGTTGTCTTAAACGGCTGTCCACAATAAATAGTCCATTTACCTAAAATAAAAATATTATAATCATTATTTTTATTTTAAATACACATACACTCATTTTTATATATCAAATTAAATGTTTTTTTAATAAATAAATATTTTTTTAATAACAAAAATGATCCGATTATCATGGACGGAGGGAGTATATACGAATTTATATACAATGTCAAGTAAAAAAAATGTGCAAAATAATGTGAAACTGATTAATTTCAATATTTGCCCCATCAAATTTCAGACATTTGAGTTCCTTTATTTGGGTACAATTTAGTGTGGAATCCGGAATGGCCGACAGGGTGGAGAGGGGAGTGTCTAATCCTGTCCTCTTCCAAAGCCACCTCAACATCGATAACACACCCCTGCCCTCTACTTTTTCTGTCATTATTTACTGCTACAGACAAAATATCAGAGAGAGAGAGAGAGATGCAATGGGCGTCATGTTTAAACAGGAATACCTTGATAGAAGGAGCAAAGGAAGAGCTGGAGCTACTAGAATTCCATCACCCCAACAACTTCCACTCCATCAAGTTGGACCTCAAAGCCTTCATTTCTCAACTTGAGTCTCAACATTTTGTCTCAAACACCACTTCCATCCCCCCTTCCCTTTCTGCTCTTACCCAAGGTCTCTCTCTCTCTCTCTCCTGCTTCTGCACAACCTAACTTGTCTGTAATTCTTTTTCATCATATCTATTTTTTTTTTGAGCACAGAATCATCCAGCATAAGGAAGACAAAGAGAAGTTGCCCTTTTGTTGAAGAGGTTGAAGCTTCAAATGTCAAGAGGAGGAGGTGCAGGACTGATGCTGTGCTAGAGAGAGCTCAACTATGTCTTCACAAAATTCAACACCTCAAAACCACCTTTTTCTAGACTCTGCCTCCACTAAGTTATGGCTTTTAAGTCAGTTTTTGGGTGCTGCTTCAAAAAAGGAAAAGCACTTTCACTTTTCTTTCGTTTAGTTCAGGCACAAAAGCAGCTAGTTTCTTTTTCTAGTGTGCAAGCACAAAGAAATGCTTTCCCCATATTAATGGCCATATAACTTAATTGAGCTTGCCATTTTAATTTTTGATGCAGTGGGTGATATGAACTACAATAAAAAAAATTTAACTTGAGATTAACCACAAAACGTTGATTGAAACCACGTTTTATGGCAAATGACAAATCCTGAAACTCAGAGCAAATTCTACCCAAAGGTTTGAACGAAAATAGCTTTTATACACACAATATTATGCAGGTTTGATGACATAGATATTTGGTTGGCTCTCAAGTAACAGCCGCAAATCTTGATATGTCCAAATCAGAGTGAAGAGATGAAATATTTTCTTGTGACAATTTCATCCGATATTTGTGTTTTTACTTCATCAGAACTTAGAGCTGTCATTGTGAATGGAGCAAGCATCCTTTTAGCAGATGTACAGCAAATGGTTCACTAATATCTGCACTGTGATTGCAGATAACAAAGTGCCTTACTTACTAAGGCTACCATATGCGGGCACTTCCTCTCCACAACTCATCTTACTCTGCCAATGCCAATAACACAAGTTACAAAGATACACTTGAAATAACTGTACAATAGGGGATGCAAATGTAATTCATAGGAAAACCAAAACCGAATCAGAGAGAATTGCACCGAGCATGAAATGGGGCTACTTGAAATTAGTTGTAGCACTAGCAGTAGAAACTCAGGGAAGTTTCTTGATCTTGCCACGACAGACCATTAAAGCTCTTCAAATGAATCAAATTTGCATGTACTGTCTATCACTGACTTTTTTTAGTTCACGATTGCAGTTTGTGTCACACATGGTGCATCATACAGTCTAGCATATCATGCCCTGCTACAGAAAGGACTCTCGACCAGATTTTTACAAAAAATACTATTGGCAGAAACTCCATGCATTACGTTCGAAGCTGTATTATGCAATGGCAACCTCTTTTACAAAATAAAGAGCTCATCAAATCAATGTATCTCATAGAAGAGCGAATCAACTACATAAATCAAGTGTTGCTACATTTTAACGTGGTTAATATAGGCCAATTCAGATGTAATGTTTTTTGTTATTTACATATGACCGTCCATCAAAACATACTCAGAGACACCACATGCCAAGTGCTAAACAAGAATAACAAAACCTTTTATAATGAGCCATGAACAATTTCAGATATTATTCATCTACATGAGCAATTAAGGAATGTCATCTGTGGCAACATTATAGACCAGAACAAACATAAAAATGCACACCTTGTCTTCACGTTTGAGCAACATATGACCTGCAAGCAACTCCAAGCATGCCATTTCAGTAATTGTAACTATTGTGCTTAGTCTACCTTTGTAGCTAAGATCAGCCAAGTCCTTGTGAAATCTTCCAACCTCATAGTGCCACAGCACATTAGGATCCTCAACCAATGCTATCACCTCAACAATTACACATTTCTCACACTTCTCCTTCACTCTGATTCACACTCCTGGACTTATCACCAACCCTATCCAATCCTCGACGCTCCAAAAGAACAAGATCAAGAAGCTTCCTCCGAGACTCATAAATTGGGTTTGATTCAATCAAGCATCCCCTCTCGTACGCCTCCCTCAAAAACACAGTGTGCCTCTTTCCTTTGGTTGACAAATAGAACATCCCTGGATGGTCAAGGAACAAATCCCTTATGTTCAAATCAATTCCAAACCACTTCCTAAAATGACTAATCTTCTCCACCTCCACCATCTTCTCCACGGTCAAGCTCAAGAATTCGTGCACGATTCCGACGGCCCTTTTCTCCATTCTCATCATCCCAAGTTTACTATTCCTAATTTCCTCCTTCCCCATCTCCTCATATGGTCCAATGTACGGCAATCTCTGCCATTCTTTAACTTTAGCCTTAAAATTCTTTGTCAATCGCATCCCTGGTGGAAACCCATGTTTAAATCTGTATTTCAGCTCAGTTCTATCTACACTGCAATCCTCTCTACAACACTCTACAATCCTCCAATTCTCAACAGCAGGAACAAGACAATCCTTAAACTCTTTACTATCAATAAGCACCAAGAAATGAGTGTTGGGTTCATTACCTTCTTCGAGCAAGAAAAGGTCAGAATTCCTCGATATAACAGAGTCCTCAAAGTTATCAGGAAGGCCCAATTCTCTCCACGTCTTGAAGATTGCTCGAAGTGGCAGCTTTTTGGTGAGGGACATGGATAGAAGCTTGACTAATCTGGTAACCGCAAGTGGCAACGACTTTTCTATTGCCTCAGATTCAAGGCGCACGATTTTGAGAGCAGCCGGAGTGAGGGCGCAGAAGGGCTGGAGCTTATCTGGGTGGTTGAAAATGTGGAAGATGTGGGGGTAATTGCGGAGGAAGGCGGCGGCGCCGCGGTTTAGGTGGAGCCTCTGAGATAGGCGGTTGAGGAAATCGAGGGATATGGACGGTGGTCTGGAGTTGGAGGCGAGGATGAGATCTTGTATGGAGATGACTTTGAGGAGGTTCTTGTATTTATCCATAAGCTTTTCGAATGTGGCGTCTCGGGCTCTTGATGCCACATATTCCGCGGAGCTGGTTTTAGTGCGGCGGAGGAAGGCGGCGGTGGCGACGGGGCTGAGTTTCTTCAGAATTTGGGTCGCCATGGAGGCCCGAGCCGAGATGAATATGTGAGAGACTGAAAATCTAATATAAAAATTCAATGTTGGGTGGGCCCATCGTGTGGTCGAGGGGAATATTACTACTGCCAATACCCAATAACCTAACTAAAGCACATAACCAAAACAAAACACATCGTCGCAATTCTTGGCGGGTCAATATTCCGATTGAATCACAAGTCTATCAAAATCGAGGCATTCTGAATTGCTGTGCGGCGCCGTTGCTCGTGCACGATGGTTTGGGGCCTCTTTCCTGTAGACCCTCTTCCAGGTATTCTACATATTCAACTGATGCTGTTCTTTCAGCGGGGAATTTGAACGAACATCTTCTGTGCCTTCACTTCTAAAGGGTTCCTGTACACAATACGACTACTTTAGCTGAGCTCTTTTGAAAATTTTGTATATAATCTGTAAGTAAGAGCAGCAGAACTCGGAAAGGGTACTGCATTCTGAACATATGGGATTTTAGTGAACGTACTAGTCAAGATTATAAAGGTCGTGATCAAGTTTTTGTGGGATAGCATTTGAGGCAAATTTTTGTTCATAAATGTCAATATTTGTACTGATAAAGTTTTTTTTTTTTTTCTGGCCCCGGGGTAAACAAAAGATGTAAAAGTGTAAATAAAATTGTTTCTAATTGGTATTGTGGTAAATAAAAATTGTAACTAAGGGTGATAGTTGTAGTTATTAATCGAAGAGACAATAGTAAAGAGATGGATTTTTTTTTGGCAAAGGGGCAACCGAATATGGGGCAGAGGGAGTAACTTTTACTGTTTGATATCAATATTTTGAGCCATGAACCTTTGGTTTCTTGTTTGAGAAAGCAAGTTATGTGTTACCCACTGATTTCTTGTCATGATTCAGGAAGAAATAAAAAAAAGAACTAGTGTTGGAGGGATGGTAGTTGAAGTTAACTCAAAAATAGTTGAAGTGTGTTATAATACTTTTTCTTGATCAATGAAGTTTCCCCATTTTTATGCTATGAAGAGTTGAATACTACTCCATATCTTTATAGTGAGGGACTAGTTCATATTGCTCTAGAGATGTGAACTCAAGGTATCAGTTATAGTTCCTGTATTACTGCAGAGCTCTCTGACCTGTCTAATATGTGACTAACTGTGCATTTTTTGTTGAATGAATGAGCTCTACTGATGCTTCAAGTATTTTGTACATGGCAGGTGAACAGGAATACTATATTTTCAGAAAGGGGACATACAAAGTTGGCCGAAAAGGTACTTTCAGTTATGGTTCATTAGTTAACTCCTCTGCCATACAAATGGCTTTTAGTGAAGCTATATAAGATGTCTGCCAAAAAAGTCAGTTTTTTATGTGTTGGAATAATTTTATCTTGCAATTTGATCGATATTGATTGTAAAATTATCCTTCTTGCCATTGTTTCACTAACTCTATTACAATTTCTACCTAAGCAGGGGGTGGGAGGAATTTTTTACTCCTTTTTAGGACAATTGTGTCTTCTAATATTCCGTAGGACTTGTTCTTTCACAATAGATCATTTTACTCTTTTTAACAGTCAACTGGTGAAGATCTTCTGTTTCTTGATTATGTATCATATTTTTATGTATAAAGTAGCTGGAAATTTGGAAATTTTCTTCATTGAAAAAGTGGTGCTATAGTTCAGACACCTAGTTGGAAGGCGTAAATTAAAACAATAGTGAACTTCGTACCTAGTTGACAGATTTTTTAATTTTGGCGGATTTGTGGAACTTATTCAAATTACGAGTTGCTAAGTAGCTAGCTCCTTGTTGTGCATTTGATGGTGTTTGAGTATCTAAATGAGCTTTCCCAGTAGAATTGTGCTACTAATTATACAGTTAGTGTGTTTCTTTCTTGTTCATTTTTTTCTTCTATAAAATGAAATGTACATACAGCTCTTCTAATGTGCAATAGACTCTAGTTCCCTCTCTCTCCCTCTATACTTAAAACTGCTAATATATGTTAAAATTTGTAGGATGTGATATAATCGTTAACAAAGATAAAGGAGTCTCAAGGGTCCATGCGGAAATTATTGTAGACGAAATGATTTGCTTGAATCATTCGGAGAAGAGACATTCACATAACTCTTCCAAAGTTCGGATAAGAGACTGCTCAAAATATGGAACTTTTATTAACAAGGATCTGGATTCCAAGGAGAAGGTTCATGAATTCCCAAATAAAGAAACAATGCTGAAGGATGGGGAAGTAGTTGCATTTGGAACTGGAAATGCAAAATATAGGTAAGTTTTTTGCTTTTTTCCTGGTAGATCTATTTCTGTATTATTATTCGCTTGAATACTTTTCATATGTTTTTTTAGAAAAAAGCTTGTGGCTTCACATTTTAAAAGTTTTAACATGTTGTGAATATCTGTCATGTGGCAGGTTTTCTTTTGTTTCCCTCGTACTTTTTGCTTCCTCATCTAAGCCTTCATTGATGAAACAACTGCAAGAGAAGATGCTGATGATTGGTAAGTAGTCTTCTGAATCTTGTTTAGGTTAATTTGTGAAATTTTGAGGCATGAACTTCTAAGATCTTTAAAGGTTGAGATGGATGTGCAGCCATGCTAGATTAGAAAGTAAGTGGAGGCTTCAATAGATAAGAAAATCATAGAAACGGATTTTAGAATGTTTGAACATTTACGTATATAGAAGACCTTTAGACGCTCCAAGCTATGATTAAAAAGTAAAGCATCAGTTACTCAAATTAAAAGGAGTGGAAGACTTAAAAAGACTTGGATGGTGAATATGAAAGAAAGATATGTTACACTTGGTTTGCTTTTGTTGACATCATCATTAATATATTTAGCATGCAGGTGTTAATGTTGATCGAATTTGGAGTTCTAAATGCACACATATGGTCATTGATGATTCCATCTCTATCAATGATGAGATTATTGATGCCATTATTGCTAGAAAACCCATTGTCAGATTTAGCTGGACAGAGGTACTCTGCATCCTTTTCCTTCTTTTATGTGCTATATAGTTGCTAATTGATGAGTTATGGTGTTTAGTTAATTTCAGGAAAAACTATGTGCACTGAAGTACCCAGCACTCTCCCGTGAGTATATATTTTTCATGGAGATTAGTTTTAGTAACATATCCTTGGAGGGACCTTTGCCCATTAAATTTTTTTCTGGTTGATTAAAAAATAATTGCTTTTCGTTCAGGCATGCTCCCACTTTACTGTTTGAAGGAGTATCCTTCAAAGTCACTGACCCACAATCTCGAGAGCAGTGTTTAAAAGGATACACATTTCTCTTGGAATCAATACACAAGGTGATTCTTTGAGCTGCTTTTAACATCTCATGCTTTCAAACTTTTATCAAGGTTCCATTTCCTCTTGCCTGGCAGTATAAATTTAAGGAGAAGTTGCAGTTGCTTTTGGATGTGGCTGGTGCTAAAGTTGTTTGTGTTGAAACTTCAGATCCGTGCAGCCAGGTAGTTGGATGCTTTTGTCTGTATTTTTATCAATAACATGTTTAAGCCTCATTAAATATATTAGCAAATAATATATCTCAAATGTCCCATAATCCAGAAAATTATCTAGTATCCAATAGAGAAAAGAACATCAGTACACATCTTTTGCACTTGGATACCGTTTTTGAAAACATTATTATCCAAACTATGCATCCTATAAATGCTTCCATATATTACTTTGACTTGCAAATTTCACCTGGATTCCCGCACTGAGGCGCACATTTTTTTACGAGGGAAAATTGTTTAACATATTTTAGGTACTCATACTTTAGCGCAGAACTTTGTGTGCTTCCTTACATCATCACTGAAACTTCAAAATAAACTGCATAGATTATAACTAATGGGTGAAATATTGATCATATAACTTTTTAATTAGAACTTCTTTATCAAATTGAAATTATTGAACAATTTATTCATTTTCTTCATATTTTTTGTTTTGTTTTCTTCAAAATATTTTGGAAATGTTTTTGCTTGTCTGCAGAATTAAAGTGTATTTGAATTATATGTTGTAAAGTTGATTAATGCAATTGGCATATTGATTTATTTGTTTTGAGAAAAAAAGAAGTCCTCAATTTATTTATCTTTGTTCAGGAAAGAACGTTTGAGACATTATAACCTTTTCTGTTTTTTTATTAAAATAAACTATATACAAATTTATTCTCTGTTTTCCTTATAATAAAATCGCATAAATAAGAAAAAACATCATTTTTCGGTTTTAAAGTGACAGGTCTAGTCTTTCCCTTTGATCATGTTTATTTGTTTTTCTTTCTGAGTGTTAATTTTCATGGATAAATATACATTTACAGTGACGAACAATTAGCCTAGTATGTACCTTTAACATGGACATCATTGATGTGTACACTCTATAATTCGAGCGTGCTACAATGCATTCTGGAAGAACAAATTAATTTTTAATGTCATTATATATTGATTACATCTATACAATATTTATTGCTCTATGTCAATAATTTTGTATGGAATTTCCTTGCTTATAATTTATTTAAAAAATATAAATACAACTCAACAAGGAAGTTGAAAAGGATTGAATGTAAAAGCTAAAAAGAATAATATTACTAACAATATCTTTTCTATTAGAGTAAGTCTCTTGTGCACCAGTTACACCGTGCAACTCAAGTTCTTTTTAAAAAATTGTACAATTTATTACTGAAAAGTTACACAAATTATTACTGAAAAGTTAAACCATTAAAGATACACATTTCAGTAATAACATGTGTAACTTTTCAGTAGTATTTTGTGTAACTTTTCAGAAATGAACTTGAGTTACACGGTGTAACTGGTGCATACAAGACTAAGCCTTTCTTATTAATGTTTTAATAAAGTCTTATTCCATAAATACCTCAACAAAGTATTGAAATCTTTATCATGTGTTCTTTGTTGCATGGTCTACATATTCTCTATCTGTAGTTGGTTAACACCCGTGTTATTGGTATATTCATGTGATAAGCTGGTGGAGATTTGAGATGATAAGTTTAGTGGTTTCCAGATTTAGTAAATATTCTTACAGACATTAAATATATTTTTATAACTTGCATACTAACTCCTTATTCTTCTACTGATTGTGGTATTTGTAGAATTTAGGAGATAATCAAGTATGTGTTACGCCATTTGGATCGACAAGCGTCAGTGGAAGTTTTAAAAAGTACATTTCTCTGCCTAAGCTGAATGAGATGGAACTAATTACAGCAGTCATTTCTGGAAAATTAGACCCTTCAATTATGAAATCAGCGCCGGGTAAGTCCTATGTACTATTGGATGGCATGCCTGAAAGTATTTCTTGCTTGTTAATTTTTAGCCACAAAACTTCACGTCATAATATGACCATTACTTGTTACAATTTTCTGCAGTGGTGGTCACGTCTTCATGCTCCACAGACGAGACAGTGGTTGAAGATTCTGATGCAGAACTGGAAACTGCCACATCGGTTAGAGCAACTGAGGTAGTTAACTTAGTAGAGTCTGCTGAAGATGAAAGGGAGGAGAAGGTAGAAGCCCACGAGGTAAAACCTTCCGGATGTTTCCAAGCACAAAATATTGTTCACGTGGTAGATTCCAGTTCGCATGACGGTGGACAGAACATAGTTTCACCGAGAAAAACCGAACATGGAAGCCAAGGATTTTTTGCTCCTAATCATGAGACCTCTAAGCCTGATGATCCTTATCGCGCTTCTGTGAAATCTGACAGTGTGAAATTCAGTTTGCCAAAGGACAGAAATCATACTTCTGAAAGTGAGAACCTTGATATAATATTCAGCCAAAATCTAATCGTATCTAACATAACACAATCTGGTCATTCTTCAAGAAATGTTGCAGCTATAGACTTCAAACGTTTCAGGAAGGTAAATACATGATTTAGTTTCTCAATCATTGTTATGATTAATTGTCTTTTGATATCAAATTTTTATTAGGTAAGTGCTCCATCTGGGAACAGCTTCAGCAACCTTATCCCATTCGCGAAGCATGCGTATCAGTAAGAATCAATTCTTGCTCTTGGT
Organism: Prunella vulgaris; assembly: GCA_026898435.1. Taxonomy (NCBI): domain Eukaryota; kingdom Viridiplantae; phylum Streptophyta; class Magnoliopsida; order Lamiales; family Lamiaceae; genus Prunella; species Prunella vulgaris. Next base: position 954,339 of record JAPKLY010000094.1, read on the forward strand.
CTGCTTCCCTAGTTTTTCTTGTACAATTATTTATGTCCAATGCATGTCTGGTCTTTCTTAGAGATTCAGACTATCAGAATGAAGATGTATCAGCATCCATAAAAGAGGAGAAAAAACGGAAGCAGATGGAAGCCATTGCAGAGGACTTATTTAACAATGAAAAGGTCTGTACTCGACTTGTGTTGTGTTCTTAAATCTTCATAATTATTTACTTGTGCGATATTTTGATCCAGAAATCAAAGCGTGGAGCTTCTGGTACTCTTCGTACGCTCTTTGCTCGTGGTTAATTGAGAGGTATGAATACGTTAGGAACCCTGCGTAATTGCTGTAAATTTGGTGATAAGATGTGTATACGGGTAGCCTATTACGTGTCATGTCTTAAGTCTCGTCTGTTGGTTGAGTTTATGCATACTTTGTTTATGATATCTGTCCTTAGTGTAAGTTAGGGGACTCAAACTGAGTCATGAGTTGGTCATTGTTGTGATGATATTTGCAGTGTCATTCAATTACTGAGGTCCAAAAGTGCCCCATCACTTGTTCATCTTGGCTCGATATGCATCACTATAATGCCCAAATTTAGGGGTATAATCGACTTTAGTCACTAGGCTCGAGTTCGACAGAGAAACTAAGAGCTCAATGTCTCTCCAACCTAATCAAAATTTGAACTCCAGTTTGACTCAGTAATAAAATTTATAAGATATTTGATAATTTATAGTAAATGTTTATTAAATTTTAATATATACATATAAATATATAATATTTTGAGACTTGATATTACTCGAATCGATTACTTGTATTTATATTTTCTACTGAATATAAAATGTGGACAATTCAAATTGGAGTTCTGATAACCTGAGTACTAAGTTAGGTAAAACACAAAACCTAATTTACTTAATTTAGGCCTACCGACAAAAAAAGTTGGGTTTAAAGCATAATATAATCATTCTCAAATATGAAGAATCAAACCTTTGAAAAAAATATCAAGAATCAAAATCTTGAGCTGTTATGGATTGCTTTTATAATACTATTTTCATGATATAAACTACATTGTGATATAAGGTTTATATTTATGAATTTATTTTTTTGTCTTATTAAAACGTGACTTTCATACAATATCTACTCTATAATTGTTATTTATTGACATTAATGTTTGATACACCTGATGAATATTTTAAAACACTTAATCAAATATTTGTTACTTTAATACAATTTCATGATAAATTTATCATAAATTATCTTCACACAATACCTACTCTATATATATATTTATTTTTTTGGATGTGATGTTTTTATCCTATTTATCTTATGTTTAATTCATGTAATATTTATTATTAAAATTTATTATGCATTATTATATGAAAAGAAATTTGATGAGTTCTTTTATTAAAAAAGAATAATTATTTATTAATAAAAATAAACTATACAATATTTTACCGATGGTGACATGCTCTTTTGGACGAAGTTACCTAGTTGTGGGTTTGCGCGTACCACAAAAAAAAAAAATCTTTATAGGGGAAAAAGTAATGCACTTTTTGTAGGTCGGTTTGTGACTTAATTGGTTGGTTAAATAATGCAGAGAATTAATTTAAATAAGCAGTATTTCTTCTTTTAACAAAATTTATTCTTATGTTGTTTCATTAACATTCCTTTCTTGAAAAAAAAATTAACTTATTTTTATTTCATCTATATTTTTAATAATATATAAATTTTTATAACTCAAGAAATTTATGAAATGTAAAGTATATAGTAAAGATGTTTATTTATAACATTCAAAATTTATGTTTATTTTTTAATAATATATTTATGAAATGTGAAGTATATAGCAAAGATGAATGTTTATAACTCAAATAAAAAGTGACATATTCAAATCGAAGACATTATAAAATGAATAACATATGGTCCTCAACAATTATTTATTTAAATTCTAATTTTATGTTATAAATTTCTACTTATGTCATCATATAAGTAATATTTATAAGGTATTAAATTGCTACTTTCTCCCATCATCAGTTTTATTTAAAATTTTCTTTTTGAATTGTTAATTAATTTTATTTTAAAGTCTTTTTTGTAAATAAGCAATACTTATAAATAAATAAATAAATAAATATAGCCTACAATATTTTCATTATTCTTTTAGTTTTTTTTTAATAACATATTATTTTTCGTAAATTCTATGTCCAGTAACAAAAAATAAAAATAAAAATCACTTATATATTAGTTCAAAAACTTTACACGATAGCATATTATTTTTTTTGTACGGGATCAATATGTAATATTTATTAATTTATTAAATTATTTTGTAGATTTAGACGAAGGTACAAAAACACTAAGCGCCACAAAAGTCAGAAGGATAGGTGAAATCAACATCAAAAGTTGCAGTTTATCAAACACACTATTATTAAAGTCTTCCGAATAAAACCTGTCTTTTTACTTGGTCTAACGACGCGTTAGACCGCCACTTCCTTTTTTTCTTCTTTTTTTTATATCTCAATATATGATAATTTTAACTACTCCCTCCGTCCCCAAAACAATTTGCAAGGGTGAGGGCCACACAATTTAAGAAAAAATAGAATAAAGTAAAAAAAAGATAGTGTTTTGAGGATTAATTTGATAAAATTTTATGTAAAAAGTGAAAAAGTTAGTTGGATTGAGTGTAATGTGGGCCCAAAAAATGAAAAAGTAATGACATTTTGTGTAAATATATAGATATTGTGAGGGTGAAGTTTATAAAAGAGTTTCCTTTTTTGGGTCTGCAAGTTCCTTTGGGACGTCACGAAAAGGAAAACTTGCAAGTTCCTCTAAGAAGGTGGAGTATATGAAATTCAGATATTTCCAAAATTTATTTCTATCTACCCTATATTATTTGATCGGAAAACGGCGTTGAATTAAGCTCAATTTATGTTTGACTTAAAATAAATTTAACTTATAAGATTGTGTTGGATTGAACGAAGGAATTTAAAACTATATATTTTTCAAAACTTTAATTTAAATATACTCCACTTATTTAAATAAAATATTTATAATAATGAATTTCAAAATTTTAATTTTAATTCTATTTTAAATTGCGATTTTTTTTAAATATTTAGTAAAATTATATCATTTGAAAATTATAATTTTTTAAAATTTATTTATTTTTAAATTTATTTTAATTTCAAATAATTCTATCTGAACACAGCCTTAAATTCAAATAAACTGAAATAAATTTTTATGTCTAAGTAAAATTTAAGCATAAAGATGCTTATTCTGATTCAATTTTCTTATGCAACTGAATAAATTCATAGAATTAGTATATATGAAATGACATGCCAAATTTCAACTATTAGGGCTGCTTTTGTCTACAATAATAATTGAAACAAGTAATAAATATACATCGTGTCCGTATCATATAAGTATTAAACTTTAATATATCAGCACCTTGCATAATTTCTCAAGCAAATCACAACAAAATAAATAAATATGGTCTTACCTAGCACACATGACAATATAATATAATAATACTCTCTCCTTCTAATTTTTTTTTTGACATGCTTATTTTATTTGAATATTTTATATAAATTTATTTTTAATAAAAATATCTATTTATATACACATTCATAAAAATATACATATATTTAAATAAAGACATTTTAAAAGTAAATTATCAAAATAAGAGAAAATTTGAATTGTGACGAAAGTAAAAACAGACGATACTCAAAGTACCGACTGATAAATTGACGTTGACTTTAATCCAAATTTTGCATGTGATATTTGTTCTCGCGCCACAGTCGATTACTTTGGGACCGACTGGAGGGACAAAATTGATCAAAAGTGTGAAAAATATAGCGTGCATGGCATTAAGTTCACTAAAATTAATTAATTATTACAAACTTTATTACAATTAATTTTGGGTTGCGTGCATGTTTTGACATTAAGTTTACTAATTATTACAATTCTCTAATTTTAAATTAAGAACTTTATTTTTAAAGAAGCACAATTTTAATTTAAAAATTAAAATATAAAATTAATGCCCAAATTCGGTATATATGGATCACAATATGGGGTATCTCTGGAAATAGTATGCACTTTACAAATTATATTATTTATTTTATTATAGTAATATAAAATTTATATTTTTATTTCTTTTATTTTAATTTTTTATAAAAATAATACTCAATTGTATGATAATTAATGTTTATATAATTTATTTAATTTTTTAGTATAAATGTGTATTAATCTAAAATTAATCAAATTAGTCAAATAAAAAATTAATTTGTATTTTTCATAAGATTTATTTTGTTATGATTAAAAAAATTAAGACATAAATTTTTTTTTCTTTCTAAGATGTGATAAAAATATACTTCAACTAACTCTTTTTTTTATATACCAAATTCGGGCATGAATTCTTATATTTTAATTTAATTTTAAAATAAAAATTGTATTTCTTTTAAAAAAATGCTCTTAATTTAAAATTAGAGAATTTGGCATATAATTGTATTGAATAATAAAATAGTTTAAGAATTAATCAAGTCATAAAGCTTATAATAATTAATTAATTGTAGTGAACTTAATGTCATGCGCGCCCAACTCATTAATTCATAAGTTCCAAAGAAACCGACTGGAGCGTGGTTACCCAAAACACACATCCATGCGAAAGCTGGATTGAAATCAACGCAAACTCACCCGTCGGCATTTAGATTACCGACTGATTATGTTTTCATAACACCTCAATTTTCTTCTTTATTTTAATAATTTATTTTTAAAATATCTTTATTTAAATAAATTTATCCATAGGATGCAAGTCCTTTAAAACGGTGGCAGAGTATTATAACACGGTTCAACGTATATCAAAAAAAAATATGCTATACCTTTCCCAAATCTCACTTTAATTAATAATACTTTTAAATCTAATTAAGAGAATACATGTGAAATGTCCTCCCATATTATAATAACTTCAAGACTACGACTAATCACCCTCTCATTTCTTGAAGTCAAATAAAGGAAACTTCAACAACAAAACCATTACATACATATCATGACTTTTTCCCCCAACACCTACACACACTTCCCTACACATCTTTCACCTCCTCCCAAACTTTATATAACCCCACAAGCATTTGTCCAAATAAGAGAGACTCCTTCACCACAACTCATAATGGCAGATCACCAAAGAATCCATCCAGTTCAGGACCCTGATCGGGCGGTGGCGCCCCCGACGAAGGCCACCACGCCTCTGGTCGGACGGGGCTCGTTCCGCTCTGATAACGGCGACCCCGAGAGGCAGACTCCGGCGCCACCGGTCCGGACAATCCCATATGCTGTCACAAAGGCACCAAAGAGGCAGAGGAGTTGCTTTGTGAAGTGCCTATGTTGGACCTTAGCACTTGTCTTCATCTTGATCATAATCATTGCAATCTTAGCTGCGGTAGTATACTTTGTTTTCCAGCCTAAAGTGCCAAAATACTCTGTAGATGCAATGAGAATAACACAGTTCAGTATGGGCAATGATAACAGCCTATCTGCCACATTTAATGTCAACATCACTGCAAGAAATCCAAACAAGAAGATCGGGATATATTACGTGGGTGGAAGCCATTTGAGTGTGTGGTACACAGGTACAAAGCTGTGTGAAGGGTCACTGCCAAAGTTCTATCAGGGCCACCGCAACACCACGTTGCTCAGCCTCGTCCTGGCGGGGCAAACACGGGATGCCTCCGGTCTGCTGCAGTCGTTGCAGGTGCAGCAGCAGACGGGAAACATCCCGTTGAATATCAGGGCGAGAGTTCCGGTGAGAATCAAACTTGGGAAGCTGAAACTCATGAAATGGAAGTTCTTGGTGAAGTGCAGGGTGAATGTTGACAGTTTGACTGAAAATAATGCTATCAGGATCAGAAACAGCAGCTGTAAATTTAGGTTTAGGTTATGATTTGATCATCTTATACTATGCTATATATATATATATATATGATTTGGTTACTGTATTATTCCTTTTTTTTTTTTTAATCATTTTTTGATTATCTTGTAATAAATGGAGGGCTATATCCATATGTTTTGCTTACTATTATTATTGATATTGGTTTTGATCTTCTGTTGTATGTAAGAAAATAATATATACCAAAGCACAGACGAAACAAACAAAAAACATTTGAGATTATAACAATTACATCTATTCATTAATCCCACGCAATATGGTTGCTTCTCCTTGTTTGAGACGCAATTTTTTTACACAAATTAAGTAAACTCAAATCATTGGTCTAAAAGACATCAAAACTGGAAGTAAAAAAAACATCGCATAGTATTTGAGAAGAAAACATTTCCTTATACAATACAAGAATCTAATTTAGATATATCATAGAAATAACAAATAACACACAAAGTCAACGTGTTCTATTTCTTGCTGTTTGCACTTGGCTTGAGGAATTGGAAGATCAATCAACGTGCCAAGGCAAAGCAAAAAATAATGGTAAAATATAGTTTTTTTTATACAAAATGTCGAATGACTCCCTCGTTTTCTTTGTGGCCTCTCCTTTTCTACTTAAAAGTTTGTTTCTAACAACCAAGCTCAACAGTCTCGAGGCAATACACAGTTTTCGAGATTGTAATTATCAATGGATGACTGGTTTCAAGGGATGAGCTCGAAGCTTTGACAAGTCCAGGCTTGCATCAAGCTCTTCATCTAATTCTCCAACAATGCTTCTACAAAACATAAAAGAGAATCAATTGGATTATGGAATGCAAATCAAGAGTAATGAATAGAGCTGATTTGTTAGTCATTTGAAAGTATAAGGAATATCATACATGTTATCACCCCGTATGATGTAGAGGCCCAACACGAGTTGCTGTACACCCTCCTACAAATCAGAAAAAAGATTGATCAACCAAAAAAAGGTGATTGAAAAAAAGTTTTGTAAATAGGGCGTATAACTGTAAAGTACATCTTGATACTGGGCTAGATGATAAACTAACCCTCATTATGGTGCTAAAAAAATCAAATATTGATAATTATTTTCTTTCCCTGTTCCATACATGTAAAAGAGTCATCTCCTACATTAGCATACGTACATGAAGAAACCATACAAATTTATATCAACTTTTTAGCACGAGAAGCTCATCATTTTCTCTTGAAAAGATGATCTTTACCTCACATCACCTTCATAATTCAGACTCCCAATGACAATAAAATAATGAAGAGAAGTACTTTTCTTACTGCCCTATGTCCGTGATACTAATAACATATTTTCGTGTAATGCATGCAGAGCAGATTTATATTATTATATTAGATGAATTAGCTGAACTCAAGGATCGCATGAAAGAGTTAAGTTATTGAGGAGGGAAGCTCAATTAGTACAGACTACAGAGTAAAGAAAAGAAAAATGTTTCAACGAATGAAAAGACACGGCTGTATCCCATAAAAGACACTATGTGATCAGTATACAATTAGTTAAGCATTGTTCACAATTACAAGTTCATTATTAGTAAGAGATCATACCTTGGTGGAGTAAACCCGTTCGTGAGACTCATCAAGAATTATATTTGTAGCCTGATCGAAACCTTTAAGAACTCCCTGCATGAGAGATCGCATTTTCAGTAAAACGTACACTGAATGAAAAGTATAATAGTCTGGCCCATGCATGAATTCAGCTCACCACTATATTTCGCCCATCATTTGTGATAACCGAAATTTGTTCTGAGAATAACAACACAAGAAAAAGCTGTTATTGACTTATTTGTTGAAAAATACACGTTAAAAACATCTGAAAATTTCAAGGAAATGTTGCAAAGGATAGCTCACTTTTAACTTTATGAGATTAAGCTTCCAGCATGTTATAATGGGGTCTGCTATACGAATTCATTTACCAAAACTACCACCACAAGCGTGTTTAGCAAGCAGATTTTAAGACAGAATTTGCCACATTGCTAACCTACCACTTTCATTTAATAGTCCCTATCTTATTTCTAGCAGTCAAACTAATTGCATTCAAAACAACTTGTTATATGAAACATAGAGATTAAAGAATGATACAAAAATATGGGTTTAAATAAGATCAGAGATGCGTACGATCAACAAGAGTCTCAAGTCCAGCATCACTTGCCATCTTCTTATCGCCAATCTAATGCAACAAGGTGACTTAAGCAAATGATGTTGCTTCCCTTCAGGAAATCTGTACGAGTGCATATGAAATCATAGTTATTAGCTATCAATAAATGTTCAGATATACTAACATGCTTCAGTAAAATAAGGGAAATGCATTGCGGAGTGGTAAAAAACAAGAAGGGAACTCATACACATTACTTTCCCTTTCGCTAGGACATAGCTAAGGGATGCCTCATAAACTGGAAAGTATGGGGAATATTCTGAAATAATATCTATGTACATATTCTGCAAAATGATCAAAATTAAATTACGATGGAATTAGGTCAAACCCATTTCGAAATAACACTGGAGTGTTTTCTTGCAGTTACCAGATCAAAACATTAACATGTTGGTTATGGTAAAATTACTACCGAGTTCTGCACCCTCCCTTGTATACTAATTAAATTAATTGTATAATTGCGCAACCACAACAGAGAGGTTTATCAATTTTACTGATGGAATAAGGTAAATGGTAAATCGATGTAGTGAAATGTTTTGAGAAACAATGCACCAACAGAGAAATGATATACCACAATTTAATCAAGAATCGTAATCAGTGGTTAATTTACTTTTATAAAGAAATACAGATCTCCAGAATTCATACTTGATACAGGAACAAAAGAAAAAGGTAATCATTCCGGAAAACTCAGGCGGGAAACTAGCTTCTAAAGCAATAAACTGAAGAAGAAATCACAGGCAAGAAAGAAGGAAAGAAAGCAAGACTTACTTCGAGTTCGTCACGCACAGTTCCCCTTTCGATTCTTGTTCTTGCCCTAATTAGGGCATTCTTGCCCAATTTTTTGCATAACTAATTAGATGCATGGGTAGACGGGCTTGGACTCTTACAAACATATGGGCTTTATTGGTAAACTCTGGATAAGGCCCAGACTATATACTCCTACATATATATTAGAGTGTATAGATTTTTAAGTCCCGTAACGTTGCTCTAATTTGATTTTGGTCCTCATGGAATATACATTTTGAAATTAGTCCTATAAATTTTAATTTTTTTTTAATTTGGTCCTTTTACCTGCTATAGCAGGTAACCTAACAGGTAACCATGATTTTTTTTTCTTTTACTAAACACATGACATATATATATATATATATATATACACTCATAATTAATTAATAATCAAGCACTATAATTAATTTACACATGACATTTATATACACACACATACATCATATAGCTATGTATGTATATATCTAGCTTTATAATTAATTAATATTTTATAATATAATAAATACTACACTTAATTTTTAAACAACTATTTAATTATAATAATCATACTAATTATATAATTATTAAACAAATAACACACATATACAATTTTCAAGAATTTAATATGTGTATGTTCTTTTTTAAATTATTTTGCTTTATCATAAAATTTATTAAGATATATATATATATATAATATAATATTATGTATATATACATTAATATATAATAATGTATATAGAGGAATTATATATGTATTAAGCTCTTTAAAAACTAACTAATTTAATTATGATATAAAAATTATTTTATTGAGAACACAATACATAAATCGTTAAACTGTATAGGTAATATTTTTGTCATAATATCTAGTTAGAATATTTTTCTATTTTTAATAATGAGATAATAAAGATTTCACTTATTCTTTTTCAAATAATATACTCCCTCCGTCCCAAAACTACTTTCACACTTTCCTTATTTGGACGTCCCAACTCTTCTTTCACACACCAAAAAAGTAAACTTTTCTCTCTCACAAAAGTCAACAAAATACACTTTTTCTTATTTTATTATTTAACTTTACACTCACATATTTACTTTTCCTTAGTTCGCGTGCCCGGAACTACTATGAAAGTAGTTCCGGGACGGAGGTAGTAATATTTTTAACTTGAGTATTATTTCAATTTCATAACTTCATGTAAATATTATTTAGGCTTTTATATACCCATGTTATATATTTTAATTTATTATAATATATTATTTACTATTTGTAATGATAATATATGTATTTGAAAATAATATAAAATATTACTTAAGTTGTGAAATAATATATTAAAATATAAAATATAAAATAATATATTATAATAAATTATATAGTAAATAATATATTATAATAAATTAAAATATAAAATATAGGTATTTAAAAATCTAAGTAATATTTACATGAAGTTGTGAAATTGAAATAATACTTAAGTTAAAAATATTATATTATTTGAAAAAAAAAAGTGAAATTTTTATATATCTCAGTAATTAAGAATAAAAAAAATATTATAACTAGATATTATGACAAAAATATTACCTTTATAGTTTAAAGAATTCTGTATTGTGTTCTCAATAAAATAACTTTTATATCATAATTAAATTAGTTAATTTTTTTTAAAAGACCTTAATACGTATATAATTTCTCTATATATATTACTAGTACGTAAACCCGCGTATTACGCGAGATTATTAAAAAAATATTTTTAATATAGATTATATTATGTGAATTAATAAACTTTAATTTCTTGTATATTTATATATAGATTTATTCGATAATATAAATCTATATTTATATAATTTGAGGTTATCTTATTCACATAATATTTAAAATATGAAAATAGTGTATTACTTTTGTATTCACACAATATTAAAATATAATTTGAGGCTGTCTTATTCATACAATAATTAAAAATGGGAAAATCACAAAATGGTTCACAAAATTGTCAAAAATTACAAATTGGTTCTGTGCAGAAAAAAAATACACTTCTGTGCAGATATTGTGAACTAATTTGTGAATATAGTCACTTTTTTGAACCAATATGTAAGTCACCCTTAAATTTTGTATCTATTTGAAAATAGTGTATTACTTTTGTATCAATCTATGATTATTTCTAATATTTTATTGTTATATAAGTATGTTAAAAGAAAATCAAGAACATATCAAAATATATGATTAAAAAAATCAAGAACATAATATTTTATAATATAAATTTTTATTATTAAATAGGTATATTAAAAGAAAATCAAGAATATATAAAAAAGTGTTATTAAAATAATCAAGAACAAAATATTTTATAAAATTTATTTTGTTAAGATCTATTGAGTTTATATACACGTGTTTTAATGAGTTATAATATATATATATATATATATATATATATATATTTGCGTGTCTGATTTCTTGAATCTAACATATACGTGTATTAATGATTTATACTTGCACAACACATAAACAATATTGCGGTAATAAATTAAGTACTTAAAAAATATGTACACATTCACAACGCATACATAATATTATTTCTATAACATCTTTGGTTCTAGAACTATAAATAACTTACGGTATGTATGACATAGACACAATGATTTTTATACGAACCTGCAATTAAAACTGAATATAAAAAAAACAATATCAGAATATTTAAAACATGAAAAAATTATTCAAAAGATAAATAAACAATTCAAACATAAAAAATTTAAATCAAATAGGTCTGCAATTGTAGCAATTAAATATTACCTAGAAAAACCATGAAAATTGTGTAGCAATAGAAAAGAAAACAATTCAAACATCAAAATTTAACTATTAAAAACATGAAAAAAAATTAAAAAGACAAATGAACAATTCAAATATCATAAAATTAAAATTATTTGCACATGGATAACAAATACACAATATTATGCTCTAGAATAAATCTGCAATTCAAACATCAAATAAACAATTCAAACATTAAAAATTTAAATCAAATAGATCTGCAATTATTGCAACTGAACGTTACCTCCAAAAGAAAATCAAGGAAGTTGTGTAGCTTTAGAAAAAAATATTATTTCACCAGATTATTAAATGTGAAATATGAACCTGCAAAGAATAAATAAATAAACAATTTTAATATTAGAATACAACGAAGAGAAATAAGAAAAAGCAAGAGACACACGAAGAAATAAGGTTAAAAGATGAAAACAATAATATTTATGGAGTTGAAATTTATAGAAGTATAGAAATTAAAATGAACGATTGAGATTAAAAAAATAGATATACGATTTGATATTATGAATATGTTTATAAGATTTATATAAGATATATATATATATATATATATATATATACATATATGTATATATATATATATATATAATATAAAATCTACGGTCAAGATTAAAACACATAAATTATAAGGTCGAAATTAATTCTTAATGCCAGAATGAATGAGAATAGAGGAAATTCGAAATCGAGCATTCTGGTTGATTTCATAACTTCGTCTTTATATAATATTAAGATTATATATTAATGTATATGTACACAATATTATATTATATATATATATATATCTTAATAAATTTTATGATAAAGCAAAATAATTTAAAAAAGAACCTACACATATCAAATTCTTGAAAATTGTATATGTGTGTTATTTGTTAATAATTATATAATTAGTATAATTATTATAATTAAATAGTTGTTTAGAAATTAAGTGTAGTATTTATTATACTATAAAATATTAATTAATTATAAAGCTAGATATACACTTACATAGCTATATATGATGTATGTGTGTATATAAATGTCATGTGTAAATTAATTATAGTTTGCTTAATTGATAATTAATTGTGATTGTATATATATGTCATGTGTTTGTAAAAAATAAAGAAAATTAAAAAATATTATGGGTTACCTACTATAGCAGGTAAAAGGGCAAAATTTAAAAAAAAATCAAACTTATAGGACTAATTTCAAAATGTGTATTTCATGAGGACCGAAATCAAACTAGTGCAAAGTTACGGGACGTAAAAATCTATAAACTCTATTTATTAGATACACACTTTTTTTTTAATGTACATATTCTATTTTTGTTACATTTATATTGAGAAATTAACTGAATTTCGACAGATATTTATTGATAAAATATTTTTGATATTTTTCCAAATACATATTTTTATTGAAATATTGAGTAAATTTCAAAAAATATATATAAAAAATAAAATAAATATATTTTAGATGGGTATCTAATAATAATGTTAGAGGGTATATAGTTGAACCCAATAATTAAAGCGGAGAGGCCAATGAGTTTTTTTTTTTTTTTTTAAATATAGGCATGACAATCTAAAAATTAATTGCTTCAGGTTAAAAGAAATTCTCTGCTTTTGTTTTGAATATTAATAAATTTTAAAATAAAGCCAACTAATGTGAAGTAAACTGTGATTTGAATCTAAAGTAAATTATAATTTAAAAATTATTATGGTTATATTTATAAAATATTCTCTTTGTCCTACTATAAGTTGCTCATTTGTTTTTTTTGTTTTTTTAGGAAATTATTATTCACTTTTTTATTATTATTTTCAATTTTTTTTACACTATTCTCACTATATTTTTATTTTTTTCATCACATCATTTGTACTATATTAATATTTTTATACAATTCTTAATATTTTCATTCAAAAAATATGAACAACTTATAAAGGGATGGAGCGAGTAATATATCTACTCTTAGAAGAAAAGTATCATCTCACTAATGAACAAGTGTGAAGCCTGGTTACATATCTCTAAATTATACTTCACTCCATAAATGATTATGCACAAAAATATATTAAAACAGTTTCATTTAATTAAATTAATTAATTAATATTATTCTATAAAAAATATTTTATCCATTTAAATATTATAAATCAAACTCCATAAACAAACAAGATGAAAAATTATATTATTCATTTAAATGCGCAATGTTACTTGTTTTAGTGAACACTGCATAAATTATTTACACAACTATCACTCCGTCCTTCCTCAAATATTTTTACACACTTTCATTTTTTCCGTCCATGAACCCTCTGCACATTTATAAATAAAATTCCTACTTAATTTTATCATTATAATATTTATATAAAATATTATTGCCTTTTATCCATTCAATTAACTTTATTAATAATATAGTTTTACACATTTTAATGCAATATATTTTATTTATTATACATTTTTATTTTAAAAATATTATCATCTTTTATCTCATTTAATTAATTTTATTAACAATATAACTATACACGTTATATATTTTATTTTTTTATACAATTTATCTAAAAAAAATGTGGAAAAATAAAAGTGAAGTTTTTCGTTTTAAACTTCGGTTTCAAGAAGTGATTTGACAACGGACATCTGCTTCTGTTGCGCGCACGACTGTGGACACTTTATCACCACATACAATCATGGGCGAAATCGGCCTTATCTCCATGAAAATTCTGTTTAATTTTGGAGAAAATGGCGTGGCATTGCTGCTGTTGCTCCTCCCCCGCGGCCACCACTTCTGCGGCTGTAGTTCCCGCCATTTACGCTGCTGCAAGAAATCCAGATAGCTTCACGGCTACTCTCGGAAAACTGAATGTGCAATCGATTGGGAAGCCCATAACTCGAGGTGTTTCGTCCAGATTCAGGGCAAATATCAAATCCACAGAAAGAGAACCAAGAAGTGATCCTTCGTCATCTGATGAGTTCGATTGCATAGGCACTGGTTTGAACGTTGAGTGCGTAGTCACTCCTACTGATAATTTGTCGGAGAACCCTAACCAAGGGAACGAGGAATCTAGGGAAACGACGTCGGATTTGTTGGAATTGGCAGGGGTAGCGTTGGAATGGGGCCTTTTGATATCGCCCTTCTTCTTCTGGGGCACGGCCATGGTGGCGATGAAGGAAGCTCTTCCCAAGGCTGGGCCCTATTTTGTGGCAACGTTTCGGCTTATTCCGGCAGGGTTATTGTTGATCGGCTTCGCGGCTTCCAGAGGGCGGGCTTGGCCTTCTAGCCTCAAAGCTTGGCTATCTATCTCAGCGTTTGCCCTTATTGACGCTTCATGTTTTCAGGTCCCTCTTTAGTATGTGGGCACTGTATTGATGAAACTAGAATGGGTTTTTTTTTTTTTTTTCAATCTTATTTTGACTGATTGGCGTGCAGGGTTTTCTTGCTGAAGGATTGTCAAGGACAACAGCTGGTCTGGGCAGTGTATGTTAACTCAACTTTTTCTTGGCTATGCTATGTTTTGTTGTAGTAATTTGTTGTGTGTGGCTAAGCTGATAAAATTTGTTTTTTCGCGAGCATTCATGGCCTTCAAAATGGTGACGGGAAGTGATTACATCACTTCGATTGAATGGCTTATATTGAATTTCACAACAGAACACAAATTTCTGGTTATGTGAACTATTGATTAGATTCCCGTCAAAAAAAAAAAAAAAAACTATTGATTAGATTTTGATTTTGTTGGATTGCATCTATGGAGGTGTATCATAGGGGGTATATTAAATTGAAAGAAACAGCGTGCATTAATGAGTGACCACATTATTGAATGCTTCAATCCTTTTATTTTACCATGTTTCTGATGGGAACCAGTTTAGCCTGTGGGCATAGGAGAATCACCTGAAGGAAATTCTGGAGAGAAAATCTTTAAAATATGATTTATTTTGATGCATTCTCCATCAGGTTTTAGGTTTAGCTATAGGGTTGTTTTATCCTTGTGAATAATGAAGATAGAAGACATTTTCCATGACTTGTAGCTATAAAACATAGCAATGCAGATGTTTTCTTTAATAAACAAGTAGCAGAGCTACTCTATTCTTACTTTTTAGTTAAGTTCACTGTTTGTTGAAATTTCACAAAGTAATGGACAATATATTGCAGGTAATAATAGATTCACAACCTCTAACTGTGGCGATTCTGGCATCCTTTTTATTTGGAGAGTCGATAGGGTACATTGGATCTGCTGGACTTGTACTCGGTGTTGTAGGACTTGCTCTTCTTGAGGTAATAATATTTGGATCAGGGATTCTTATTCTTTCTTTATTGAACTGGCATTCTGCAAATCTAATCCTGGTGAGCCTTGGAGTCAATTGTTGAAGTTGAATTTTCTCGTTCTTGAGATCTTGAATAATTTTCCAGCTGATTTGTATAGATTCCATTGGTGATACTAATTTCTTGCAATATCTGAAGAAGATGTTCATATAATTTATGCACAACAAACTCAATTGAGGACGTTTTTTTAGATTTTCTACCTTTAGGTTTCAAGTCCAATCTGATACCTATCAAATATTCTCTGTTGTAAACAGAATAAATTTGTTACGCCGTGTTCATATAGGATATCTCCACGTACCGACTTATTTTATTATAAAGCTCCTCTGTTTTATTTAGTTTCTAAATAGGTTCAAAATCACAATTGCTGGTGGTCTGATTTCCAAAAACTGCATTTTATCCTGCAGGCACCTGCTCTTGCTTTTGATGCTAATAACTTCTCTTTATGGGGAAGTGGGGAGTGGTGGATGCTTCTTGCTGCCCAAAGTATGGCCATCGGCACAGTGATGGTCCGTTGGGTCTCCAAATACACAGATCCTATTATGGCAACTGGATGGGTAAGATGTGGTATCTTGTTACACAATTATGAGCATCAGATTTTGAAAATATAGATGGTTGGCCTAAAGTAGATTATATTGCAGCACATGGTTATTGGTGGTGTCCCTCTCATGGCTATCTCCATTCTTAATCACGATCCTGCTCTCTCGAATTTTAACGAGCTTACAACAAGTGATGTTGTGGCACTCCTTTATACCTCCATTTTCGGAAGTGCAGTCAGCTATGGCGTCTTCTTCTACAATGCTACGAGAGGTAAGCTTTGTAGTTTCCCCTCCTTTTAAACTGTTAAATGGTTGATGGTGGAGTTAACTGGTTGGCTTAAAACACAACAGGTAGCTTGACAAAGCTCAGCTCTCTGACCTTTTTGACGCCGATGTTTGCATCCATTTTTGGGTAAGAAATCTAAGCAGGAACAAAATTTCTTAACTATATTTCTGAATTTGTGGCTTTTAATGTCTTTCGAACTGCAGTTTCATCTATCTTGGTGAGACGTTCAGCCCAGTGCAATTGGTTGGAGCTCTCATAACTGTTGCAGCTATATATATGGTTAACTACAAAACTGAGGCAGAGTGAAAGTTGTGGCTCCATTAAGTTGCCAAACAACCCGCTTTTGGTCGGAATATGGCGTTGCCTGGTGTGGATCGTAGCCCGAATCAGTCTATCCAAAAGATGTTCAAAGACGTGGAGAATTGTTTTTCTGTATGTACCCAGAACACAATTGAAAGCCAGATTGCTGCCATGTATACTGGATTTGTTACCAATATTAATTATACACATCTTTTAGAACAAAGGTGGAGGGTCTACTTCTGAGTTCTCCAAACGCTCTCTTCTTCATCCAATCCAATTGTTGAATGGATAAACAAATTTATACTTATATTTCAAACTTACCAAACATGTAGACATTTCTCATAAAATATATACTACTTAAAACCGAAATAATTACATGCAAACCTAAATATCCTAAATAAATAAATGTAATAATAACAAAATAGAGGACTTATTATCATATTATTACTCGTTATTTTTTTAGTTCGTACTACTTTGAAATTTTAATATTTCAAAGTGGATATATTTAAATTATTCACTCCCAAAATTTATTTCATCCTACATATACTACTCAATATAATGTTTTTTATTTTAATATTAAAAAATTAACAAAATAATTAGTTATTTAAATTTATTTATATGTTATTATCCGGAGATGGATATTTCCATTTTAATATTCAAATCTACTTAGTCTTGAGTATTTTTGTTTTAAATAGATAAAATTAAAATATTATAAATATATTGTGGAATCTATTTATAGATAAAATAATTAATTGTAAAAGTGATAATTTTTATAAAAAAAAATATAGTATTTTTTTAGTAGATGATAAAAAGAAAATAGTGTATAATTTATTTATGGTATGCAAGAGTATTTGACAATATAATAATAATACTTGTGGCCAACTTATATTTGAACAACATTATCCGTTGATGACAGAGACAGTGATTTCACAAGGATATCACGGAATGCAAAACCTCTGGCCAGAGACAAAAAGACTGGCACATGTACATCCATGATAAAAAACACCATTTAAAAAATGGCGTGGAAATGCTGTTGTTGCTCCTTCGTTGACGCTGCCGCCGCCACTTCTGCGGTTAAAATTCCCGCCATCTATGCTGCCACGAGAACCCCGTCTAGTTTCACCATTACTCTCAGAAAGCAGATTGTGCTCTCGCAATTGCAATCGATTGGGAAACCTACAATTCTATTTGTTTCATCTAGTTCCAGAGCCAGGATCAAATCCTCAGAGACGGATAATCTTTCCTCCTCTGATGATATCGACTGTATAGGCACTGGTTTGGACGTCGAATGCGTGGTCGATGATTCGTCGGAAAACCCTAAACAACAAGGCGAGGAATTTGGAGCTGCGACGTCGGATTTGTTGCAATTAGCAGTGACGGCATTGGAATGGGGCCTTATGATAGCGCCCTTCTTCTTCTGGGGCACGGGCATGGTGGCAATGAAGCAAGTCCTTCCTAAGATCGGGCCCTTTTTTGTGGCGGCGTCTCGGCTTATTCCGGGAGGATTCTTGCTGATCGGTTTTGCGTCTTCCAGAGGGCGGGGTTGGCCTTCCGGGCTCAATGCTTGGCTATCTATCTTAGCATTTGCTATCATCGACGCAACCTGTTTTCAGGTCATCTTTAGTATGAGTAACTGGTGTATTTTACTGAGTTTATGATACTACTAAGGGGTTCTTTTTCCTTCTTATTTTGAATGATTGTGAGCAGGGTTTTCTTGCTGAAGGATTGGAGAGGACAACTGCTGGTTTGGGCTGTGTATGTTCTCTAAAACTCTTTTTGCTACCTCTGGGTGATTATAACTACACTTGGAGGGTATATATAGTCTAGTGAATTCAACTTTACTTGGTTCAGTGGTTGTGAGGCCAAACTGGTAACCATTGGTTCTTGCGTGTAATTAGGGCTTTCAAAAATTGTGACGAAAAATCATTGGATCACTTTTGAAAATTGAATTGATTTGTAATGATCAGGAAAGAGTGATATTTGATGGATCAGTCTTGGAAATGATAGTAGTCAATATATACCTAAATTTTCCTTGATCTGTAGTATTTAACCAGCTATGTCTATTCTGGAACCTATTTCATTGGATCACTTTTGAAAATTGAATTGATTTGTAATGATCAGGAAAGAGTGATATTGGATGGAGCAGTCTTAGAAATGATAGTAGTCAATATATACCTAAACTTTCCTTGATCTTTAGTATTTAACCAGCTATGTCTATTCTGGAACCTATTTCAATCAATGACGTTCTAGAGGTGGCACAGTTAAAACTTAAGAAGATTGCTTTAGGGAAGTTCAGAATTTCTTTTTCCCAATATAATGTTGCAAAGGTAGTTACAGAATTTCCCAATGGTTGTTTTTTTTTTTTTAGCTGTTATGGTTGGTGGTTGTAACTTGTAACCTTGTGTGTGACTTGTAACTATATTGAAGTGTTGCGACGTAGGTGATTTTATTTTTGCAACTTCAGTATAACTGCTTGAATCTTTCTGTTTGATGAAATTCACCATTTATGTTAAAATTCTACAAGATAATAGATAATATGTTGCAGGTAATAATCGATTCTCAACCTCTGACTGTGGCTATTCTGGCATCCTTTTTATTTGGAGAGTCGCTTGGTTACGTTGGAGTTGCTGGACTTGTACTTGGTGTCGTGGGACTTTTCCTTCTTGAGGTAAAATTAATTAGGTTATGGATTCTTATTCTTTCTGTACTCAACTGGTGTGCAAATCTAGCCCTGCTGACTGGAGTCTATTATGATGTTGAATTGCATTTTATTATTCTTATCGTCAATAATCCTCCAACTCAATTATATAGGTTCCATTGGTTCCTACATGTATAAATGACCTATAAGCTATAAGCGAGATATCAGGGAATATTACCTTAGCCCACGCTTGGGCCACGATGCATGACTCGCCTTACACAATAATGAACTCCTAGAGTCCTGTGTAAGAGTTTTAGTTTCTAAATTGCTGCAAAATCACCATTGCAGGTGGTCTGATTTCTATATACTGCATATTATGATCTCCAGGCACCTGCTCTTGCTTTTGATGCAAATAACTTCTCTTTATGGGGAAGTGGCGAGTGGTGGATGTTTCTTGCTGCACAAAGTATGGCCATCGGTACTCTGATGGTCCGATGGGTCTCCAAATACTCAGATCCTATAATGGCAACTGGATGGGTAAGGAGTACTATCTTATACGATTATCAGTATATCAGATAGATAGGCTAAATTTAACCCCATTGCAGCACATGGTCATTGGGGGTCTCCCTCTCCTGGCAATTCTCATTCTTAATCATGACCCTGCTCTCTCGAGTTTTAATGAGCTTACAACAAGTGATGTTTTGGCACTTGTTTATTCCTCCATTTTCGGGACTGCAATCAGCTTCGGTGTCTTCTTCTACAATGCTACAAAAGGTAAGCCTCTGATTTTTCCCATTTTGGGTTTTATACTGTCTATGCCTGATACCGGACTGAGTAGTTGGATTATACTGCAACAGGTAGCTTGACAAAGCTCAGCTCCCTGACCTTTATGACTCCAATGTTTGCATCAGTTTTTGGGTGAGAGTCCAAAACTAATTTATAAGAAATGTAGTCTCTTAAATATGAAAATGTAAAGCAAGTTGTATCTTCATTTCAATAGTATCTTCAATCTTCCCCTTCCTCTCCCCCCTGCTAATTTGTGGAACCTCGTTTGTCTGCAGTTTCATCTATCTTGGTGAGACCTTTAGCCCATTGCAATTGGTTGGAGCACTTATAGTTATTGCAGGAATATTTCTCGTTAACTACAAAAGCGAGGCAGCAGAATGAAAGGTAACTTATGTGGTTTCCTAGTAGCTCAGAATGGTATGTGCTCTATAAAGGATCTGTTCTAGTACATTGGATGCAGGTTGAGATTTGTTTTTGTGTGTTGTAGCTACATTAATCAATCCTGGACAAAACTCAATGAGATATTATTGAAATAGGATGATGCCTGACTATGTTTATCATACTCCATTACCGACATTGTCAATCATGATTGTGCAGATGTATCCCTGGTTTATAGCATTGTCATTCTCTTCAACATGCATTTTTATAAGCTTGAACTCGGTATATGTCCATACAAAGATTTGTATATTTGTAAATGTTATCATCTGAGACATTATTCAAAAATAGCAAAAGCATTTGTTAAAAAGAACAATGGGATTGCAGTTATGGTTCCCAAAGTTAGCAACCAACTTAAAATTTCTACAACATGAAAAAGGAAATATAACTGTCTAAAGCTGAATTTTTCCAGTTGAACAAGAAAAGAGCAGGTGAAATAAATAAACAACTGTATCAACAGCCAACTAAAACAGACTAAATATGTTGCAAGTTTGCAACCATAATAAATAACATCCTGACATGGGATCAAACTTGAGACACTATCATGTTTATCTTGAAGCAACGCCAACACCAGCATGTCGACTCCCCACTCGCCCCCGCCCAATTCCGTTCTGTTGATGATCGAACTCCCTTTTCTTCGGGGCAGTCACTTTCTTTACAGGGTCGTCAGACACCGTATGCCTCTGAAATCCGACAGGGCTCACATCGTTAGTCCTTGAAGAAGACGTCCATCTATCAGTTGATTCAGCAGAATTAGGCTCCCAACAAGAAGATGAGGCCCATTGTTGTTGATTACTGACAAAGCTGTTGCTCCCTGAAGATTCTTGCTCTTCAAACTCGTGGCCATCTTCCTCTCCCGGCGCCCCCCTCCTAACTGTCACGTATTTATGAAAGCTCGGTTGCATCAAATCATCACCAACAACCACCTCAGATTCCAAAATCGGATCCTTAATCTCTTGTTTCGTTTTCCTGATAGGTAGAATAGGATCATTTAGAGTGGTGGAGAGATTGGAGCCGGTGCTGGAATTGAGATCAGCAACCGCTTCGAGGATGGAGTTTGCTTTAGAAACACAGAGCGGGAGAGAAATGGGGGGTGCAGGGGTGTTCTTTTGGTGAAAATTTTGGATGTCTTCTAGCAGCAAGGCTGTGTAGGATGAGTTAGGATTTGATAGAGTTTCTGGGTTGGCATCTAGGTCTCGTGAAAGACGAGATGATCGGCTTCTTGTGAGTCCAATTCCATTGGTTTTCAGGTTTTCAGGCCCTGCAGAGATCACATTCATCGCAACATTTGCTTGATTGTTGCTGTTTATCCTGTTCTCAGATCCTTGTACCATTTTGTTTTCAGAAATTGGTTTCTGAATAGGAGCCTGAAAGAGTGTGTGATTGATACTCATTAGTTTCAAAACAAAATTCAAAGAAATCTCAATTACAAAACATGAAAGCTCATACTCAATTACTGCTAAGAAGTAAAGAATTTGGAGATCTAAAGAACTCTGTAAAATTCAAGAAATATAAACCAAGAATTCAGTAGAGACATACTTGTGAGATGATATTGGTGTCGATTTCACCAAGAGGGTTTCTTCTGTAAGGAGAAATCTCAGCTTTCCTCGAATTGCTTCGACTTAATGACGGCGGCTGACTCGAATTCGCGTTATGGTTCTCATTCGAAGCTCTGGCCCTCGCCGGAGACCGTGTTCGAGGAGATGCGGCAGTTCGTGTGCCATCTCCTCCGACATTTCTCTTCACTTGGATCCTTTTAACCGCCGTCGTAGTAGGCTCAGCACCGCCGGAGACGGTGGCTGGAACCGAGACCATCTTTCCTGGCCTAGTATTAGCATTTGCTGCGGATGAATTTGAATTAGCAGCACTACCAGTGGTGGTGATTGGAGATTCAGATCTTCTACCGGGAGATCTGCTAACCCTCCTTCCGCCGCCGCTGCTGCCTCTTTCACGACTGCCGGACCGTTGCTGCGCCGCCTGGTCTTTCTCTCTTTCCCTACTAGGAGTCCGCCGCCGCCCCTGAGACTGACGCCGCTCTCTGCGGCGGTTCTCCCTCTCCCTGGCTACCGCATCGTCGTCTCCATCAATAACGTCAGATTTCCCGTTCTCGTGGTCGAAGTCGTAACTCCTCTTCGAACCAGAGTACTTTCTCCCCCCATTTTCACCGGAAACCGCGGCTTTTCCGGTGGAAGAGCTCCGGCTCAACCTACCACATTGAATCAAAATAGCGTCCACTTCCTCTTTCGTACAGCTCGAAGTCCTCACCGGCGCTCCTCCGCCGCCAATAACCCCACCATTACTCTCCAAACCAGTACCAGAACTCGCATTTTTACCCTTGTCCACGAATTCAGATTCCCCCTTTTCCTCATCCGATTTCTGACGCTCGATCTCGTGGCTTCTCCGATGTTTGATTACGAAAATCTCCTTCTTAACAACCGTTTCTTCCTCCGCCTTCCTTTTCTCCGGCTGAATCTCAGATTTGAGTTTCTCCGGCGGCTTCGGAACCGCCACCGGAGTAGAGGCGCACGCACTCTTCTTGCTCAAACAACTCCCCATTTTTTCTCAAATTAGGAAAAAAATTGGCAACAAGATCCAGAAAAATTAATTCAAATTCAATTCAAAATGAAGAGAAAAAGGGGCAAAAAGGGAAGAGGGTACAGCATCCAAGAAAACCACTCGATTAATAAAACTTTTTGTAGGGAAGGAGTGAAGGAGGAGAGGATAAAGAAAGAGACAGCAATTTCAAATTTTGACAGAGGCGGGGCATTCAATATAGCCGTTATGATTTATAGGACATTTTTATCTATTTTTTATTTTCAAATTAATAGGGAAAAAGACATTGATGCCAGTTTACCTACTACTGTTGTGATGCTATAAAATATTGTAACCCAATGTTTTATCTATTGCAAAAATAAAGGAACGAATCTTTATCCATATTTGAATCTGGAAAAACGGCATGTTTTTTCAAAATTTGAGGCCAGTCATGCAGGTTAATTGTGTTGTTGAACATACTCCTATTCCTTTTTATTTTTAAAACTGCAATCGATAATTCCACTAGATTCGTTTACAAGTTCACAATTTTAATCGAAAAATACTAGGCAATACACTTGATCGAATAACTATAGGAGGCAAACTATATACTGACAGAAGTATATGTGAGAGATTTTAAGTTCATTAATACATGTTCACCTACTCCACCAACTCAAACACTTAGTACTATTTTATTGAATATGTATATGTAGTTTATGTTTTACTTTTTCTGAATACAATTTTATTTTTAAGTGTAATAAGGTTATTATATACATATAGAATACATCACGTTAATAAGACATTTTTTTTCTTTAAAAAGTATTAATAAAGTGATGAAAAGTGCAGAAAATATTGGAAGCCATTTTTCAAAAGGAAGGTAGGAAAGTATGATTGATTAATTTTGGTCGTGATCATGTGTAAATGATGATATACTTATTAATAAATTAGTGTAATATAGAAGGCCAAATTTGTTGAGTATGTTATAAGATTAATTTAATAGCAATTTTATTAGCAATTAAGAAAGAAAGAAAGAGAAGTATGGTTAGTAACGCAGATGAGAGGATAGAACAGAACGAAAAGAAAGAAGAGAATGATGATTTTGAACCTAAACTTTGGATTTTATTGAAAGTAACTTTAGAATTTGAACCTGAACAATGTCTTTCTTACACTATCGAAAATTTTAAAAATTGCTAGAATTATTCTAGTGGTCCATCATTTATAATTTAAATGTTACACAACAATCATTGAAGTTTAGATCAATTAAAAATCTTTAAGTTGCAAATATCCCTATAAATCAATATCCTTGCATAAAATCTACAAATATTAATTTATAAATACAATGATAACCCCGAGTAACATATCAATTTTATGCTATAAATAGATTTTACATGAAAGTAACTCTTAGAGCTAGTTTGCTTTAATGGATTAAAATGATAAATAATTATCTCTTCTTTATTGAATAACTGGTCCAATAATATGACAACACATGATAAATTTTTATCACGGGTCCGTAACATATAAACAAACGTAGAATATAATGTATAAAAATATCAATTCTTTTTAATCCAACAAAGCAATTTAACGTATTGTTTACTTTATTAATCAAAGTCATAAAACCTCAGATATTTAATCATAGTTAAGACCAACCAATGTATGCATGGATTTGGGGCTTCGGCCATTGGTTATAATTGCAAATGATGGTTTCTGATGGGCTGCAGGTCAGCCTTTTCCCGATTCTAAAGTGCAAGTAAGAAAAACAGAGAAATTTGACCAGAATGGTAGAAAATCCAGCAGAAGCTGTTTCTTATTAATGAATAACAAGGTAAGAGAAACTTCCAATCTGGTGCCTGGTCTTGCATTAACTAACATTCTGCAAACCTTGTACTATAACAGAGCTTCTTAAGACGACGGTGTCCTTGTTAAGCCGCAAGAATATGCACTCCACATGAAATCGTGCAAACCATAAGCCCGAAAATGGCCAAGAAACCATATTTCCTGCGTTACATGAAAAGGTTAACGAATGAATGCTTACTAGTTAATGATATGTCTCCGGTGTCATACGCCCTTTTGCATTTGGAGCAAAAACGATTAACTCATGCATGCATACATAAATAGATGGTAATTATGTGCATGTTTAGTAGTGTATATGCAATCAATGGTGGAGCTGCATTTATAATGCAAATTCCAATTTTGTTAATTACAGTGATCAAGAAAGAAAGAAGGTATAACAGATGGGGGTAATGGTGGAAGCACGATATATACAACTCACCCGATGGATAGACGTTTCTGAGGATCACCGGTGGAGTAGCCCTTGAAATAGAAAAAACGGGTAACTATGTACAGAACTCCGAGTGATGCACAAATCAGAGGGTGCTTAAGGCCTCCCAGTATCATCAACATGAAAAACTTGGGCATCATTTCCAGAGAATTCTGGTGACCCCTCTGTACAAACAAATTAAGATTCAACTCCAATTGCCACATTCTCCAACAACACTATATTTACATGTCTTGTATATTGAATTACTTACACTATTAACATAGAAGAGGTTTTGTCAACATGTTTCTTTATTAATAACACGTCAATTTCCTACTCACTTTCAAATTCTTCTCTAGAACATCAAAAATCATACAGCATTAAACTGGGATTTTTTTATGAGTCGTATCTGATTCAAGGACAGAATAACTCAAGAATTGATCACACGATTTCGAACTTGAGGCCAAAGAGGAGCATAATTCTCAAGCTCTCACATTCTAATTAACTTATGACATAAATTACAGGGAAAAGTAACACTACAATTACTCATAAAACGAAATTTATACAATATTCAAGTCTCTAAGAAAATGAAAATACAGACTGAAGAAAATAAACGAAAGTACCTGGACACAGTTGAAGAGCTTGGCGTATTTGTTATCTGCTTCATTGGCGTACATGGTGGGATAGGGCACATCGTATCTGCGTTCACAATCGCACAAAAATTACAAGTCTAATTTAATCACCAAAAGTAAGGCAGAGGAGGAAATTACTTCTTGCGAGCTCTGGCAACTGAAATAGACATCCAGAAATTGAGGAAAGAGTAGACAACAAGAACAATAACCACGTATCCGTACTCCCTGGGTAGTGATTCCATTTCTTCTGATTCAGATCTCTCCAGATATCAACAAACACCAATTGCAGATTTCCTGCTGTAATGGCGGTGATTTCGAAACCCGCCGGCCTTACCTGTAAAATAAATGAAGGATCTTAATTGGCTTATTTATTACAGTAGGCCATTTTTTCTTTCGTTTATCACAAAACTGCCTATTTGGAATTATCATAAATTACTATTAAGCCATCCGTAGCCACAGCTGGATTATCTTTTCACCCAACAAAGGACGGCTTTAATTCCAATGTTCATTGCATTTCTCTTGTGTATGCTGGACAGGGACTGGACTCACATGAATTGACCCTAAACTTTCCATTCCTCATCCTATTAATCAGGATGAGTCACGGTGCAACTCAAGTTTATTTTTTAAAAATTACACAAAATACTACTACCTCCGTTTCAGGTCTTTCTTCAAAAAGACCATGGCACACATACTAAGGAAATGTTGGAGTATGTGAGTGTGAAGTTAAATAATAAAATATAAAAAATATACTTTATTGACTTTTATGAGTGTAAATTATTTCCTTTTTAAGGTATGAAGAAAGAGTTGGGACATCCCGAAATGGAAAAACAGGAAGAAAGAGTTGGGACGGAGGGAGTATTGAAAAGTTACACGTGTTATTACTGAAAAATGTATCTTTTATAGTATAACTTTTCAATAATAATTTGTGCAACTTTTCAGTAATAAATTGTGTGAATTTTTAAAAGTGAACTTGAGTTGCACCGTGTAACTGGTGCACAGGAAACTTACTCTATTAATTATATATAATTTTGGATTAATATCTTTATATTTAAAATATTAAAAAAATATAAATTAATTTACCATATATTAAAAAAAAAATTATCATACGTTTAAAATAAGATACAATAAGCAAATCATCTTTGGTTACTTAATGGCTAAATCAATACTCATTACAAAAAAAGAAAAAAAGTTAAAAATGCAATAATTTTTTTTTTTTTTGCATATTCTCAATATAGAAGATTTTAAATTTTTATACGGCATCATTTACGTGAACATTAAATTTATGGGACTATTACTTTCTTAAGTCTTAACTAGCTTTTTGCCCGTGCATTGTATATATTCTTTTCTTTGTTATAATTTGTTTTTAAAAAAAAAACCTTTGCTAATGTATATATTGGTTAAATATTTTGACTACTCACATCGAATCATGCTTGAAACTATCTATTTTTTCAAAGCCTAATAATAATATTATTTATTTTGTAATGTGTGTTATTTATTTTAAAGTTTCTTTTGCCTAAAATCTTTCCTTCAGCATGAATCTTAACAATGCAAATATGCTCTTATGCTTCACGAATAGTAGAAATGCTTAATCATAGAAGTGTCATTTGGTTTCAGGACCATGTACTTTACTTTTTTTTTTCCTTACTCAAGTGTCTTGAATTTTAGTGTTTCTTTCTTCGTTTGGAGTTCAAAGCAGACTCAAAACAATAAATTCAACAATTTCAAGCATCTGAATAACTGACGGAGATGAGACCGTCTTGGCGTTCATGGACAAATTCAATCGCATTCGCCTCTTTGAGTGAAACAATTAATTATCTTGGATTTTATTTATTAGTTATTTAAATTATCTTGTGGGCCTTGAATAAATGGGTTCAAAAATCTTTGTTAGACTATTTAAACCTATCTTTATCTTGATGTAAGACAATTTTGTATTGGTGAATTGAATTAGGGTTTTTCCAAAAGATTCACTAGTATACGTAGTATCAAGTGAACTCTCAATTTTCATTACGTGTTTCGTAAAGAAAATCTATATGTTGCTCTCTCAATTTCAATTAACAATTACTATATCCAAATTCCTTGCATCACAATGATCAAACCACTAACAATTTCTTCTAAGCAATTCACATGATTTAAAATAGAATCCTTTTTTAAATGCACCAAGTATAGGATTAAGAAAGTAGCTTGATTAATTGTTCTATTTTTTTTATCGGTAAATATTAGTTGTTAGTAGTTAGAAGTTAGTTCACCAAGTCTTCTTACACCCCAAGAATATCTTCAAGTTCATCCTTATATCTTCCTCCTAATTCGTTCCCAAAGGGAATAGAACCCAGATTACTCACTCAAGTGAGGAGCCCGGTGGCCAGATGAGCTAGCTCCCCTGGTTAGCTTGATTAATTGTTCTGACTAGGGCTTGACCAATTTTCAAGGGATCTCCTTGCAGCAATGTTGAATCAGAAGCCAGATTATGCACCTACCTTTTCAGTCCTCATTCTAGCAATTAGCACTTACAAAGGAACATAAATCTTGATTAAGAAAGTGCTTTTTTGCCCCGTGTAATACACAAGCGCACATTGTAATTTAATAAAGCATTTGCTTAAAGATTTATTAAAACATTGTTAATTAAGTTGATAACTTCTGTATAAAAATACAAGGCACATAGTTAATTAACAAAAATATCTTACAATTTTTCGATTGAGATCACTTAAATTTTATCTATTTCATTTTTTAATATCAAGTGATTCAATAACATTAACTTGTTCAAAAGTGAGTAACAAAGTTGCATTAATTGCCTCTTTAGAATTGATAACTACAACTATGCATCACGTGGGAGTAAAAACTCTACAAATAATAAGTATACTCCACGCATTATTGATGATTTAAAAAAAGAAACTGTTAAATAACAAAATACTATAAAACTGTGGGACAGGTTCAACCCAAATTTTAAACTATCATATGAACATGACATCCTAAAATACAAATGTGTCACAATATTAACATTTTGACTCACCAATCCAATTGGGAAAAAAAACACCCACAAACTTCCAGCTGACAAAATATAATTCCCAATTTTAATTATTTCTCAACATTTCGTTCATCGCTACTCAAACTCCATGATATATATTATTTAAAAAAATGAGATTTATTAAGTAATGGATGTATTAAGCCAAAATAAAATACACAAACAAAATAAAAATTCCAAAAAAAAAAAAAGTTAAAACATTCAAGGGGTCGTAGCAAATCATGACTTTGAAATCCTGAGATGTGAAAATCTTAATGAATAGTAAAAGTGTGTGTTTGTTTTGGAATTTTAGTAAGGTAGGATATTACTCTATGTCAAATCAAAGTGTGATAGTGATTGATTTTATAGGTATAATAAGTATTTTATAAGTGTTGGGTTGGAAAGAGTAATAATAGGTTTAATAAGTATTTCTAGGTTTGGATTGAGTTTGGGATAAGAAATCAGGATGTTAAATCTCAAACTCGTGTGAACCGTGATTGCAAAATCCTACGTACATCCGAGCTAGTCTCAAAAGTAAACAAACATACCCATATATATTGGGGGAAAGAGTGTGTTCCCAAATATAATACAAGTTACAGGTCATGGTGGACTAATCTTAAACTGGCATATTCATAATTGATTCAAATATCAAATATTTAAAAGGCGCGGCAGCCAACCCCCCACCTAAAACCATTAATACTCTTTCAATTGATTCCTTTCTCTATTATTAATACTTGGCGACCCACTCAACCAATACTCTGTTCCCAATTTGACAATACCTGCAAGACATCCTTATTCAACATGGAGGATCAAGTTACAAAGACGATTGTGTTTGGTGTCATTTTTTGGACAACACTTTTTGTGCTACTGAGAAAGGTGGTGTTTCCACGGCGGTCTTTCGATTTTTGCAACCGCATTGTTTCGACTTTGCATGCTTCCGCCGCCGTGGTTTTGGCCTCCCTCTCCGTTCAAGATTGGAGCTGCCCTGTCTGCCCTTTAACTTCAAAGCCTTCTCATGAACAGGTATCCATTTTGGGTATGAGGGGATTTTAAATGACATGATTTTAAGGAGAATTTAGAATTCCTCCGTTTTAAACATAACTCAAATTTACGTATTTGTAAATTTGTGGAGAGAGTAAATATTTGTGTGTGAAATCTACAGATTTATAATCTACTCATCTAAATGGAGCATCAAGGAAATCCAATTGTATCATCAGTAATTACTACTTTCGTCTTGCAAAAATTTGAAGTAGTTTTAAGGGCATAAATTAAAAAGAAAAAAAATGTAACCAGTAGAATGCGTCGAATGAAGATTGTAAATTAGAAATTTTGAGCGTAAAAATTTAGATATTTTTTGTTATGAGTATGCAAAAGTTTTGTGGTACAAATTAAAAAAAGAATGTATGTAATTTTTTGCAGGACGGAGGTAGTATTTCACATTAGTCTAGAATTCAATGAATTAGTATATTTTTTGGTTCATGTGTTAAAGACATGACTGACGAGGTGAAATACATATTAGGACATAAAAAATGACACAGAAATTATTTTAGAACTACAATTTTAAAAAAGGCTGAATTGAGACTTCCAACTACAATTATTTTAGAACTGAAAATAGGAACAAAATTTAATGGATTATATTTTTCACATAATAATTGAAATGAATTTCATTGCAGATGCAAACATTAGCAGTATCAATAGGATATCTGATATATGATCTGGGGTGCTGCCAATTTGAGAAGCTGGATAACGCAATTCATCATATAGTCAGCATTGTTGGCCTTTCTTCTGGACTCTATTATCAAAGGGTATTAATTTACTTCTTAATTAATATTCTGTTTATGAATACTTAATTTTGTTAAACTTAATAATTTATTTAAATTTAAAAAAAAAAACAGTGTGGATCAGAAATGGTGGCATGTTTATGGATTACAGAAATATCAAGCCCCCTCCTGCATTTGAGGGAACTTCTTAAAGAGCTTGGATACAAGGCCACCAATCTTAATCTCGCTGTTGATGTCAGTCTCCTGCCTCCCCTCTTTTAACACAATATATCTGGGTTTTTTTTATATATTTTTAATAGATTTTTTTTATTTTTTTTTTCTGATTAAGAGAAGGAATGCATAATATTATATATTTTATCTTTTTGTAGTTGAGATATATATTTATTTGATAGTATTGGTTGAGATTTCTATTGACCCCCAAATTTATTCTCATTTCTCTTTTAGAAAATATTATTCCCCTGTTCCAGAAGATATTGCGGTGTCTTTTGAGCACGGGATTTAAGAAAAAAATATATTTTTATGAATATTATATGTGTGTTGTGAGAGTGGAGTTTAATAAATAGTTTTCACTTTTGAATATGCAAACTTTTTGTGGGACAGACCAA
This sequence comes from Prunella vulgaris, assembly GCA_026898435.1. Taxonomy (NCBI): domain Eukaryota; kingdom Viridiplantae; phylum Streptophyta; class Magnoliopsida; order Lamiales; family Lamiaceae; genus Prunella; species Prunella vulgaris. The sequence goes on from JAPKLY010000094.1 coordinate 986,029, forward strand.
AATAGAAAGTATGCAATGCCTTTCGGGACGGAGGGAGTATTTTATTATCACACTTACAAATATTTACTTTATTCTCTAGTAGACATCACAATTATTCCACAATATTCTTACTTTATCTATTTTATCTCATTTTTTCTTAAAATTTGTGCACACACAAGTAAGAATAAATTTGGGGGACGGAGTGTGTGATGTATTAGCTAGGATTTTATATATCTTTGATTGATTTGTTAGATTTCATTTAATATTATAAATAGGGATCTCAAACTTATTTTAAGTGGAGCTGAATTTGATAATTAATTAGATTGGGTGTTCAGTTCATTTTATCCCGTGTTCTATTAATTGTTCTTCCGATATTCATATGTGAACAACGGGTTAATAATAATAACGCGAAAATCATATTATCTAGGTATTCTAAGAATCAACAGATTAAATATGATAATTATATCATTTTCTCGCTGCGTCACTTTTGAAGTTAATTAGGGGTTAGAGATCTAACGACTCTACAGTAAACTGCACGGTGCACCCTCGAAAAATATACTCTATACATTTGAAGTGTCACATGTCTTACTTGTGTTTGCAGATTGCTTTTGCAGTGATCTTCACATTTGGTAGGATGATAATTGGGCCATATCTCGTTTATGTCACTCTATCTGCTGATAATCCTCTTCTCATGAAGGTAATTCAACAATAGGATAACTGCACATTCAACTTCAATATTCTAATCATGATTAGATAACTGGAGAACTAAACTTGGGATTATATTTTTGCAGGCAATGGCCTCTGGGCTGCAGATAGTAAGTGCATTTTGGTTCTACAAGATTGCAAGGATGATGACATACAAATTAGGTAGAAAGTCCTCCTCATCCATCAAAACCCTATGAATTACTTGCTTGCTTTCTATGCCCACAAACAATACAATAGACAAGAATGTCATTATTTTCTTTGTTTAATTGATGTAATATGATTGAGAAATGCAATGGAAGAACCTCCATACGTCCCATTTAAAAAAAAGAATAATGCCATAGCATAGGATTTAAATAAAATTTATAAAGTAAAAAAATAAATAATTTACAACATTAAAGAGTCTAAAATAATATAATTAAATATAGGAAATTAAAATATATAAATATTATGTGAAAACAGAAAGTAAAAATAATTATATTGACAGTTTTACACAAGTTATAAATTAGATAAATAGAAATATAAAATAAAGATATATATGAATAATCATATATTGATACAAAAATAATGCACTATTTTCAAATAAATACAAATTTTTTGCATAATAGTATAAACATAAATTAAATAATATAGTTAATTTATTGCATATTGTACTACTTTAATAAAAATACATTATTTTTGTAAACTGGCCCGGATATATAATTAATAGATAAAATATCAAAAATGATTATTTAACTTTATTTAAATCCAAATTTAATGCTTTATCTAACTAAAAAATCACAATTGAAAAATAAAAAAGATAAACGACTAAATCTGGATACTGACTTTCTTAAATGAGAAAGCAAAGTAAAAATTTAATGCTCCAATCATAATGATTAAATTCCTAAATACATCAATCGATGGATGTAAATAAGTGTGAGTAGATTATTTTGCTAAATACATTCATCGTTTGGTCAAATAAGTCGACAGTACCATCAAAATACATAGTACTACTAAAAAATACTTTTGTGTTTTCAAATGTTAATGCCCAAACACTCCTTACACTATTCCTACTAAACATAAACATGAAGCTTAACACCACTTGAGCTACTACATACATAATACAAAGACTTATGCAGTAAGCATGGCTAATCCTGAAGATATCGTGCAAATCGCAAGGCCAACCAGGGCGGCGAAACCGTATTTCCTGCATCAGAAAGTTAAAGAATGTGTCAAACATAATTGTCATCTCCACCATTGTTAAACAATGTCTCAAGCCTGAAAATGAGCTTAGTCTAGTTCAAAATAAGTTTCAAATCAATAATCGAATGAACTCAATTCAGAAACCTCAATTAATTGCTATTAAACCGAATTTAAACAAACTTGACATTGATAGATATAGAAAAGCAGAAAACAGAAAGATCTATTTGCATGTTCTACCAACAAAATGTCCCAAATGTAAAAGGCGAGTCCAATTAGTGCAGAATTCAGTAAAATTTCCGTTTAAACTTAGTTTGCTCGTCTTACCCCGAACTTATCAGCAAGTGTGTTGATTTAGTGGCGTTAGCAACTTGGGATCAGGAATCAATCTCTATTCAATGAACTAGAAAACATTAGCATTACCTTACAGAGCTGTTTGTTTCACGTTAAAGAAAACATCGGTTAGTTTCTTTACGTTATTGTTTTCCAAAACTTCATGCTCCGAGAGTATGTCTAAACTACTCTTAATTCTCTGCGTCTTAATACCACTGCCCTAGAAATACATCTTTTAAAGAGCTAAATCTCTATATGCCGCTAGATTTTGAGAGAATCTTATGAACTGATCTGATCAGCTTTGAGATAACTTCATTTCGTCATCAAAGAAAAGAAAACATCAGTTCCTCTACTTCATTAATCATTTTGTATAGATATCTTCAAGAAAAACAAATGAGCTATGTTCTCTTTTCCACACTTGACTATCTATGATCAAGAAAGTGATAATCGAATTATGCGAAAAACGACGCAGAAACTCACCCGATTGTTAAACGATTTTTTGGATCACCAGTTGAGTAACCTGTGAAATAGAAATACCGGCCAACGATGTATACAACTCCCAGTGATGCAGAAATCACAGGGTGCTTAATTCCTCCCAATATCATCAGCGTGATAAACATGGGCATCATTTCCAGTGAATTCTGGTGACCCCTCTGCACCCACAGAGTTCCATCTCATAATTATGCACATCAAATACACCACAAAAAAGGAAACATAAAACCCCGAATCAAATTGTGCAATAAATCACAAAGGGGTTAGGTTAAATCAATTCAAACTGGAACAGATCACACATCGACATTAATGCCAATAGAATCCCAACAAATGCAATTAAACTATGCAATCAACAAAGCCCATCATGGCAATACCGGAATCCAAACAGTATCAAAAGGGAAATACGCATACCTGGACACAGTTAAAGAGCTTAGCATTCTTGTTTTCAGCTTCAGTCGCGTACATGGTGGGATAAAAAACTTTATACCTACATTCAAAAGTCAAAAACAAAAACCGAAATTACAACAGGGGTTTCAATCAAAAGAAAAGCGTAAAACAATGCGACGAAAAGTACTTCTTGCGAGCTTTGCCCACTTGAAGAGACATCCAGAGATTGAGGAAACAGTAAGCAACAAGAACAAGAACGACGTATCCGTATTCCTTGGGGAGTAATTCCACTCCGGCCATGCTTTTTTTGTGTTATCAGATTGATGGGGTTTTGCAATATTTAGTGGGTCGGCTCGGGGGAAAAGAAATGCAGGTCTTAAAATAAATTTGTTTCAAATCACAGCACCAAGTTGCGAATTTTATAATGGAGAATTCGAGTGAGGTCTTATGGTTTCAGCTACGAAAGCTTTTTCCCCAAGATTTCGTGGAGACTTTGGATTATTCTGGATTTTAGTAGTATCCCTCGATCGATTAAATAACTCTTGTGAATTCAAATTGATTGCTTCATTATGTTTTAGGTACTTGTGGGAAAAATGCTAGTCTTCCTAATTTTAATTTACGCACAGTAGTAGTTGAGGATGGGGCTAAAACAGGTTTTTTTTATTTTGATGTTTCATATAATACAAAATTTTGTAGAACAAGAGAATAAATTTTATTAATTATATAAGAATTTTATATTAATAAAGATACGTATAAAACTCCTTCATGTTTTATTAAATACATAAAAAAAAAAAATTGATAATTTATATTTCATTAGATGCGTAAAATTTTTCATATTTAGTAAAAACATGCATAAAATTCTCATCATTATTTCCTGGCATTTTGATGTGTTCATATTTTTCATTTGAGTTTGTGGTGAACGTTTTAATTTAAATATATGGAGTAATAATTATATGAATTCACACTTTAACTTTATATCATTAGCATTCTTTGAAGTTAATTAAAAATTTCCTTATATTCATAAAATATAGAAAAAATTTATGCTAATAAGATACATGAATGTTATGTGCATTCATGGTCACATACAAATGAATTTTTTGCTTTTACCCAAATTCTTAATGACTATATATATCATTATTATTCATTTGAATCACACTTAACGAGAATGATGCAGAGCAAATTTACAAATTATTTTGCTGTAAAGCTTGGTTTTATGAACCAACGGGCTTTATCCCGAGAATCGACTCAAATCTCGTGAGAAAATGTAACTTCGCTTGTCAAACAAGACTGTCTACACCTCATACAAGTTTTTTCCCTTAAAAATTACTGAAAACCCAAAAAAGGAAAAATACAAAATCGTTCGCAAAATTAACATTAATTACAAATTGATTTTGTATAAAAAAAAATATTTCTGTGCAAATATTGTGAACCAATTTATAAATATATAAATTTTTTTGAACAGATATGTAGCTGACCCACCAAAAAAATAAAATATAATAGGCTGCTCCACCGATAAGCACTTCAGTATAGAAAATACAATAAGCTTCAACTATGATGCAGTTCGCTTACATTGATTTAATAAAAAGATTTTTGAGTTTTTCTTCATTACAAATTTCCCCTCAATAGGTCTAAAATATTACCTTCATGAAAAGGCTGAAATGAATTTCACAACCTTTGACTGAGCCCTTTCCTTCTCTTCTGGACCATCAAGATCACCGATATAGTCGTGATACTCCTGCAATTGGCAAGAGCAATGAAGTTGAGTATGAGACCGGAGCAAACAAGATTGATCTGTGTATTTTATATTTTATTGACTCCCCAGAATCATATTTTTTCAATTAACAGTAGATCTTATTTCAAATTCACAATTAAGAATACTAACTTTTCCCTTCAAAATCCCCCAAAAAAATGTTTCTCCTCCCACTTTTTTACAGGAGGGCCATCAATATATAAAATTCAATCAAGCACCTACTTTTTTAAGATTAGACAAGCAAAAGCTTCACATAAACATATTATTTCTGATAATAAGTTGGGAGGCTAATACCTGAAGAATATCCTTGACATCCTTTTTAGATAACTTTTGCTGCTTCAATAACAGTTCAATTCTTGCTCTCATACGAGGGTGCCTAAAAACAAGAAGTCCACCATTTAAATATAAACATCAAAGACTAAAAAAGAGATGGCACCAGAAATAAGTCCTGTAACTTTGACATATAAGATGGCAAGACTTACTCAGAGGTCCAAAGATGACCCAGAATAACAGCTATTAACTGCAAAAGCACAGGATAAGTCAACCATTAGAATCAAGAGAACAAACTTAAAATAGCTAATAACCAAGAAAAATAAAAGTTGTGGATGCCTGAAGAGTATAGAGCCCAGAGTCTAGCTTCCGGTTGTACTTCTCCTCTTCATCAATCTGCAACATCAGTAAACATAAATAGAGAATGAGCTTTATCTCTTTATGCTTTAGCAAAGGCAATAAGTGAGAGGAAAGAAAATTCAAGACATCAGTTAACCTCAAGATCTTCAAGCTCCAACTGATTGAGCCGCTCATCTTCAGCTTTCACTCTATTAGAGTATCTGAAATTACAGCAGAAACGGAAGGGGTCATAAACATCAGCACCCTCAACAAAATAGATGTCTCCAAATGAAAAGAAGGTTGTGCACGATAAATGACCTCATGTAGAGTTCCATTAGACGGTCTATCTTTTCACATTCATTTTCCACAAACTTACTTAACAATCTTTCTCTTCTCGAACCCCTCAAAATTCCACCTGTTGCAATGTTCAAATTGGTATCAGTACAATCTGAACATAATAGAAATACATATAATTTCTATAGACCATGTTTCAGGGAAAACAAACATGAACCAGAATTATCAGGATGGAAGTTTGCAAATTGCTGCATAACAAGAAGACAAATGCATCAATCCAGTCATAGTAAAAAATAAGGCTATCCAACTCCAAGCAGGAATATAAACAATATGACAAAATTATATAATAGCCTGAATTTTAGGAGTACGATAGAGAAGTACGAGTATAATGCACTTGATGTTCAAAGAAACTGAAACCAAGCCAAAATGACTGAGTTCGGAGCACATCATATAATTCCATCAGAACTAAACAGTCAGGAACAATATGAAATCCCAGTGAATTTCAAATGCAAATGCATGTGTCAGACCACCACAAATCTGCAGTTTTCTTGTATCAGTATCAAGGACTAGAGATAGACATCATCCAAATGGAACTTGCCTCTTACCAAATAGTGATGCAATAAGCGAAACGAGACGTTCTTCCAGTTCTTCCATGGAACGCTTTTTCTTGTTCTTCTTGCTGAGAGGTATCTAACAAACAAAAGGTCAAACGTTAAGCCACAAAGATAGACATCAATGCATAGATAGAAAAGCAGCACCTACTGAATACATCTTAAAGCCGGAAACAAATCATGTTATAATAGAAGCTATTAAACAAGACACAAGAGGCCCCGTGATAGTAGGGCAGAGCATCCCTTACACTCTCAATGGAATGATTTACGCTGTCAAGGTTGTATTCCAGTTGCATAAATCCCTAATACTTTTACTCCGTCAATGAATTGTTTTTAAGGATTTGATAAACAGGAGCACTAAATCGATCCTAAAAAGAATTACAAGTGATCTAGAAGAGAAAACGCACATGCTCTCAATTAGTCTAGCCAGATGCTGCTTAAGAAAGAGGGGAGTGAACTTGCCTTACCCATAAAAGCAGGAAATGCAGTTTTCAGCCCCATGACATCAATAAACCGCTCACAAGCCGGTGGATAATTCGTCATGGCAAAATCCAATGCCTTGATTGCAGACCCATAACAAAGTTTCTTCTGATTCATAATAATGATCATCAACTCCACCCCTTCCGCCTTCACAAACCTTTCCTTATTCTCCAATGGCATTAACAAGCAACATAAACAGTCGAATAAATTTTCGACCATCTCCTCTTCGTCTCCCGTTTTCGGGTCCTTGGACTTGTACATGGCCACAGCCTGCAACAAAGTATCCACACCATTCATCTGGCCAAACCTCTTCTGATTCGCAGCACTGTTCTGCAACAAAATTGCCAGAATCTCCGACGCATACTGCTTATTACTATCAAACTCACGTATTTTTATCCGGGCCAGAAGCCATTTCAATAGCTTGGTCTTCTCACAGACGAGCTCGGACACCGAAGGCCTGACCTCGATTAGGTTCTCAATGGTGGACAATGTATTATAAATCGCAGCCGATTCATCGGGGTCGGAGTCATTTAACCGAGCTAAATTCTGAACCAATAGTTCTACTGCGCTATTCTCTACGAGGGCGTCGACAAGAATCTGCGCCGGTTCATCGTTGTCCTCGACAACATCGGCGTCGGTGAGATCCTGCAATAGGGTGACAGCGTCAATGGCGATATCTGTATTGTCGTGATTGAGAAGTCCGGTGATTGAATTGACGGTACCGAGGCTAACAAGATCAGGGTAAAGTTCCGGCGCTCCGGCGAGAATTTTGAGCTTCTCGAGCTCGTCGTGGAGCTCGAGTTCGGAGTCGGCGAACTTATCTGGGTTGTCCGGATACTTCAGGCGGGCGGCGGTGTTGGCGTTGAGGCGGCGCTCTAAGGAGAGAGCGAGCTTTTTTAGGGTTTTAAGGTCAAGAGTTTCGATAGCGTGTTGTTGGGATTTCTCCAGGGCTTCAAGGAGAGAGAGGTCGATGTTGTCGACGGAAGGTGGAAAGGACGGCGGCGGTGATGCAGAGCGCTTTCGTTTTTGCGGTGGAGGGAGGTCCATTACGTCGCCGTTTCCTTCAGCTTTGTTTTCCGGCCGGGAAGTTGTCGGTGTGCCCTAAATTGATTTATTGAAAAGTAATGGGAATAGGTGGATCAAAGGAAATTAATTGGGCTTTGATATTAGATTCATAATTTCGGCCCGAATAACTTGAAGCCCAATCACAATTTTCTTGTACTCCCTCCGTCCACAATAAATGGTCCACGTTGCCTTAAATGGTCGTCCACAATAAATGGTCTGCTTACCTAAAATGGAAAATATACAATCATTATTTTCATTTTTTATATACATATACTCACTTTTACACATCACATCAAGTATTTTTTTAATAATGAAATATTTTTTTATACTAATACACTCACTTTTACACGTCAACATCAACTTTTCTTAATAACCGTGAATTGTTAAGATAGTCCAATTTTTGTGGACGGAGGGAGTATATGGTATCTTGATTCTTGGCTTTCCTTCAAAATTTGTAACTATTTTTTATAATTAAATGAGTATATATAATATAAGTATAACCTTAGGTGTCTTCTTTTTAGGATTTGAAATTTTTATAAGTTGGATATTTATTTATTTAAATTTAAGTAGTGTGGTATTAGTTGTATAGTGTGATGGTGGTGATTATGTTAAAATTGGCTTTCAAATTTTTTAACTAGAACCACTGATTTTTAAATTTTCAAAATCCAAATTCTAAATTTTAAGATTCAAATAGTATCACTCTCTCCGTTATTTGAACATCTTAATGCTATTTTTACACACTTAAAATGTGATAATATTTTAATAAAAACTAAAAAATGATTATATATTTATTAAAAGTAATTTATTATTTAAAAAATATCATCACATTTTATTATAATTATTCTCACACAAATTTTTGTCATATTTTAATATATTTTCTCTTTTCTATTATCCTAAAAAGTGTTTCACATCCTAAAAATAAAATATATTTCATAATTTTACAATCATCATATCCTCAATTTTAATTTAAAATTTTTTCTCAAATCACACAGTCTAATTTATTATTTGTTTTATATTTTAATAAACTTTTTAAATTATTTCTTAATTTTTTATCAATTTCTTAATTTTAAAAAACAATAAATGAAAAGATTTTTATGTAATTTAAAAAACAATATCATTCGAAAAGATTTTTATGTAATTTAAAAACAATAAAAAGATTATTACAGAGATTCATATGTACTTTTATAAATGAAAAAGAGATTTGCAGTGGTTAATTAATTAATTAATCGGCCATCTTTATGACCTTCGTCAATATACTCTCTCTGTCCCACAGAAATTTGTACACTTTCCTTATATGGACGTTCCACATAAATTTACACACTACTAAAAAAAAAAGCATTGACTTACGTGCATACTCACAAACTTTACAAATATTTACCCATATACCATTACTTTATATATAAAACTATTTTTTAAAAAAAATGTGTCGTCCCGTAGGGTGCAAATTCCTACGGGACGGAGGGAGTAATAAACCAAAAAAATTATGTCAAGATGGTGAATTACATTTTTGTCCTTCGGCTTAGGATCTTTTGCCAAGGATTTTTATGGGAAAAAAAAATAAACCAATAAAAAGCATTTTACCATTCATATAATTTGTGTGTTGATTAAACGGTGCAAAGGATCAACTTCAAATTTCCTCCATTAACACACACTAAAACACGCAGTAGAAAAAACTGTGAAGTGAAGCCTTCTTCTTCAATCAAAGGAACAAGAGATGGCAGGCCAGAAAAGGGTCCTCTTGTTGTGCGGTGACTATGTCGAAGATTACGAGGTGAAGAAGCTTTTGTTTTAGAAAAAAATATTTCAGCTGGTTTGCAAATTTATTGTGTTCGATTGCGCTAAATTGGATTGCGATTGACTCATCAGGTGATGGTTCCATTTCAAGCATTGCTGGCATATGGGCTTTCCGTCGACGCCGTTTGTCCCGGTAAGAAGGCCGGTGACATTTGTCGCACTGCAATCCATGATTCTCTTGGCCACCAGGTTGTTGCAACTATTTAAATGATCGGTATTGATGAATATATATGTTCTTTAATGTTACTATTTCGCAGATGAATTTGTTATTCTGCTGCTGTTCGATTTTGGCTGTATTTAACATGTTAGCAGGGTTTTCTGTTCAAGATAATGTGTTGTCTTTTTTGCTGTTATCATTGCCTAATTGGTCAAGGACTCAAAATATGGTGCAAGTGTTCTCGAGTTATTTGAGTTATAAGGACATAGTTTAATGCATTATCATTATTTAATATTTTTGCTCTGTGTTGAGCAAACTTTACCTGGGAAGGTGGAGGACTAATGTCTAATTACTCTATCTTATTGGGGGGTGGGGTATCGGTTGTAATTGGTACTTCCTGTGCAATTGTTTTTCTTGTTCTTTTATTAATAACAGATCTCTCAGTAGCAATTCATGAACTCGTCTTTTGAAATGCTTGCTATTTCTCGACCCCAATATAGATTCAAAGTTTTCGAACAAGTTTCATGTTATCTGTATGCGAAAAACTAAAGGGTAATTCTGGAAAAATGCCACACTGATGGTTTCTTGGGTCGTGAGGGTGAATTTTTCCAAAGGTTCCTATAATGGGTGGCGTTCCAATTTTCGTTCTAGAGTTAAGAGTGGTTTAATTCTCTGAAATGCCATGCAACAAGATTTCAGTACAAGGGTAGCATAACAATGGGATAGATGCATCAATTTTGTACTACTAAAACCAATTTGCATTATAACACTGTTTCATAGTTTTGGTCACTTATGTGCTTGGTCTACACAACATATCATATGAGAGAAATAAAGATGAAACTGTTCTTGTAGAGCGAGCACTTCATTATTGTACATCACTTCTTTTGTGGGCTTAGGAATTCTTGTTTGATATAAGCATCAACGGAACCTAATCTACAAAATCAACAATCAACATACCATTCATTGTGGTTGTATACATTGATTTATTAGGTTTGTGTGTTCTTTTTAATAAATTGACACATGCTCTATATATAAGAACTAGGCTAAACATTGACTGCCAGTATTTTCATCTTAAGAAATATGCCTGATTGTTTTACATTCTGGTTAACTTTCTTTTGATGGAATCCTTTTTCTCGTTTCAATTCTAGCAAGTATGATTGAGACTAGTTGATTATTTCTTTCTTCTTTTCTGCTAATTTTCCTGACTCAAGTACTTCTTTTCTTGTGGTTTTTGGGCATTATGTACTCTTGTTTCACAAATTGATGCAGACATATTCGGAGTCCAGAGGGCATAATTTTGCTCTCAATGCCAATTTCGATGAAGTAGATGCCACCAAATATGATGGATTGATCATACCAGGAGGACGTGCTCCAGAATATCTTGCAGTGAATGAATCTGTTGTAGATTTGGTTAAAAAGTTTGATGATATGCAAAAGCCAATTGCATCCATCTGCCATGGACAATTGATCTTGGCTGCGGCTAATTTGGTTAAAGGCAGAAAGTGCACTGCTTATCCAGCTGTTAAACCTGCACTTGTTGCTTCTGGGGCCCATTGGGTAGAACCCGAGACCATGGCTTTCTGCACCATTGATGGAAACCTCATAACTGGAGCTACATATGAAGGGCATCCTGAGTTCATTCAGCTTTTTATCAAGGCACTGGGAGCCAAAATATCCGGTTCTGGCAAGAGAATATTATTTCTTTGTGGAGTAAGTTCCAATGATTTCATTTCAAGTTCTAGTCTCTAAAAGTAGAAAAAAAAAAATCTTGGGATTTGCTTATCTTCTATTGGCTTGTTAGGAACTATGCTTGATTTGCAGATATTGGCTTATTAGATTTGTTGTTGCATTTGTTTAGCACTCATAACAATTCTGTCATCTTTAATGTTGCATTTGTTTAGCACTCATAACAATTCTGTCATCTTTAATGTTGCATTTGTTTAGCA
>JAPKLY010000094.1:997816-1086612 GCA_026898435.1 Prunella vulgaris
AGCACTCATAACAATTCTGTCATCTTTAATGTTGCATTTGTTTAGCATTCATAAACGACCTCATACGATGCATCTTCAATGTCTAGTTATTTTCTTGTAACTATCTCTATTGATATTCCTCACGAGCACCATTTTATTATTTCTATGATATGTATGTTTATAAATGTATCAGCAGTGCCTTACCTAACATCCTGCCATATTTTCTGGGCATTTTTTATATTTCAGTTAAAAGCTTGTCGAGGACTTAGATGACATGAATATTAAAGGCATGATGTAACGGCCCAAAATTTCAGGTTTCTAATAGCATAGTAAGAAAGACATGTTTTTGCTGTTGGAGTAATGGTTGCAGTATTTACAGAAATCTATTCAATTATTGAGTAAGATAACTAGATGTCCATATCCAATCAAGATGAATAAAAGAAGATTATCTCAGTGGTGTGGACCCATAAAATAGACATTTTTCGACATTGAATATATCTTATGTTTAATGACTGAATATATGAACAATTGGTGTATGCTTTAGTGCTTTATGTATATGTTTTTCATGATATATCTGTGCAAATATAGCTGAGTCACTTTGATGTGCTGCTAATATCTGAGACCTCTCTAAATGATTATTCTCATATGTTCTGGAGCAGGACTATATGGAGGATTACGAGGTGATGGTTCCGTTTCAGTCTCTTCAAGCTCTCGAGTGTTATGTTGATGCTGTTTGCCCTAACAAAAAAGCGGGCGACACATGCCCCACAGCTGTCCATGACTTCGAAGGCGACCAAACTTATAGTGAGAAACCGGGGCATAACTTCACTTTGACAGCTGATTTCGACAGCGTGGACCCGTCGGGCTACGATGGGCTTGTCATACCAGGGGGTCGTGCTCCCGAGTATTTGGCTTTGAATGACAAGGTTCTTCAACTGGTAAAGGAATTTATGGGATCAGGGAAACCTGTAGCATCCATATGCCATGGACAGCAGATTTTATCTGCTGCTGGCGTTCTGAAGGTACACCATATGCTCTGCCCCTTATGATTGTAGCATCTCTCACTTTGCATTTTGTTTACTACTTCATAACAAATGAAAAACAATTGCAGGGCAAGAAGTGTACTGCATACCCTGCAGTGAAACTGAATGTTGTTCTGGGCGGGGGCACGTGGTTAGAGCCCGAACCAATTCACCGCTGCTTTACTGACGGGAATCTGGTCACCGGAGCAGCCTGGCCGGGCCATCCTGAATTTGTAGCTCAATTCATGGCGCTTCTTGCCCTGCACGTCTCGTTCTAAGTGCGTCTTCGTGACCATATACATGCTTAATTTACTTCATGTGTCAATGTTGCTTGTGCTTTTGTGCGTACCTGGGATGTTGATTTTGGTGCATGCATGTCCTTACTTTACAAAGTCCTCTTTTGGTTATTTGCATCGCATCAGTTTACAGTTTATTGCCATTCTCATCATGTAAATTAACATTTTTTCCGTTTTTGAAATTACATTTTACCAAGCGGCTCAAAATTGCAAATTGCATGCTATTGTTGTTAAAAAAGAAATTATAATAGATTGATAAATTTAGATTTGTCGAGTGAGAGATTGACCTAATTTTTTTTATTGGTGTTTGATAGGAAATATATGTGTTCATATTTGAGTAAATTTTTTTTTTTTTAATTTCTTATCTCAACTATTGTTAATTTATTTCTAATATCACCTCCATGGTGAGATACCTATTAGTCTATTACGACGATAACAGTAGAAATGAAGATAAAAATATGTATTCGAATTTTCGATCCGTGAATAATAACGAATCGGAGAGTTTTTTACTATTCACCAAACAACTGATTTAAAATATAAAAATTCTCTTGTCCCACTTTATTCCCACCTACCAAATGCAGTCCTACAATACTTAGTATGACTTTTGTTGTTTTCATTTTAGGAGTCAATATCCTATCCCAAACTCCACTTTATGTGGACGGATAAGAATGCTAAAGAAATCGTGGTCCTCATTTTAACGACGTACTAGAAAGAAAGTAAGTTTATTTGCATTTATTACGAGGAACCTGCCCATGTACCGAATACTAAACAAAAAGAACGTAACATTATCCAAATAAATAGATTGCATGAATATTGTAAATTTAAAATTTATGGTCTGAATTCATCAATTTAAACATAATTTAAGATTGCAAATTGAGCGGTCAAGTGCCGTCAAATGTTTTAATCGTAGACAGTCCCAAAGTTCTTTCTTTTTATATTTTTTTCTGCTGGTGCTAATTTTTTTCTACATATATGTTAATTAAAATATAAATTATACGATAAATTATAAATTGATTATCTAATTCTAACATGAGGTGGGTGGAGGTTGGGGATGTAGAAAGTGATGAAAATATAAGATATATCAATTAATTTTTTAGTATAAGATATAAAAAATTAATTTTAATATTTAATAAATTGTTAAACATTTTATTCCACTAAACATTATGCACGTGTTTATAAATACTTATAAGTTATTTTTAAAATTTTATAAACTCAGGCAATAAACACTTTAGATTATGTTCGAGGTGTAAATGGCGGACGCCTAAACGTTTGAGAATGTTTGGTCAGCGACAACAAGGCCAAATCGCTAAGAAAAATTATTTAACATATTTGGTGTTGCTGGGACCCCTAGATCGAGACGGCCGCTTTAGCCCCGCCTAAACAGTCATTATACTTTTTTTAAAATAAAAAAATTAATTTATATAAATTAGGTAAGTAAGGTTGTTATGAATGGATTGATTTCGATTTTAAATTTTAAATTCACAATTACAATGCATTCTATTTATTTGGATAAAATATTTTATTAAATATATTTAATTATTCAATTTCAATTTTAAATTAAAAATTATATTATTTGAAAAAATTTATATGACTCTATCCAAAAAAAACAAATAAATCTTCTTATCAGATTTTTATTTAAAAAAAAAAAACAAATGGTGCCCTGGTTAAATTATAACCTGTGTGCTGGTACCATGCCACAAAACGGCGCCGTATGTAAAATAGAAAAAGGACTAAACTGAGTGCGACTGTGCGAGCCAAGAAATACGATGAATAATGATAATGAAAGTGAGTTTTTTTTTTTTTTAAAAGGATAAATAATAAAATTGAATAGTGCTTATCCGCACGGTTTTTGATGATACATCACATATACTTCCCACTCGTTCACGCGCATTGCCACTTCCGCACGGAATCCTTTCCAATTTAATTTATTTAAAAATATATTTTAAGATAAATTTCGCACTTATAAAAAATTACTACATAATATTTTCTATAAATTATTTTATGGTATAAAATTTATATTTATAAATTTATTTATTTTATTAAAAAGCGATTCATAATTTATATTCACACAATACCAATTTTACTCTCTATTTTATAAAAATTTGTATAATTTTTATATTTTAAGATAAATTTCGCACTTATAAAAATTACATAATATTTTTTATAAATTATTTTCATGATATAAATTATTTTATGGTATAAAATTTATATTTATAGATTTATTTAATTTTTTATTAAAAAGCGATTCATGATTTATATTCACACAATACCAATTTTACTCTCTCTATTTTATAAAAAATTGTATAATTTTTTTATTTAGACGTTATATACAAATTTATATACTATTAAAAAATATTAATTTAAATATACACTCATAAATTTATACATATATTTAAAAATTACGTTATTTTAGAAGGTGTAAATGTCTATTAGAATAAAGAGAGTTTTTGTATTATTTAAAATAGATTTTTTAATAATATAATAAGTAATAACTAAATTTGGAAAGAAGAGAGGAGTGCGTTCAAGTCACGCTCCAAGTACAGAGACTGGTATAAAAAAGTTTCTATTTTTATCATTGATGGTGGGGTGCTATAGCTACGATAAATAAGGTAATGGGATAAGTCCGAATCTCAAATGTACTTGCAAATCTTGCAGGTTTTCATGAATAATTATTACTCCAATCCATCCAATCAAAATTAGATCTGATTTAATGTACTCGCACTGTTATACTATAAATTGCTCGTTATATTTTTGCAATTGAATTGAGATAAAAATAAAAAAATATAAGTAATATAATATAAAAATAAAAAAATATAAATTACGTGATATAAAAAATGAAAAATAATAAAAATAGTATAAAAATCATAATAAAAAAGTGAATAATAATTTTTGAAAAAATAAAAAAGTAATGATGCCTAAGGATAAGATAAAAATAATTAAATTTGTTCAAGCATAACCACTGAAAATGACAAATCTCCCTCCGTCCATGTTGTCTTAAACGGTCGTCCACGATAAATGGTCTATTTACTTAAAATGGAAAATTTACGATCATTATTTTCATTTTTATACACATATACTCACTTTTACACATCACATCAAGCAATTTTTTAATAATTAAATATTTTTTTATATTAATACACTCACTTTTACAAATCAACATCAATTTTTCTTAATAATCGTGAACTGTCAAGATAGTCCAATTTTTGTGGACGGAGGGAGTACTATACTAAAATATAAAATTTATTAAATATTACTCCCTCCGTCCATGAAACTTTTTCCCATTTCTTTGTGGGTACTGGATTTAATGAAAAGTAGTACTCCCTCTGTCCCGGAGAATTTGCACACTTTTCTTATTTGGACGTCCCACACAAATTTGTACACTACTAAAAAAGGAAGCATTGATTTACGTGCACACTCACAAACCTTTACACATATTTACACATATACCACTATTTTATATATAAAATTATTTTTTCTTAAAAACTGTGCCGTCCCGTAGGGTGCAAATTCCTACGGAACGGAGGGAGTATTATATTAAAATGATAGATAAAATAACGAAAAAGTAAGAATATTGTGAGACTCAAAATTTTATTGTGAACGTAATTTTTTTCAAATAAGAAAATTGGAAAAAATTATGTCGATAAACAAAAAAAAAAAACTGAAAAATAATTTAATGGATATGATATTACAGTCCTTACCCTTATCCTTTCCCCTACCTATGTTGTCCACGTGTCCATATCAATCTGCATTAATTTATACCCAAAAGCTGATCAAATTCCATGGAGCATTTCATTTGAAAATTAATTTTGGTATATATGCATGGTGAGAAATTATATAGAAGAAGAAGAAGAATTGTGTTTGAGCCCAGAAAGGAGAATGATGGATGAAGATGAGCACGATCATGTTTCCAATTCTTGCAGCAGTTCATCAACTTTCATCAACGGTGAAGAAGAAGAAGAAGAAGAAAATGAAGTGAATTCATCTTCTCCATTGCAAGACATGTCATCTTTGCTTCTACAACTTCCTATCAAGTAAACTTTTTGTATCTTTAAATTTTAATTTTTGGATTTAAATCATAATTTTATTGACAAATGATCTAATCAAATATGGGCACCACAGTTTATTTTGTGTTGCAATTTCAAGTTGTTTCTAAAAATAATTAGTTATCTACCGGAAATATTCAGATTGATATGGATAAATAAATCATTCCGCGGACTGAATTTCTTTTTAATTTATTAATATTCAAAAATAATTTTTTATTAATGTATTAGAGTCGCGGATGCATAAATCGTTCTAATTGTCAATCATTTCTGCAAAATCGGTAATTTTAAGCGTTTTCGTGTCTAGACAATAAAAAAGCGTCCGGTTATCAATTTCCAACTTCTACCGTCTTGATTAAAATATAGTTTTGTTGATGAACAGAAGAGGGCTGTCAAAGCATTATAATGGGAAGTCACAATCATTTACGAGTTTATCAAAAGTGAGGAGTGTAGAAGATCTGAGCAAACGAGAAAATGGATTCAACAAAAAGCTGAAAACATGCAAAAGCTATGGAGGAGGCTTCGCAAGGAAACATACTTCCTCCAAGAAAGGGATGGGATCTCATGATATTTTCTCACGCTTTAATGGAAGAGCAAATTCTAGTTTTTTTAACTCTAATAATATTAATATTAATAATAATAATAATAATATTATTAGTAATAAACCTCCAATCCCTTCTTCCCATATGTGTATATTGTGAGTTGTTAATTTACTCGTTAATTAATATTATAATGTACTATTGTCATTACGGAATTGATTTTGTGAGTGGAAATTAATGTCAATAGTTTAATTAATTGATTAATTATTTTGGTGTAAATTTTGTTTAAATTTTTATTATTGAAATGAGTTTTTAGTTATAGTGATATTTGTTTTTACATATTTTATGTTATAAAATTTTTTGGTTTCAGAAGAGTATGAGTTGCTGAACAATAAAAATAGATTAATTGAAATAAAATAATTACAAGAGAAAATAGACAAAAACTTGTATGAATCCGGTGAACTCGGATTATCAATTATCACTGTTATGTATATTCACTATTATTGTTATGCATATATATTATCACTATCAAAATATTAAAGTGTATTTTTATAACAGTGATAGTATATATGAATAATAGTGATAGTGATTATACATAACAGTGATACGAGTTCATGTGAACTCGAGTTCACAGGAGACCTAATCGAGAAAATAATGTTCAACATGTTTTTCCATTTAAATAATAATAATACTTTGCTTGTTTCGTCCAAAAATCGATTTTGTGTTGTTTGTTTAAGTTATAGTAATTATTTTATTTTATTTTAAATAAAAGTGAATTAAATAGCATTGATCTTTTGTAATAATGATATACTTTAAGACAAAATTTACTTCTAAATCAAATGTTGGATCAGAATTATATGATTTATCTCTAGTTGCAAATGACTAATCTTTTTGGGTAATTCATAAAATAGTTATGAAGTTGATATTTCTTGTTCTGTCTTACTGCAGTTTAAATTGGAAAAACAAAGTGAAGGAACCTTTTTTCTTATTAAGTAGTATTAAAGAAAAATTACACCCTCTGTTTTATATATATATATATATATATACACACTCAATATTTTATTATTATTATTATTATTATTAGAAACTATTTTCCAACTCAGTCTCTCTTAGCTTTCTCTTTTATGATAGGACTAATCGATGGAAATTGTAATTTTATACACATTCTAAAAAATATTACTTTTTTATGTTTAAGAATTGATTCGTATTAATATATTCGTTTATCCATAATAAATAGATTTTATTTTTTTAAATGACGATACTACTATTGTTTACATTCTTTAAAATATATAATTTTTAAAATTCGTGTACTGGATCAATTTTTATGGAGTTAGAGTAATCAATAAGGAGTGGATGAAGTACTAATTTTTAAACTAAAAATTAGCATTTTCTTTTAATAATTTTGTATTTGTTGTAGATATGAGATCGTATTCTATAAAACGATATTCCGTCTCAGGATAATGTTTCATAAAAATATTATAAAAAATGCATATCCTTTTCTTTTTCCCAGATTATCTGCTTCTTTTGAAAAGGGAAATGACCTTGTGAGATGGGCCGGCAGATGGCAGCTTTAACAGGCCTCTTATAAAAAATAAGCCATTTTAAGAAATACACTACCTTCGACATTTTATTTTTTTTATAAAAATTTCGACAAAAATTTTCTTTTTTACATTATGTTAAAAAAATGCCGAAAAAATAAAAAGAATTAAAAAAAAATTACCGAACAAAGAATAGTGTATTTTCAAAAAAGATAGTGGTTAGTCTGACTAAGTGTATTTACCAAAAAGACTAGTGAGAATAACATGGGCCAAAAAAGTAAAGGTCCAATTATAATTAGTGGTTTTCAAAGCCCATAATTCACATCTAGGCTCAATTATATACCCAATCCAATTTTATTAAATACCTCCATTAAAAATTATATTCATTCTATTTTGATATATTTTATCAAAGTTTACTCGATATTTCAAAAATATATATAAAATGTATATTTGGAATTATTTCAAAAATGTTTCTTCACTATATAATTGTTGAAATTTAGTCAATTTTCAATAAAAATATATGAAAATAGAATGTGTAGACTAAAAAAATATGCATCTCATAAATATGAAAGGTATATCTTATACTACCTCCGTCCCCCAAAAGTTTGCGGTACTTTTGGAGGTACGGTTTTTAAGGAAAAGTGTAATGAGTAGAATGTGTATGGTGGAAATTGTGAGGTAAAGATTTTAAAGGTGAAGATTTAAAGGAATATTTCTATTTTAGGAGTGTGCAAATTTTTATGGGACAAACTATAAAGGGAAGTATGCAATTTTTTGTGGGACGTAGATAGTAAGTATTAAGGGGTATTGTCGGGGCTTGTTGCAACTTGAATAAATTTCTAGTTAAAGAGAACCAAAACAACCCAAACAAATTGGCTAACTATAGGAAAATAAAAAGTAAAAATATCAATCACACCAACTCCAATCGAAAATCAATATGCCTTGTTGTTATTTAAGCAACTAATAGAAAATAAGACCGAACTTTAGGTGTTTGATATAAATTTAAAATAAAATAAAATATATATACCACTTATTCTAATTGGAGTTCAAGGCATCATTGAATTTAGGAGAAATGAAAAGTGTAATGAATACTATTAACATCATTTATAATTTCATTTTGAATGTTTGGATCGTAAGATTAATAATAAAAAAATATGCAATTGATAATTTTACCCTCTATATCATAAACAAAATTAAAGTGAATTATGGTCATCATTTCCAATATAAGAAGAGTATTTTAGTAAAGATAAACACAATGGATTATTATCATACTTCTTTCCTAAGATAAAATTATCTACCATTAAATTAAACATCAAATTAGATAAAATAATTTAATTTATCTTAGTTTATCTAACGAACCAAATGAGCTCTTCAAAAATTAATTATTATGGAGTGGGTCAATGTGTAGTAAATAATATCAAATTCTATTATTAAAAATGATGCGAACAGCCCATATAAAAATAGAACAATCGCATATGCCTATACATAAATAAATAAACAAAAAATTGCATAAGATGCGAACAGCTCATATCTATAAATTTAGATGAAAGAGTAAACTAACAAATAAAGACAACAAAATGAATTTAAACTGCAATTATAAAAATAGAAGGCGGTCATAAATAATTAGGAACATTTGCTATGAATTTTTAAAATAAAAATTAATAGGTGGTTAATTACTATAAATACATTAATTATTTTTATTTTTATTCATATATAATAAATAATATAAAACACTACTAATAAAAATGACTCCTTTTATATTCAAATTCTCGAATTTTATTCACCGTAACCAATCATACCCTTATTGTAATCGTAGAACAAGAAAGAAAATACTGAAAAAGAAAGACAAAAACTTTGTGGTGGTTGAGATTTTATTTCTTAATCAAATGGTGATTATTTCAATTTGATTTCCATGTTCCATGAACATTGAACAATAATTCATCAGCATGTGACTTGCGTCATAATAGTTTTTATTTAAGTATCTTTTTTTTATTTTCCTCAAGTGATGCTTGTGATGGTATTCATTTTTAGAGATGGTTGTAACCAGTGACGGATCTAGAATTTTTAATTAGGGGGCTCAATTACTAATAATAAATTTTAGATTTGAATAAACCTTAACACGACAAGATGATAAAAATTATGAATAAAATTGAATTATGGTGAGTCAAATAACAAGGAGAGTGAATAAAGTTCAACAAAATATACCTTTTGAGAATGTGTGTTGACGTGGCTCGTGTTGTTGGTAGCGTAAACCAAATGCAGTGAAAATGGGAATGAAACATTATATCCTCTGTTTTCTATTTCTATTCTATGACCTAGGAATTAATAGGGTTACTTAGACGAAAGTGGACCTTTCTTTTCATTTAATCAAACCCAAAATGTTTTCTTCTTTCAATCAAGACCGAAAGGTTGGGCCTTCTCAATTCTCATTGCTCATTTTTGTAATAAATACCATTGTTATATTTAACAAATACTTTATTATTTATATATAAGAAATTACCATATTACACCTAAAATTTTACAAAATTTCAGGGGGGCCCAGTGCCCCCCCCCGTACCCCACTTCCCTCCGTCCATAGTTGTAACAAATGAGAATTTAAGGAGAATATAACTAAAGATTTTGTCTCAAATTGAAAAATTATTATTCATAAAACTTTTAATGAATTTGAGTTCATAATGAATCCAACTTATTAATTATCACTATTATATATATACATATCAATGTTATGCATATTCATTATCACTTTTATACGCATGCACTATCAGTATCACTGTTAAAAATTCAATTATATTTTTATAACAGTGATAGTGATTATGCATTAGAGTGATATGAGTTTATGTGAACTCGAGTTCACAAGAGAACTGTTCATTATTATTATTAAGGAAGTGAAAATATAAATAGAAACTCACTTATAACTTGTAAGGTTTTATGGAAATATATTCCTCCACTCTTCACGTGTAAGAGCACGTGGTGCATATCGTGATCAAATTGGCCAACAAAATCCAAACTTATGTGCAAAAGCAATATGCATTCACGAATATCACTAGGGATATCAACGTGGCGGAGCGAGAATGAAGGGTCAATTCATTTCCTCGCGATCGGGATAAATCCCATCTTATCGAACTTCATGAGGAATAAATTGCATCATCTCCGCTCCACCAGGAAATCCGTCTCCGCGGAAATTTCCCCGCTCCACCAGGAAATCCATCTCCACGGAAATTTCCCACTTCCCATAAATTTTATTATATATTTAAAACAATTCGCTAACTTTTAATAATTATCATTAGTAAATATAAATACAAAAACATAAGATGCATTACTTTTTTTAATAAAATAGTTAAAATCTAAAATATAAATTTATAGCATATTTAAAATACAAAATATAAATTTAAAGTATGTTTAAAATTTAAAATTAAAAAATATATTTTTATTTTATTATTTTATTTACTTATATTACATATATATATATATATATATGTATATAAAAATAGAAGGATCCCATAAAATAACGGGATAAGGATCCTCGGGGGACGAAAAATATAATCCTCGGCTCCACCCCGTCTACCGGGCAAAAATGATAATTTTTTAATAATTAATAATACACTTTAAATAAGAAAATGGATCAAATATTATTATCCTCGTACCATGAGTATGAGACAGACTTAAACAATATTTACTCATTTTTTATATACATATTAAAACAATTTAGAATGATGAATACTGAAGTCTGAATCATCTTTCCGAAAAAAGTCAAAATATAAATTCTTCCATTGGAAAATAATTCAGTTAAATATATGTGTACCAATTTTCTTTAATTTTTATATAGATACTTTTCAAACAAAAATAATTAAAATCAGATCAACAATAATAGGTCGACATTAAACACCGTGGCCGTGTGTGTATGTGATCTGGATATCTTCAGATATTAAAAATACGTACAGAAAATTATTTGATAATTCTATATGAATGAGTTAATTAAAAGAAGAATCTTATAAATTTGCTTATAAAGAAAAACCGTTACTATTTTTTTTTCTTTCAAATTGCAATGTAATTTCAACTATTGAATCTTAATAAATAAAACCCTATCTTCACAAATCTTTGGAAAATACCTAATGAACATATGTTATTATTTTCTCTTTTCTGGAAATATCGCTTTTTAATATTAATTTAAGGTTGAGATAATCAGGTGGGTTAGTTCACCTGGCTACTGGGCTCCTCACTTGGGTGAGTGGTCCGGGTTTGATTCTCTTTGGAAACGAATAGGAGGGAGATATAAGGTTGGTTTGAAGATATGAGTGTATGGAGACTTGATATACTAACTACTAACCACTAACATTACCGATCAAAATTTTACATCACGTCAAATGCTTTTTTAATAAACAAATATTTTAATATACTAATACTCTCATTTTTAAATATCAAATCTATTTTTTCATAATAACTGAACAATCAAAATGGTCCAATTATCATGGATGGGGGGAAATACTAACAAAACAAAGGACCTAACTCTTTAAGCCGATTGTACAACCATGCATTATTACTCAAAAATATCTACCTATAAAATGGTAGTGCTTAACTCGATAGGAGAGCATACTCTAATTGCACTAATTGTATTTAAAATGTTAACCTAACTTTTTAGTTGGGCAAATTACCAATGGAGACATTATTTTTGGCGACAAAACCCCATTGATAATAATATTTTTTATTCTAAAAATACCCTTTATCAATAATTGTCACGTTTGTGGATAAATTGGGATTGTTTTCAAGTTTAGTTAATAATTTCGCACAAGGGCCCAACTATACCCAATACCCCATTCAAAATATATTTATTTTATTTTTAATATATTTTTGTCAAAATTTATTCCATATTTTAACAAAAATGTGTGAAATATATGTTTGGAAAAATTGTAAAAATATTAATTCAATAAATATCTGTCGAAATTTAGCTAATTTTTCAATAAAAATATAATGAAAATAAAATATGTACATTTAAAAGAGTGTGTATCTAATAAAGATGAAGGACTATATAGTCCGGGCCTTCGCACAATTATGGTTTAATTTCTTATTGTCGTTTTCTAAATTAAAAATAAAAAAGTTCAAGTTGGTCTGACATGTCTTTGGGCCCACTGTCATTTTACTTGGATTTTAAAAAAGGGCCTAATGAAAAGGAAAAATATAAAGGCCGCCGTTTGGACCCATCCTAAGCATCCCACTATCTTAGATCTGATGTCACGCTCAAATATTTGTTGTTTTGTTATGCAAAGAGTAAGGTTTTATGTGCAATATGTAATTTAAGTGTATCTTTAAAGTTATATTTATTATTATTAAAAAATTATTTTTGATAATAATGGGTGTAATTTTTCAATAATAATTTATGTAATTATTTAAAAATATATTGTATGATACACTTGATGCACATAAAGAATAAAATTCATTGCGTACATATAGGGCATTCTCAATCACTATGTTAAATTTACCACAAAAAAAAATATTAGTGTTTCCGTAATCGAACCGGATAGAGCACTGGTTGCCGGTTCAACCGGTTGGACCGACGGTCTAACCGTTAAAAATTATTTCGGCCTACTTTATTTAATATTATATATGTTACACTAAAAAATAAATTAAGTTAAAAATTCTCATATAAAATTTTAATAAAAATTATAAACTACATATTGAAATAAACACAATAGAATCGTAAATAATCAAATCAAAATCAAAATACTCAAAATAACTCAATGTATGATATCAGATTGTAATCAACGACATGTGTTTATAACTCATGCATAATAAATTCTCAAATTAAAATATTACAATGAAGATTTAAAATATACAAATTGTAGAATAAATTAATTTTTGGGTTGGGACGTTGTTGGAAGAATTTCTTAATCGAGATGATTTATGTGGCTAATTAACACATGAATTCTTTCAAACAATAATCAAAAGTAATTTATGAATTGGATAATAGAGTGAGAGAGAAAGTAGAGAGAAATAATTTGTGTTGTAAAATGAACTTAGAGAGATAAAATGAATACAAGAGACATATTTATATGTTTTCATGTGATAAGGTGACATTGTTTAAGTTTAAATGACTTAATTAGGTAACAAATGTCCTAACACATGTCATTTATGTCACCACTTATGAACTAATTACGTTGCTTTGAAATTAATGTCCTTTCTAAGGACATTCCTAGCTACTGCTCCCTACTGCAAGTAGGACGAGCTCTTCGTCCTTGTGCCTTTTGGAGTCTTGTCTTGTTGTTGTTGCGTTGATGGGTTTGTAGGTCTTTGTAAGTGGTATCTCTCTCTCTTGTAAATGGCGAGCTACATCTCCACTTGTTGAGGTGGTTAGTCAAGGGGTGATGACGTGGATGATGACTCAGGCGAGCTACTTTGTCTTAAGCTTTTTGCTTATGTTGATTACTCTTCATTAGCTTGCCTCCAGGCCGTCTATCAACAAACGTATCTCAAGATTTAATTTAATAAAAAATAAAATAAATAAATTTTAAAAATTAAAATATAAAAATAAGCCGGTTCAACAAGTTTAAGAAGATTTTTTGACCGATTTAACCGTAAAAACAGTTTTTAGGAGATACTGATTGCTGGTTGAACCGGCGGATTCCGATTCTCAAAATAGTGATATTTATCACCAAATTTACCTCTAATAATAAAATTACCCCTAACCACTAAATTCAAATGTTAACTCAATAAAAATATTCTTACCTTAAATAAATTCATTTCCTATTGTATCTTATATCTTTATATAATTAAATTTATAATTTGATATTTATTTTTAAATCTTTAAAAGGTAAACCAAAAAAATGATTCATTTAATAAAAAACTAACAATAATTCAATGATGTAAAATTATCTTGAAAAAGTTTTGATATAAATATCAAACATCACAATTACATAGTACGATGAAGGAAATTATGCATTTAATGCAACATAATACAAATTGAAAAAATACAACACAATGCAATGCTATACAAATATAAATTACATATTAATTGTCATTAAATTTATTTAATGTTGTTTATTATATTTCAATTAGTAATAATTTCTGTTTCTATTAACATGTTAATACAACTAATTTTTATATTTTTATACAACTAATATAACAATTGGTTTTTTTTTTGTTTTTTTATATTACAATTGATGTTTGAGTAGAGGAGTTGAGTTATTTTATCCTAAAGAATTGGTGAGTCAAATTCGGTAGGCGTGTCTCATGCAATTACTTTCGTGATAAAATAAAATTTATTTTTCCCGATAAAAAATATTAATACTAATATTTTAATTAATTAATTTGTATTTTAATAATGTTATAAACAAATCTAACACCAAGACATAATATTATATTAGCTCAAAAACAATATCACTTCATAGAGTAGGTCTCCTGTGAAATAATACACGGTGCAATTATTGCTAAATAAGGAAGTTTTTAAATTTCGCGGGTCACACCTCGAATATCGGATCATCATTCCAAAAAATGCGAATCAATATGAAACAGCCCAAAAGCCCACAGCTCTAAACACTTCTTTACAAAGATCAAATCAAACGCCGCATTAAATCGCGATCGCCATGAAAACGCCAATAACAACGAAGAGAGACGAAGATCAAATGCAACAAAGTATAAGTAATTTCAATTACAACGAAGAGAGACAAAAATGCTATAATTATTTTGTGTTAGTATGTTCTTGTGTTACTACATTGATCTTATTATGATACTACATGCATAAGTTTTTTATACTACATGCATAATATTTTCATACTGCATGCATAATATTTTCATACTGCAAAATATGTATTACTATATGTTCAAATTTTGTATACTACAAGATATAATTTATAATACTACATACAGAAAACACATTCCACTATTATACTACATTAATTATTTCACACTACTGCATGCATAAGATTGTCATACTACAAAAAATATATTGTACTACTATAAGAAGTGTATTATGTTACTACATACAAAAAACAAATTTCATTACCTCTACACCATGTTATTATACTACATTATTTATTTCATGCTACTACATACATGCAAAATTTTATGATACTACATCATGACCTTTTTGTTACTACATGCAGAATTTTATAATACTACATCATGACTTTTATGATACTACATGCAGAAATTTATAATACTACATCATGACTTTTATGTTACTGTATCACAAACAGAGCAGAACACAAACGAAACCCTAAGAAACTAATAATCATGAAGAAAATATATAACTTGATGGAAATCGTCTGAGAATCACTATCGCATGGGAGAAGAAACAATCGCCAGAATATCGTATGAGAGAAAGAACACGAAAACCAAGGAATTTTTTTGAAAACCAATGAAAAACGGTACACGAAAAAGGGCGGTTATAAGTATATATATTAGATCCGTTTTGAAATGGGTTATGAAAACGGGTAAATTGCACGGATCAGATTTTGTATAATATTGCATACGAGTTTTTGTGCACTTCATATATTATATAAATATTTTAAAAGAAAGATAAAATTTTGCGTTTGTGTAGCGTACGTCAAATTCGAAATATACTATTAACTTGGCGCAAATTAAGAGAAAATATAAAAAATGGCCCTATAACTTTGTCCGAATTCAAATCATGAAGAATTATAAATTAGTTTACAAAATTAACATTAATTATAAATTAATTATGTATAAAAAAAATTATACTTTAAAGTAAATATTACAATAAATTGATTTATAAATATAATATTTTTTTAACCTATACGCAAATTCACTTTTCCATCATTAAGTACTCCTTCAGTCTCGAAGGGATTTGCACCTTGTTGATATGGCGAACTAACACTATCGACATGCTAGCAATTGCTCGCTTGCGAAGGGACTATTTAGCTATGCAGCTCGCCTAAGAGAGCTAACCCCTGTCATTACCCGAGCTCGCCCCGAGCTCGCCATATGCACCATGCAGGCCACGCCGAGCCCCATCATCATACAGGATCCGTAAGCCATGCAAGGCATTGGAGCTCGCCCCTTATCTCGCCCGAGCCACTGAAGTTCATCTCTGAGCTCGCCCATGAGCTCATCTGTTAGCCATTAGGACCCCGATGGCGCGCTCTTTTTCCCTCCGTCCGGTTTGTCCACAAGGGTGGTTTACGGCGAAGTTTTTAATGAGGCCCATCTAGTCTAAGGCATAGTAGTAGGACGAGGCACAACATAGGTAGCAGTGTAAGGGACCAGGACGAGGGTTATGGACCCTCGTCAACACCGGAAGCCACATAGGCTCGTAAGGTGCCGTCTCACACTCACACACCTATAAATAAGACCTCTCTTGTACTATTCAGGGGATTCTTACAATTCTGAAAATAAATACAACTCCCATTACAATATTTCTCTCTCTACTCTCCCTCCTCATATTACATCCAAGAACACAAATTCTTGGATTATTGTTTGATAGGATTAATATGTTGTAAAGCCACATAAACAAACATCTATTAGTAAATTCTATCAACAATTTGGCGCTAGAAGGAGGGCGTGTGAACCTGAAAATTAAGAAATCTTCAAGAACAAAAATTAGGGTTTGTTGAAGATTTGAAGATTTGAAGGTGTTCTTGACAAAACTCAAGAACACTTGAAGATACACACACATCTTCATCCCCTGAACGAAGAACCCAGATCTCCGGACAGAAACCCTAATTATCGGATTTCGCAAAATCTGCCCGGAACGAGTTTTCAAATGCACGCGTGCACACGAATAAACCGAATTTCGGATAATTCGTCAACACGCGAGGCTAGACGAAAATTCGCACAACCCCACCTAAGCTGGACGACCATCACACCGGTGACCTCCACCATTCCGGCGACCTCCCCCCACCTCAGCGACCTGCAATAAGTTACCCCCTCCGGAACCCAAAAATGGCCAACACTCGGGCTGCCAAGGGACAGACCTCCGCAGCTGCGGGAAGGTCTAGAGGGGGCAATCAAAACCAGGCCGAGGTGGAGACCTCACACCAGGTGGTGGAGACATCACAACCGCCTCCCCAGAAGAGCACCGCAACTCCGCGACCTCAGCGAACTGCGGCGACCCAGGAAGACTTAGCCCCCACACTGAGGGACCTGGTCAGCAATCCTGACGAGCTCCAACACACCATCGCGACCCTACAAAGGTTGCAGCAGCGACAGCAGGACGAGCTCGCCCTAGTACCTAGGCGAGCTCCAGCCGCCGAAACCAGGGAGCAGACCAGGCCCACCCAGGGCACCCAAACCAGGGGAGACTACAACGTACTCCCCACAGAGCAGGAGGCGAGCTCAACACAAGCCCGCCAGCGCAGAGAGAGGACCGGTAAAGCCAAAATGGGGGTGGAGGGTCCCGCTCCTTACACCGGAAGGGAGCAGGCCTACACCGGGGCGTCTGGCACCTACCAATCTCAAAAGAGGGAAGTCCTCCAAGGCTGCCTGGGCCCGAGGTACGAAGAGAATGAGCGTGCGGCAGCCCCAGCTGCATCCCAGGGGGACTCTGACCAGCAGCCGCGCAGGTCAGCCCACGAAAGGCTAAGGAGGCCCGCCACTGACCGGCTAGGCCCCCACGGCGGATGCCAATTCCAGCCCGTCACTGAGAGGTCACCCCAGAGTGAGGCACCTCGGGGACGTGCGTCCGCGAGACGCACGACCTTTGAGCACCCTCCGCCGGAGGTGACCCGGGATGACGAGCTGGCCTCACTGAAAAAGGCCGTTGAAATGCTGCAAGCACAGGTAGCAGCCAAGTCTGGCGGACCTGACGCCACGACTCTCCCCACCTCTCCATTGGCACCTGCCATCCTCCGCGCACCGGTCCAAAAGAAAATTCAATTCCCTGTGATGTCCGCATACGAAGGCGAATCGGACCCAAAAGTCCACCTGGCCAAGTACGCAGATTTCATGATTTTGGTCGGCGCCACCGACCCCACCCAATGCCGGAATTTCCCGCTGACCCTAGGGGACAGAGCTCACCGCTGGTTCTCTTCACTCGCCCCGGGGTCAATCTGCTCATTCGGCCAACTCTCGCGGGAGTTCTTGGCCCACTTCTCTGGGTTCGGGTCCTACCTTACCCAGAAGCACCGACTCGCCAACATTCATCAAGGTGAGCACGAGACCGACCAGCAGTACCTGGAAAGGTTCGATAAGATTCTGCTGGAAGGCGAGCCGGTAAGCGACGACACCAAGGTCGTCGCAGCGATGGGCGGACTCAGGAGGGGCACCGACCTCTGGAAGGAAATGCACCTCGCATGTCCCAACACTTATAGCGAATTCCGCCACAAGGCGGGGGTGTATGTGGCTATGCAGGAGGCACTACTGAAAGAAGTTGGTGCCCACGAGGAAAAGAAGCCCTATGGGAAGAAGTCTGGGGGCACCTACAAAGCCCCCCGAAACTTAAAGGCCTTTGGCGAGGGAGACGAGCTCAAAGAAAGGCTCAACCAGGTCCTCACTGTCTCCGTCGACCATATCTTCACTGCCGTCCAAGGCAAGGCCATGCTAGAAGAGCCAAGGCGGATCCCCCAGGACCGCACGAAGCTCAACCCCAACAAATTCTGTGCCTACCATCAGGCCATCGGCCACTTCACCAGCGAGTGCCGAGATCTCCTCAGGCAACTCTGGAAATTTTACGAGGAGGGGAAATTGGTCGAGTTCGTGAAGAAGGCCCCAGCTAAGAGACCGAGGTTCGAGGGGAGGGCTACCTCCGATGACGAGGAAGAGGAGGCGGACCAACCTGGTCCACATCACAGACGGAGGGCACCTCCCCAACCTCAGCAAAATATGGAGTCGACTCAGGAACTCTTAGTTCTTGAGGAGGAAATCGGAGCTGCAGGAGGTCTCCGGGACGGGGGATTCTCCATATCCAAGAGAAAGAGGAAGGCCGAGATCCGGGCTATAAATCAAGTCCAGGAAGGCAGCTCCGGCCCCAGGTCCGTCTCACAGCTCGCTGACGAACTGACATTTTCTTTAGCGGACCTGGAGGGGGTACTGATGCCCCACAACGACTCGTTGGTGATAACCGCCGACATCATGAACGTCCGAGTTCACAGGCTACTTGTGGACACCGGCGCATTTACCAACATTCTCTTCAAATCCACCTTGGCTGCCTTGGGTGATTTTGAGTCGTACCTGGAACCTAGCATTGCTAGGATAGTGGGGTTCGGAGAAGCTGTAACCGTCCCCCTGGGTAGTGTTAGGTTGAGCGTCCAACTTGTATCGGCTGAGGACCCCGCAAGGAGACTGACTAGGCTCATAGATTTCCTAGTTGTCGACCAGCAGTCCTCCTACAACGGGTTCCTTGGCCGCCCTTTTATTAATGAATTCAAAGCGGCGTGTTCGACCTACTACTACTGTTTAAAATTTCCAACTCCAAAGGGTGCCGGAACTATAAAAGGTGACCAGAAAAAGGTCCGAGAGTGTTTACTCCAAATCAAAGATGGTCAGGTCAAGAAGTCCGTTACGCAAGTCCACATCCTCGAAGAGGACGTACAAATCAACCAAGGCGTTGGACCTGTGCAGAACACACAACCGACACCAATGGAGGACGTGGAAGAAACCCAACTGTTGAGACCTGCGCAGGGATCGGTAGCTGCGCTGGGACAGCAACCTACTCCCATGGAGGTAGTTGAGGAGGCCCCAGGTGGAGGACCTGCGGGAGGTCAAGAACCAACGCCCATGGACGTTGACCCAATCCCTCGAGTCACCATGCCATCCCAAGCTGACAGACCACCGGAAGTGTTCACAGCCGATGAGCTCGCCCAAGCTGAAAGCCAACCCGAAGACCTCGAACCGCGCATAGGCCACGAGCCTGCGCGGATGTCACATGGGGAGTGGGACGAGCTCATCAACGACCCGAGGTGGAAATGTCAGAAGAGAAAAGCAACCCCCATGGAGGAGTTGACGGCACTCCCGGTGGACCCGGAAAGGGACTTAGAACTTTTCATCGGTTCTGAGTTACCTGAACCGTACCGGTCGAGGATGGAGCTGTTCTTGATGTCCAACCTGGACATATTTGCCTGGTCCCATGAAGACATGACGGGGATCCCGTTGGAACATGCTTGCCACAGACTTAACATAGATCCGACGAAGAGACCCGTATGCCAAAAGCGAAGAAAATATGGACCAGACAAGTACGCAGCTCTAACAGTTGAGGTGGAAAAGTTGTTAGACAACAAGCTCATCAAGGAGGCTTTGTGTCCGCAGTGGGTCGCGAACCCCGTCCTGGTGAAGAAACACAACGGGACGTGGAGACTCTGCATTGACTTCACGGACCTGAACAAAGCATGCCCGAAGGACAACTTCCCACTACCTCACATTGACCAGCTGGTAGACAGCACTGCAGGCCATGAGATGATGACATTCATGGATGCTTTTGCAGGCTATCATCAGATAGCTCTACACCCGGAAGACCAGGAACACACGGCGTTCTACACCAACAAGAACATGTACTGCTGGGAAAGGATGCCATTCGGACTCATCAACGCCGGAGCTACGTACCAGAGGTTGGTGAATAAAATGTTCGACCAACACATCGGCGAATCCATGGAAGTGTACGTGGACGACATAGTTGTTAAGAGTTTGAGAAAGGAGGACCACCTGGACCACCTGAAACAGACTTTCGACATACTGCGCCACTACAACATGAAATTGAACCCCAAAAAGACCAGCTTCGGCGTACACTCTGGGAAGTTCCTGGGACACCTAGTTAGCCAGCGGGGAATCGAGGTCAACCCGACACAGGTCCAATGCATAATTGAGATGAGGATACCCGACTCCATCCAAAAAATTCAAAGGCTGACAGGGTGCATGGCAGCCCTTAACAGATTCATCTCCAGGTCAGGCGACAGAAATCGTCCATTTTTCGAGGCAATTAAAGTAAACACACTGAGGTACAAAGAGGCGACCAAAGCCAACGAGCTCCACCTCAAAAACCACTTCGTCTGGACAAATGAATGCCAACGAGCTTTCGAAGATATCAAAACATACCTGGCGGACACACAGATACTGTCGAAGCCAATACCTGGAGAGAAGTTGTACCTATACCTAGCCGCGTCGGAGGTGGCCATCAGCTCCGTCCTGGTCCGAGAAGAGGCGAAAGCACACCTCCCAGTGTACTACGTGAGCCAAGTCTTACATGAAGCGGAGCTGCGGTACACCCCAACAGAGAAACTGGCTTGTGCACTAGTGATGAGTGTTAGAAAATTGAGGCCTTACTTCTTTGACCATCCGGTGGAGGTGCTGACAACGTTCCCACTGCGTCAAATACTACAACGCCCAGACACTGTCGGGCGCCTGCTGAAATGGTCACTGGAGATCAGCCAATACGGTATAACCTACGCACCCCGAACAGCGATCAAGGGACAAGCACTGGCCGACTTCATCGTCGAGCTAACTTTCCCACAAGATCCGACGAGGGGGCGTATAGCTCCATGGCATCTCTACGTGGACGGATCATCAACTAGCATAGCAGCAGGCGTCGGCGTAGTCCTGATCAGCCCCGACAGACAAGTCTTCACCTCCGCAATTCGGTTCGACTTTCGAACAACCAACAACGAGGCAGAATATGAAGCATTAATAGCAGGACTTAGGCTATCATTAGCTGTGGGGGCAACCAATCTTCAAGTTTTCGGAGATTCCCAGCTAATAATATCCCAAGTCCGGGGGGAATTTGAGGCAAAAGACCACCAAATGATGACCTACCAGAAGATAGCCGCGCACCTGATTTCGAAGTTTACACAAGTTTACATCAACCAGATACCGCGGCTAGAAAATACACAAGCAGACGCCCTAGCCCGGCTAGCTACCAGCAACGGCGAAGCCGAGTTCACGGAGGTTGTAATCACCACACTGAAAAACCCCTCGACGTTCGACTACAAAGTAAACCAAACCTCGAGTGGGGGGCAGGAGGATAGTGAAGATAGTGAAGATTGGTGCACCCCAATCCGAAAATACTTAACTGACGGAGCAACCCCCGCAGACACCTGGGAAGCTAGCCGGTTAGTAAAGCAAGCTGCCAGATATACGCTGCTGGATGGCCAACTCTATAAACGTGGATTCTCTCTACCCCTACTCAAATGCCTAACTAAGAAACAGGGGTCCGAAGTGTTAGAAGAAATCCACGATGGGATTTGTGGAAATCACGCTGGGGGGCAAGCATTGGCATATAAAACGATCAGACAGGGTTACTACTGGCCCACTCTTCGCAAAGATGCCATCAGCTTCGCTCGAAGGTGCCGAAAGTGCCAATTTTTCGCACCTAACATCCACTCCCCAGCCAACCAGCTTAAGTCGGTTTTCAGCCCATGACCTTTTGCGAAATGGGGTATCGACTTGATCGGCCCATTTCCACCTGGTAGAGGCGGTGTAAAGTTCGCTGTTGTAGCAGTGGACTACTACACTAAGTGGGCCGAGGCCGAAGCTCTCACAACCATAACCCAGGAAAGGATGATCGGCTTCATTTGGAAAAACCTGATCTGCAGGTTTGGACTCCCGCAGTCGGTCATCACTGATAATGGAAGGCAGTTCTACGGACAGAAGTTGAGGGACTTCTGCAGTTCATGGAACATCAAGAAGCACTACTCAACTCCATACCACCCCCAGTCGAACGGCCAAGTCGAGGCGGTAAACAAGATCTTGAAACACATATTAAAGCTCCGCCTCGAGGAAAAGAAAGGAAGTTGGGCAGACGAACTCCCGGAGGTCCTATGGTCTTACAGAACTTCCTATAGGGCCAGTACCGGGGAGACCCCGTTTGCCCTAGCCTTCGGGACTGAAGCCGTGGTCCCGGTAGAGATCCAGAACAAGACTTGGAAGGTGGTGGGGTATGATGAAGAAAAGAATGATGAAGCCTTGGCAATAGAAAAAGATCTGATCGAAGAAACCAGAGCTTCATCAGAAATGAAAAACGCTACCTACAAGCGTAGAGCGGAAAAATATTACAACTCTCAGGTCCGAGACCGAAAGTTCAAGGTCGGCGACCTGGTGTTGAAAAAGAAATTGATGGCCCCACCAGGTGTATTTGGTTCAAATTGGGAAGGACCATTCCGGGTCACTGCAGCCTGGCCGAACGGTACCTATGATCTAGAAGACGCAGAAGGCGAAGCTTCGTCATACACCTGGAGCTCGGCACATCTAAGAAAGTTCTACCAGTAGACTAGAATTCTGTAATAGACTAGTCAGAGGTTGACATCAAAAATCTAGATGGCAACCGATGTAAATTACGTAGCTATAAAAAGTCAGAGAAATTCAGAAAAATTCCCAAGTGTTTAGACCTGTGCAGCTCTTCAACCAGACGAGCTGCGCCAGGTCGCCCACTACACCAGGCCCAGCTCGCCCAAAAAAAAAAAAAAACCGTGGTGCGCAAGGACCAAGGTCCCAAGCGTTGTAATTGAATAGCTCGAAGGCAAAGGCCAAAGTGCCCAAGGTCGCGAAGGTACCCTTCTTAAAGGGTTGCTAAGCACCTACTGCCACAAGTTAGAAAAATTCGCGAAAAAGACTAAAACGTCTAAGGCAAGGTTCATGAGACCCAATGGCCCAACGTGAATCAATCGAAGTGCAGTTCGCGGCCCTAAGTGGCATAAGACGAAGAATACGCACTCTAAAAACAGAGGTACGATTCGTAGTCGTAAGTGACGTAAAACGAACGAACGATTCGCTTCTCAAAGTAGAATAAGACGAACAATTATGTACCAGGAAAATAAACAAGAACGAGCTATTCTAAGAAATTATAACGTAAGTGCGCAAAAACATAAATAAAAAGAGTTGGACAAAAAATGCTCGACTTATATTCAAAAGATACTTAAGAAATTTTCAAGTCCAAAATATACTTGAAAAAATCCTAAGTATGAGTAGCAGTGCTGGCCACAAAGGCCGACCAGCTGGCCATCTTTGAACTACAAAAAGCTCCTTCTGGGCGAGCTGCATGTGCCCGGCGAGCTATATCTACTTTAAGCTGAAATAAAAGACTACAAAAATAGAGCTCCTTCTAGGCGAGCTGCAGAGCCTGGCGACCTACTACAACTTGGGAAATAAAAACTAGCCTAGCAAAACAAGGAAAAAACCTATGCATCTGGGGCAGCAGGAGGGGCGTCAGCAGACACCTCGCTAGAACCAGGGGCGGCCGGGTCAGACGGGAGAGCGAGCTCAGCCTCTGAAGTAATGTTGCCAGTAAGCCCAGTGGCATCGAACTCACTCAGGTTCAACACAGCATCCCCACAAGCATCCTGGAGCTGTGCGACAGTGAGTGGGGCATGCTCCTCCCCACCAGCGACCTCCCCCTCAACAACGTCCAGCTCCGGCACCTCGACCGTCTTGATAATTCGAAAACGTTCAGGCACAAAGTTGAGAGGAATGCCGAGCTCTGGGAGGTCGCCGACATCCAGCTCGGCACCATCGGGAAATGGAACCCGGTCTAGGCAGGCCTTGAAATCGCTCACCACTGCATCCACCTCATCGTCGTTGTGAGCTCGCGCCCACCAGAGAGTCCTCAAGACCTCGGCGTAACATTGGACGCATCCTCTGTCAGAGGCCTCAGCCTTCACGGCCGCCAGGTCCGGCGAGGAGGAGGCAACACTCCGCAGCTCGGCGATCTCGTTAGCTTTCACCTCCAGTTCGCCCCTCAGCCTCTCGCAGTCGGCATTTGAGCTCTTCACTAGACCCCGCTGCAGTGCGAGGTCTTTCTTCGTGATTCCATGATCGCCGACCTCCTGGGCGAGCTGGGCGGCGAACTCTTCTTCCTTGGCCCTTATCCTCGCCTCGGTCTCCTGCTTGAGCCGGGTGAGCCGGCGTTGGACGGTCTCGAGCTGCTGGAGGGCACTTTGCTCGGCGGCCAGCGATGCCTCAGCCCGTTCCTCGGCGAGCTGCGCCTGTTTCTTTGCTTTGTCAGCGGAGTCCGCCAACGCCAGCATCCGCTTATTCCTATCGGAGCGGCCCGCCTCCAACTCGGCAACCTGCTCGAGGGCTTTTTGATTGGCCAGCACCAATCTACTCGCGTAGTTGCCTGAGAGAAGCAGGTTCTCCCTCAGGTCCTGACTATTAATACCCGCCACCAACGGGGTCGTCCAATGCCTAGGCATCTCGCTCACAGCGTCCCGGGCTATGCCCGGAGGGAGATTCTGCATCGAAGTGAGGCTATGCCCGGAGGGAGATTCCGCATCGAAGTGAGGGAGCGAGATCGCTCAAAGGCATGCAGAGCCTCGTGGCGGTTCGGGAAGGCGATGGGGGCATAACTACGAAATCAAAACAGATGGAAAATGTTAGAAAAATAAAATAATGATGGGCAAAGAAGGTCAGTTGGGCGAACTACTTACTGAATTCGCTCGGGATCCCAACCCAGCAGGGTGTCATCGGTAGCTTGAACCCCAAACGGAGATGGCGAAGGCGGCGAGCTACGAATGGGCGTGGCCGCTAGCGGGCGGCAGATTGAGCAGATCCCCCCTGCCCCGACCTCGCCGAGGTCCTCTCAGCCCGGTCAGACTCTTCGTCAACCAGGCCGGTGAATCTTATTCTTTTGCGAGCCGGGGGTTCATCCTCGCCAGCTCGGGAGCCACCACCACCTTGGTTCCCCCTCTTTCCTCGGCCTCGCTCGGAGGGGGTGGCAGCTCTTCCCCCACCTCGCCTGGCTCGGGCGACCTCCGAAGCCTTGGACTTTTCGGGAGCTTTCTCCTTCTGGGCTCCCGACCCACCTGCCTCGCCCCTTTTGGAGGTGAGCTCAGCCTTCTTGCTCGCCTCCAGCGCGAGCACGGACGGCGGGGCTAGTCTGTTGGGGCGAGGTGGGCCCATCTCGAATCGCTCCTTCACAATCTTGTAGGCCTCGGGGACCTCAACGATCGGGATAGCGACAAAGCTACCACCTGCACAAAAAATCACAAGTATCAGCACAATGAGCGAGCTACATCCCCCCATAGGCGAGCTGCAAAGAGTTGGACCTGGGAGCTCGGGGCCTTGGATGTCAAGGTGGTGCGGTAGTGTGAGGAGCCCGGCGAGCTGCAGGCAATGGTGCGCGCACAGGTGGGCGACCTGTCTGTCCTTCTCGCTCCTCAAGCAGCAAATGGCGCGCACCACGTCGAACTGCTCCGACACTTTAGGCCTGCCCCGGCTGGATTTGTGTCGCTTCGGAACTGCAAAAGGAAAGGAAATTAGAATTAGTATATCTAATTCAACCCACGCACACCGAAATAAGCGACCTACTGCTGGCTTCCCCATATCCCTCTGGAGTGGGGATACGGTCACCCCACCCATGATACGTGCTGGAGGCTCTCCAGTCACCTCCTATGAAGAAAAATTGTTTCTTCCAATCACGGATTTTATTGGGCAAGTCCCCCAGAAATTTCTCCCCCGGACGAGCCTTCAGGTAATAATATCCCGCGCCGTCCTGTGCCCGTTTGGTCACGGCGAAAATCTCGCCCAAATCCGCCGAGGTCGTCGCGTTCTCATAACCCTCCAGCCCAAAAACGGACAGGGCGGCGAGGAGGTTGCTCCACGCGTTCGGTGTGAGTTGGGTGATGGCCAGATTATTGTCTGCTAGATATTGGCCAATAATCGGATGCAGCGGCAACGAAAGCCCGGCCCTCAGAACATCTACATTCAAGGCGGTCATCCCCTCAGGAGGTGCGTCGGCCCGCTCATCCTTCATTGGGGCGTACATGAAGATGTCCAGAGGGATGCGATACTCCCTGCGTATGACTGGTAGGTCGCATTCATCAATTAGGCTCATCACCTCGCCAGCTTTGAACTCGGAGGGTGCTACTTCTTCCAGGTCGGCGGGGTTGGGGCGAGGTACCCGATTTGGGCAGGGGAAGCTCGCCGCGTACTCAACAGTATACTCATTCTAGTCGAACGAGTGAACTGCCTGGGTGGGGACCTGGTACTCTACTAGCTGGGGTTCCGGGAAACCGATACGGCGGAACCATTCGAGAGTAACTTCCTCCAGGTCGCCACCCTCCTCACCAACCTCGGCACTACCCTCATTAACCTCCTCGGGTCCTTCATTGCCACTAGCAACTCTTTCCTCTTGGGCGATCTCGCCACCCTCCTCCCATACCTCGCGGTACAAAGAACTGGAGGCTCCTTCCTCCGGATCGGGACGTAGCTCGCTGGGCAGTTCGCTACGTGGCTCGCCGGAGACCGGGCGAGCTGCCGAGGTCACCTCAGAGCTGGAGCTGATCTCCACATACGAAACCCGGGGTGGCTCATCCTCAGTCATTGGCTGTTTGTCAGGATTTCGGCCCGATAAGGTCCTACTTGAAGAGCGTGTCGACATGGTCTCAGAGAAGTTCAAAGGTCCCGCAGTCCGAAATCCCACAGTCAAGAGTCAGGGAAATTCAAAGGTTCTCGGCGCAATCCACGGTCCAAAATACCGTAGTTTCGAGAAAACAGCAGAAAAATCAAATAAAAGATAGAAGAGAAGGGGAGGGGAGATCGAATCCTACCTTGAAGAGCCTTCGAAAATCCGTCGAACACAAGAAAAATCAGTCGCCGGGAAAGCTCTGGAATTCAAAATGCAGAAAGTGAAGAAATGAATTCACCTCACCCTATTTATAGACGTCGGGGCGAGGTGCAATATTTACAAAATACAAGGGCCTGTCTGCAAAAATTTAAAAGATGACATTATTGTGGGCGGGAACCGAGGTCTCAAAAGGTGTGCATGACCCCTGGATTCCCGCACCACGTCGGCCAGAAGCAACCGCCTGGGTCAAGTTCGCCTGTCAACCCAACAATCACCCATAGGTAGCTCGCCATGTTTTAAGTTTTCCAGCTCGCTTGCACATTTGACAAAGTCATAGTGCATGCGAGCTGGGGGGCAAATGTTGATATGACGAACTAACACTATCGACATGCTAGCAATTGCTCGCTTGCGAAGGGACTATTTAGCTATGCAGCTCGCCTAAGAGAGCTAACCCCTGTCATTACCCGAGCTCGCCCCGAGCTCGCCATATGCACCATGCAGGCCACGCCGAGCCCCATCATCATACAGCATCCGTAAGCCATGCAAGGCATTGGAGCTCGCCCCTTATCTCGCCCGAGCCACTGAAGTTCATCTCTGAGCTCGCCCATGAGCTCATCTGTTAGCCATTAGGACCCCGATGGCGCGCTCTTTTTCCCTCCGTCCGGTTTGTCCACAAGGGTGGTTTACGGCGAGGTTTTTAATGAGGCCCATCTAGTCTAAGGCATAGTAGTAGGACGAGGCACAACATAGGTAGCAGTGTAAGGGACCAGGACAAGGGTTATGGACCCTCGTCAACACCGGAAGCCACATAGGCTCGTAAGGTGCCGTCTCACACTCACACACCTATAAATAAGACCTCTCTTGTACTATTCAGGGGATTCTTACAATTCTGAAAATAAATACAACTCCCATTACAATATTTCTCTCTCTACTCTCCTTCCTCATATTACATCCAAGAATACAAATTCTTGGATTATTGTTTGATAGGATTAATATGTTGTAAAGCCACATAAACAAACATCTATTAGTAAATTCTATCAACACACCTCACAGGACGGTATATTTTTTAAGGAAAATATATTTTATATATAAAGTAATTATATATGAATAAATATATGTATATATTTATAAGTGTGTATGTAAATTAATATTTTATTTTTTAATAATATATAAATTTATATGGGATGTTCAAATATAAAAAGTATATAAATTTATGTGGGACTGCGTTAAAACGGCCCTCTTGATTATTGACAAAAATGAATGACCACCAAGGGGGCAAGTAGACAGGCGCAGTCACATGACACTTCTCCTTTCCTTTTCCGCCACCTCAGCCAAAACTCATATGACAACTTTCTTTCTTTCCTTTTTTGAAAAATTTAATAATAATAATAATAATAAACTGTATTGTATGGGAAAGGGAAGGTATTTGGATGAAATTCTTTATTTTCAGGTTTTTATGAAAAAAGTGGAAGAAATGGAGTGAAAATGAGAGTGCAATGGTTATTAAAAGAAATGACTCTTTATTGATATATGCAGAATTCCACACAATTTTGTAGAAATGTGGTGACAGTCCCACACTTTGCCTAATAAAGGGTTAGACCTTCCCCAACCCAATGGAAGGTTTTTTGGCTGATGCGGCAAAGCAAAAAAATCTCACCATCAGGTATTTTATTATTGGGAGGAGTTGAAGTTTTCTATCCAGGTAGTAAACTCAAGAAGCGGATCCTCAGCTTGGCTAATAAACCAGCAAATGGTCCTGGACTTTAAACGATGCCGTTTATTTTATTTTTTTTCTTCAGCAAATGGGACTAATTTAGTTTCTTAGGTCAACCAATATATATTTTTAAATTCTAACTGTCCACTGTTAAACTCTAACTTCCTACCTCCTCAATAAATTCAAAGTGATAACTCATTTATTATATAAATAATTTTAATTTATAAAATAAATAAATGGGATAAGTTTCTAAAAAAAAAATTAAATTTTTTTCTTCATTTTTTTAGGTCAACCAACAGATATGATATATATTTTAAACTCTAATTTCCCACGTTCTCACTAAACTCAAAGTGATAATTCATTTATTATATAAATAATTTTAATTTATAAAATAAACAAATGGGACAAATTTCCAGAAAAAAATTTAAATTTTTTTCTCCATTTTTTTAGGTCAACCAACAGATATAATATATATTTTAAACTATAATTTCCCACGTTGTCACTAAACTCGAAGTGATAATTCATTTATTATATAAATAATTTTAATTTATAAAATAAACAAGTGAGACAAGTTTCCAGAAAAACAAAACTCAACTGGCATATACCATCAAAAGTGATAATTCATTTATTATATAAATAATTTTAATTTATAAAATAAACAAATGGGACAAGTTTCCAGGAAAACAAAATTAAATTAAAATTTTTTTAACGGCATCGTTTAAAGTCCCAACACTATTTAATCTAAAAATATAGAAAAAAATAGAGAAAAAAATACATTGGTTGACCTAAAAAAATGGAGAGAGAAAAGAAAAAAAATTGAATCAGCCTATTTATGGGAGAAAAAGAATGAAATAAACGGTGTCCTTTAAAGCCCAGCACCATTTGCTGGTTTATCACCCCAGCAGAGGATCCGCTCCCGTAAACTCACTACCTAGGTTTTTGCAGGAATCGAGAATGCATAATTCTTTTCTTTTTTTTTAATATTTTGGCTTCTTTTGATTTCTAGTGATTTACAAATTACAACTAGTTTATTAAAATTAAAATTTAGATAGTGGCCGATTTTTTTTACCTTTTTTTTTTCCTATTATTTTTTCCACGTGTTTACCGTTTGAATTTTCCATGAATTTTTTAAAATATAATAAAATATTAAAAATTAAAATAACTAAATATTAAACTATTTATTATTTATTTAAAAATTAGATAATTAATATAGTTGATAAATTAAATTATAAAAAGAATAAATATGATATTAATTGAAGTGGGTCCCCAAAAAACCTACTTTTTGGGCTTATGTAATGGGGATGAGTTTAGTTTTGGAGGTAGAAGTTTTTTGCTTTTGAGGTGGCGCTGATGTGGCAGTAAAAAAACCAGCTTTTCGGGTTGATGCACTGGAGAAGGCCTTAGTCGTTATTTTCAGCAATGACCGCAAAATTTAAGATATAATGTGTTTTGTGGATCAAAATTTTATTTTACTTTTAACAAGAATTACCCAATTTTTTAAAATTTACACGTATTTATAGCGACTGATATTAGAGCCAGAAAATTATTTAAAAAGCATAATTATATTATATGTAATAAATCTTTCTGATGGAAGGAAACTTTGTACAAAAAAATGAAACCGAACATATATTCGAAGGATTAGTCTTGTATGCACCAGTTACACAGTGCAACTCAAGTTCATTTTTTAAAAGTTACACAAAATACTACTGAAAAGTTACACATATTATTACTGAAAAGTGTATCTTTCATAGTGTAACTTTTCAGTAATAATTTGTTCAATTTTTCAATAATAAATTATGCAACTTTTTAAAAATACACTTAAAATTCATACAGTGTAATTGGTGCACAAGAGACTTACTTATATTCGAAATGTATTTATCACAAAGAATATCTTCAAATTTTGAAATCGCACGAAGAAGAGCATTACGTTGAGAATATACGTTGGCAGAATCGGTATATTTTATATCAAGAGATTGCCATGATACACATCTTTGTCAATAAGAAGTATTATTTTTTTGAAATAGATAAAATAGGATATTTCTCCATATGAATAGAATTATAAACAGTCCCCTTTTAATTTTCATTCTTGGAATGAAACATATATAAAAAAAATTACTTTACTGACTTTTTGAGTTTATAAACAAAAATCACTTTTCTTTTTTTTTATGTCCCACATAAATTTGCACACTGCTAAAAAAGAAGTATTGATTTACGTACACACTCATAAATCTATACACATATTTATTCATATGCCATTACTTTATATATACAAAATATTTTTCTTAAAAATGTGCCGTGCCTGTATGGTGCAAGGGACGGAGGGAGTAGTAATTATTAGGAATTATAGTTTTATAAGCCCAATAACTTGACACCAATTTGATTTTGGTCCCAATCAACTGCTCATTTTGATTTTGGTCCTATAAATTTAAAAATATTTTGAAATTGGTCCTATTACCTGTAATAGCAGGTTGCACAACCGGTCAGTGATTATATAGTTCTTTGTTTGATTTGTTATTACAAATTGCATTGATGATTGGATCTTAATGTTTGAGGGCCAATATTTATTTAAATAATTTCTTATAATTATTTTTGAAAATTCAAATTATAAAAAATTGTTAAAAAAATTCAGAATATTTTCAAATTAGATCAGGTTCTAAAAGTGAAACCGGCAACATGTGCTTTGTTAATAATAATATATAAATAAAAT
This sequence comes from Prunella vulgaris, assembly GCA_026898435.1. Classification (NCBI taxonomy): domain Eukaryota; kingdom Viridiplantae; phylum Streptophyta; class Magnoliopsida; order Lamiales; family Lamiaceae; genus Prunella; species Prunella vulgaris. Next base: position 1,030,089 of record JAPKLY010000094.1, read on the forward strand.
AATCTCAATATTAATCAGAATTATTTTTAGAAATTTACTATTTATATTTAAAATTTTGAAATTTATAAAAAATACTAAACAAAGAGAATATATTACTCCTTACGGGCAATAACATTATTTTTAACGAAATGGACGTGACTTTAAAAAAATATATATAATAAAAAATGTAAAATTCATTTATAAATAAAATAATTATTTTTGGAGATAATAATAAAATAATATTTTTTATAAAGTAAATGAGAATAGATTTAAAAAAAAAATATAAATACAGATTGTTTATAATTGTAAAAATCAGATTTGTTTACAATTGAAAACTTATGATTTAATTCATAAATAACTAAAAACTCATGTGGCTACGTATTTATTTGATGACACATTAGTTAGTGCTTGGTTTAGAATTTTTTTAATCAAAAGAAGAATTTTTTAAATTGGACATATATAGTGATTATAATATAGTTAAAGAGATTACAAAAATATTATTTTACTAAATAAGATAATATATAATTATTATATTTTATTACTCTCTCTTCATCTTATAATCCTCCTCCTCAACTAAATAAATAATAAAATATATTAAGTTAATTCTTTGCTTATTTATTTATTTTTAGTATTATTTATTAATTAAGAATTATTTCTAAAAATTTATTTATTTTTAGTATTATTTATTAAGTTAATTCTTTTATTATTTATTTGTGAACTTAATTTATATTATTTAATAAATAAATTCTTTTATTATTTATTAAGTTAATTTATAAAAAATACTAAATAAATAAATTTAATAACTTAATTAAAAATGTTAAACAAATAAATAATAAAAGAATTAATTTAATAAAAATCAAATAAATTAAAAAATGTTAAACAAACAAACCAATAAATAATAAAATATATTAAGTTAATTCTTTTATTATTTATTTGTTTAACATTTTTTAATATATTTAATTTTTTAAATCAACTAAATATTTTTCTATAGCTTATTTGTATTTTATTTTTTTATTTGAAATTAGTATTTTTTTATATATTTCAAAATTTTAAATATAAATAGTAAATTTCTAAGAATAATTCTTGATTAATATTAAGATTATTTTATTTATATATTATTATTATTATTCACAAAGCACATGTTGCCGGGTTAACTTTTAAAACCTGATTTAATTTAAAAATATTCTGATTTTTTTTAACAATTTTTTATATTTTGAATTTTTTAAAAATAATTATAAGAAATTATTTAAATAAATATTGCCCTTCAGATATTAAGACTCAATCATCAATGTCACTTGTAATAAAAAGTCATACAAATAACTATATAATCATTGAACGGTTGTGTAACCTGCTATCACAAGTAATATGATCAATTTCAAAATATTTTTAAATTTATATGACCAAAATCAAAATGAACAATTGATTGAGACCAAAATCAAATTGGTGTCAAGTTATTGGGCTTATAAAACTATAATCCCTAATTATTATTTTATTTTTGGAAAAAGATAAAATAGGAAATTAGAAGAAGAGGAAGTATATTCCAAGTGAAATTCAAAAGCAACACGAAATTGAAATATTTTAAGTAGGAAGGAAGGCGGAAACATATCGCCTGCGCCGACTTCGATGAGTTGTAATTTGTACATCTCACCCGTATCTTTCCGTCCTGCGAAATCCCAGATTTACCCCTACACCTGCATAAATATCATCAGCTGTTCGGCCTTCCATTCATGCACTTACAACCCCCACCCCTAACAAACGCGTAACAGACGCCTCTCATTGTTATACGCCCACCCCTACATTTCGCCTTCCCACAAATTGCTGGAGAGAGAGAGAGAGAGAGTGTGTGTGTGTGTGAGCGAGAGTGCGCTGGAGATCGATTGACCTATGCAACCGAGGAGGAAGGATCCATCGGTTGTTGTGATACATAAAAATCTTGGGTTTCAATCTCGTGAATGCTGCCTCCGCGCTGATTATGATTATGGTTATTATGAACGTGTTTGATGATAAGCTGAGCTCCGCTTCCAATCTCAGCCGCATCATTGCCGGCCTTCTCTTGTTCCTCCTTTATCATTCATCTCAATTGATTTCTAATTTCCCTGTTCCTATACACCCGTAATTTTTTTTCTTCTTTCTTTCAATTTTTTTTTAATCCGTTGGAAAAGACCCGTTGTAGTTGAGATCGGATTTGGTTCTCCTTTGATTTTCGATTTCCTTGTTTGGGGTTGTCTGGAATTTGAGCGGAGAAAAGGAAGGGACAGAGATTTTTCTGTTGTCGGCTGATGGAACACAAAATCGTCGGCGATTCTCTCTCTGGAGATTTCTATGATGGTTAGCTTTGAAACCTACCATTTATTCTTTGTGTTGTTTTCTGGGTTTTGGATTTGATTTATTTGAATTTTGTTGTTTCCTTCTGTTTAATACTGTGCTTTGGGCTTATGAGTATGTTTAAATTGGTATTACTAGGGACATTGTCTGAGATCCTCTGAGAATCTGATAGCATGAAATTGAGAACATCTTACGCGCACTTGCCCTTGTTTATCTTGATGATATTTGTTTTTAATTATTTGCCCATTTATTTATCAATTTGTCCAATTGGAATGGAAGAAAATTGATGGTTGGACAAATTTGATGCCGTAGATTGTCAATTATACCTGTTCTGTTTCTATCTACAAAAAGGAAAAAAAAAAAAAAAAAAAGATGCCGTGCTTCGTTTATTGAAAATTCAGACATTTAATCATGATATTGCCATGTACTGGGCATTAATGCTTCTTTTGTCAGCGCCAGTTTTTAATAAGTATGCGACGTTATTACTTATTGAAGCATCTTCTACTTTAATTATTTTTGTTTCTTGGACCCACCTGTAACTGACACAAGAATTCATCATCTTTTTCTGATCAATTGTCGTTTGGTGACTAGGAATTTATGCATCTCTTGCCGAGAGATCACATGCCTCGCCTTCTGTTATCGTTGTTGGTGGGGGTATATCAGGGATTGCAGCTGCACGCATGCTCCAAAATGCATCTTTCAAGGTGCAATCTCTAATTCATAACTAATTATACTCTTCTATTGTGAAATAGTTTATTTATGTATCTTTAGTCGTTGATGTGGATCAATCTTTTTCCAGGTGATCATATTGGAGTCGCAAGATAGGATAGGCGGGCGAATACTCACTGACTACTCATTTGGCTGCCCTGTTGACATGGGAGCTTCTTGGTAAGTTTAACATTTGTTTTTTTTTTTTAATTCTTGATGGGATCAGTGTCTTCTGATTTGTGGTTTTGATACCTTATAGTGCTTTATTTACCACGTGTTAACAGCAGTGCTCCATTCACTTAGGGAATCTTTCTATTAAACCAGACATTTATGTTCCATACGTCCAGACTTTTGTGTACCATTCGTTTTTGCTGCCGTTTCCTTGTTGAGATTATCATATGGCCACTAATTTTAAACCACTGATCTACATAATTTTTTCTGTCATGTGCATTTGCTTTGCAAGTTGTATGTGCATATTCATAAGTTATTTGTCTTCTGCTTGAATAATACAGGTTACATGGTGTCTGTAATGAAAATCCATTGTCTCCCTTTATACGTCGATTGGGACTCACACTGTATCGCACAAGTGGCGACGACTCCATTCTGTATGACCATGATTTGGAAAGGTATGAAACTGTTCTACCTTTGCGCACTCTGGTTTAGCTGGAATGTTACTTATTCTTCCAAGAAACTCTCTGCTTTTGGGCTCCAGTTCTCCTTTGTTTGTACTTTATTGAATCCATCAAGTTTGATAGGTGAAATTTTAAACTCTTTCAGGTGAATATTGTTTTTTGTTCCCCAGGTAGTTTTAGTTAAAATTGTAGTAATTGAAGTTGTTTCTTAAGTATTACTTTGTTAAAGTCGTCTAGTTTTGGTTTTAATGGTCAACCTTCAGTTCTGAACCCTTTAAAAGAAAACATGGCTCAACAACTGGTATGCTGCCTGAAGAAAGCAACATCTTAAAGTAACCTTTTTGCTTCTAAACTCTGAATGTTGCTGATGGGTTTCCTAAATGTAATAGATTTCAAAAGCCTGTGAAGACTCGTTATTACTTCATTATTAAGAGCACAGTAACTCTGTTGGGACTTGTTATTACTTCATTATAAAAAGCACAGTAATTCTGTGGGGACTTGGGACACGTCGAGGACCAACAGATTCTACATCCGTTTTGGAATATACAATATAATATGATTTTAAGTCATTCAGTAGTCATGTAGTAATTGTAAAAGAATTTCAAATTTTTGCATTGATCTTTTCAGTTATGCACTTTTTGACATAAATGGCCATCAAGTTCCCCAAAGTATGGTTATTGAAGTTGGAGTCAAGTTTAAGAAAATCCTTGAGGAGGTAGCATCTTACTCTAAATATCTTACATAAGTAAATAAAGTGCGGTTTATATTCTTAACAATCATATGATAATACTTTTTCTATTTCTAGACTGATAAAGTGAGGAAAGAACAGAGCAATGACATGTCAGTCAAGGAAGCAATATCAATCGTGCTCGACAGGCATCCAGATTTACGGTACAGAAACAATTGAACCCTATGACTTCTCCTTTAAAGTCCATTTTCTAAATAAATAATGTGAATACTTACTGACTTACTGTTGTTATATGCATGTCATCAGACAAGAAGGCCTTGCACACAAAGTGTTACAGTGGTACATATGTAGAATGGAGGCTTGGTTTGCTGCAGATGCAGATATGATATCAGTCAAAGCCTGGGATCAGGCAAGTGTTTGTGTTAGGAATATAAGATAGGGAACCCTAACATAACTCAAAATCATAGTCAAAGGTTAAGTATTGCCTCCCACTTATATACCCATCCACAATTTCTTGTGGATCCGGTGTGATCGTAACAGTTTGTACTTTTTATGTCATTTCCTTGGAACTTTGCTCACTTTGAAGCTATCAATTGAGCTCCCCGAAATTAAATGTTATGAAGAATTTTATGCATTGGGTAGAATTCTATTTCACTATCACGAAGTTTATAGAATAAACTTTTAAATTTTAATACTTCTATTTGTTATTGTGCTTTAAAGATGTGAATGGGACATGCTTCCCTCATCTTTATGTAATTTAGATTTGATTTTCTGTGGCATGTTAGGACATGCTGCATGCTTCTGGTCTTATTTCTATGGTTACTGTAATTGGAAATTTAAAGCATTTGAACTGGATAAGCTCATAAATCCAGAGAATGCCCAAAAGCATCCATCCATGCATATGATTAGGTTGATTGGTTTGTCATGAATGGGGTTGGCTGCGTGAGGCGTGAGTTCTATGTGTATTACTGCACTGTTGCTTACCTTATTTTCAAATCCCTGTGTTTCAGGAGAAAGTTCTTACTGGTGGCCATGGGCTTATGGTGCAAGGGTACAATCCAGTGATAAAGGCCCTCTCAAGAGATATTGATATTCGCTTAAATCATCGGTATGCTTCCACATTTTGTGAATAATTATATGTGATGGCATCAGAGTTATCTATAAGTATCTAAATTGTTTGATGAAGCGGGGTCTTTGTTAGCTGTTCCATTCAATGATTAGATTTGCTGATCAATGGTTCTTCAAAAGGAAAATCATGCATAACTTAGTGTGTTCAAGAGTAGAACGATTAAATGATGGTAAATTTTAAATAATATGCATGAGTGCCCCCATCTTGGGAGAAATAGTGTGGTATGGCAAGGCAGGTTTTTACTGCAGCCATGTGGCTGAAACTGAAGTATATATTATTTCATTTTGTGATTCTACCTATCCTCAGTGATTTTCTCAATCACAATTACAGGGTCAAAAAGATTGTCAACGGATATAACAAGGTGGTAGTAACACTTGATGATGGGAGGGACTTTGTTGCAGATTCTGCAATCATCACTGTGCCATTGGGAGTTCTAAAAGCTGACTTAATCGAGTTTCAGCCTAAGCTGCCAGATTGGAAACTTTCTGCAATATCAGATCTGGGTGTAGGAAACGAGAACAAGATTGCATTGAGATTTGACCATGTATTTTGGCCAAACGTGGAATATTTGGGTGTTGTCTCGACCACTTCTTATTCATGTGGCTATTTTCTTAATCTCCACAAGGCTACAGGCCATCCCGTTCTTGTCTACATGGCGGCTGGAGCCCTTGCAAATGACCTCGAGAAGCTATCGGATGAGGCCACAACTGATTTTGTACTGCTGCAACTAAAGCAAATGTTTCCATCTGCTACTAACCCGGTTAGTTTATCTGTTGGGAGTCATACATAAACTATAAGGTTTCATTCTGTTATTAACACAATCTTACGATTGTGGTGACAGGTCCAGTATCTCGTGTCCCGATGGGGAACGGACCCCAATATTCTGGGATGTTATTCCTACGATGCTGTTGGGAATTCAGAAGACATATACGATCGTCTCAGGGAACCCGTGGGGAATCTTTTCTTCGGAGGTGAAGCAGCAAGCGACGATCATCAAGGTTCAGTGCACGGTGCTTATTCAGCGGGGATTATGGCGGCGGAGAGATGTGAGAGGCATCTGTTGCAGAGGCTGGGGAGCCTGGAGAGAAATCCCATGGTTGCAAGTAGGGAGGAAGCTGTTGAATGTAGTGGCCCTCTTCAGATCTCTAGGTTATAAGCTGCCTGCTTATGCATGCTGTCCTTATATCGACAGTATTTCAGCCTTAGTTTTAAAGACTCTATTTTCTATCGATTTTCAGGTAATTCTGGTGTAGAAGCCTGAATTGAGATTACTGTTTTTTCCTCAATGAGAATTTCCAGTGTTAAATTTTATATTGATTTAAAACTTTGGACTGAAACTATATTCTGTTCATGTTTTATTTCATCCACTTGTATTATGTTCGATCATATTGCATGTATTTGTTCAAAAAATCAATCTTAAGCTAGTTTTGGACGTTTCTAATTCCTACCTGAAAAAAAGAAGAAGAAAGGAACGAGCTTTAATGGGTAAATAATTATTATAATTCTAAAGTCCTATATATAAGGACATTCTCAAATCTCAACGCCACTTCAAATAACACCGTAAATTGCTGCAAATTAACCTTCCAAGACAGACCAAGCTAAAAAAAAAAAAAAATTTTAACCATACACCATCGTTTTAAACTATTTGCTGGTTTCACTGTCCGGAAAAAAATTCATTCCCGGCAAACACTGTTCTTTATCACAAACTTCTTTTTATCATTTTTATCTATATTATATATATTTATCTAATTATTTTATTATGTAATTTATTAAAAATGTAATATTATGTGGTAATATTAAGTTGTGATATTAAATTTATTTATTATATTATGTATATAAAAATTAAGTATTAAAATATAAATAATTGTATTTAAATAAATATTAAAATTTTAACTAATTAAAAAAATATCAAATTTAAATTTAAAATGTTACAACATATCAAATAAAATGATAGAACATAAAAAATACATTGCTAAAACACAATAAAAAATAAACAATGAATAAAATACACAAGCATAACTACACAAATAAAATATAACTTAAATCTGACCAATATGTAATTTATATTATTTGCATTATCTTCTAATATTTTTAAATTTGCATTGTATTTTATTAGATGTGTAATTTTTCTATATTAATATGTAATGTGATAATATGTAAATTGAGTTTTGTGACTTATATCATTGAATCATTGTTATTTAATTTTTTTATTAAATACTCACTCCGTCCTACTATAAGTTGCTCATGTTGTCATTTTCGTCCGTCCCACTATATGTTGCTCATTTGTTTTTTTTTACCTTTTTAGAAGTCACTATTCACTTCTTTATTATTATTTTCAATACTTTTTACACTATTCTCATTACTTTTTCATTTTTTTCCATAACATCACGTGTACAGTGTACTATATCAATATTTTTATACCCTTCTTAATATTAGTGCCCAAAAGTTGTGAACAACTTATAAGGAGACGGAGGGAGTATATTATATTTTTATCTGTTTTAATAGATTGTTACACTATTGAATTTTAATTTTCGGAGGTCATTAAATTATATGTTCAATTTGAAAAGTTTATAAACTATTGAATTTTTGTTAAAATTTTTTTTTTTTAAAATAAATATTTTAAGGACAATTTTATTTTGAAGGATCTCGTGAAAAAAAAATTTAATAGTTGAACACTTTATAAATCAAACAAATAATTTACACACTTTTTACAATAAAACTTAATAGTTTAATTTTTTTAATAAATAAATAATTATTTTTTTCCCAATAATTTAACCTTTTTTTTTTTTTTCGTTTAATCACTTGCTTAGACTATTTTCTTGGCTGTGGTGAACTGAAACCTCAATTTGCCAACCTTTTTTTGCTTCAAAATTTGACACGTTCTCTCCTTCCAAAATTTGCCGCAAGTGAACAGATAGTTTGTTTTGGACGCATATTTGCTTTTTTATTCCTTAAAAAAAAAAAAAAAAACTTAAACTGTATTATAATTTTCAATTTTTGTTTATAAATTGTTTTTAGTGTTTTGTTTAATTTTGATTTATTAAACTATTGAATTTTGGTGTTTTATATTATGGAAATCAATATATTCTACTTTTTAAAATGTTATATTTAATTTGAATGTTCATAATTTCATATTTCTGATTATAAACAAATTTTTTATAAAATAAAATTAGGTATATTGTTACCGAATATATTTATTGAGTTAAAACTTAAGTTTGATAATTTTTTACCTTTTATTATTTGTCCAAAATTTGGTAACAAATTGGCAGCGCCGATCCTTTATATTATGATTCATGAAGTCTGAATCGATCAAAAGATTAGGTCCAATGTAATATTACAGAGCGCTAAAAAAAAGTAATAAAATTATTATAAAATGTAAAAATACTCTAAGAATAAAGTAATTTTTAACAAAAAAAATTATTACTTTTCAAAAAATTTGAGACAGATTTATAAAAAAATATGATAATATTTTTTTGAAAAATAATGATTACTTTTAATAAAAATATTATTATTTCTTATTAATTTTTTTATATTATTTAAAAATAATACTCACTCCGTCCTGAACCTACTTTCATATTAGTTATGCACACGCGAATCAAGAAAAAATAAATATATAAATATAAAGTTAAATAAAAAAATAAAAAAATACACTTTATTTTCTTTTATAGATGTGTAAAAGTAGAAATGGACGTTGAAAATATGATACTAGTAGTTTTGAAACGTAGGGAGTAATTTTTAATTAATTAGTGAAATAATAATATATTTTATAAGGATATCATCAGTCGTTTGTACACACTTACTCAAATTATTTTTACTTTAATATAAAAAAAGGGAAAATATATTTTATTTATTCTGTAAATTTATTTTTTTTGTCCTACTAACTTTTAAATTTTGATTTTCGTCCTGTAATTTTATTTTGATCCTATTAACTTTTAGTTTTTTTATTTTCGTCCTATAATTTTATCTCTTTTATATATGAACGTGGTGTCACATGATTAAAATCAAAATGAAATATAATTACAAAGCGAAAATTAAATTTTAAAAATTAGTAAAAAAAAAACATTAATACGTAAAAATAAAGAAAACAACGAGTCGAAGACAAAGTTTTTGAATTGAAGCATATGAGGTGACCCGTGGGTGAGAAAAGTCCAACCCACAACCAGAAGCCCTTCCCCAACGACCAATACCTCCATTCTCGATCAATTTCTTATGCAATTAACTTCTCTCTCACATCTTCATTCCATCCTAAGCTGATCTTCATATTGAAGAAGGGTTTTCGCATATTCATATGGCAAATATGGGTCACAACAATCTCAACGCCAAACTCGTCGGTGCCATTCTTATCCCAAATAATTGAAGCGCATGATTTGGATTTTTGTTTGATTTGGGGGTTTAATTCTTCAGGTATTACTTGGAGACATGGGTGCTGGCAAATCAAGCCTTGTGATACGTTTTGTCAAGGGCCAATTTCTCGACTTCCAAGTAATTTCCCTCGTCTTTAATCTCAATCCATGCATAATTGATTTCATCTCCTTGATATTCATCAATTCGGGAGTTTTTGTATAAGTTCGTGATGATCTTATCGCTATGCAGATCATTTTCTGACTGATTATTTCACAGGAATCGACGATTGGGGCCGCCTTCTTTTCGCAGTCGGTGTCTGTGAACAATGCCACTGTGAAATTCGAGATCTGGGACACTGCTGGACAGGAGAGGTACCATAGCTTGGCTCCCATGTATTACAGAGGTGCTGCTGCTGCGATCATCGTTTACGACATCACTAGCTCGGTATTGGCTCAGTCCCACAATATGACCTGTATATGCATATATTTGAGTTGATGAATTACAGAGGCTGTAGAGTATCTATTGCAGAGTTATTATCAGTAAGAGGTTTATTCCTCTCATGTTTATGCCTCTGTATTGATGCTCTCACTTTAAACTCTGTGAACTTGCCTAGCGTTCGATTAATGTGATTGCTGGTTTTTGACCTTTTCTTTAAGTGTAAGAATGAGAATGTGTTTCTTTGAGGTTGCTTATATGAATTTACCTTTTTTTTTTTTTTTTGCTTCTGTTTGGTGATTTAGGAATCATTTACACGGGCAAAGAAGTGGGTACAGGAATTACAGAAGCAAGGTGCTTATGTATTTTTTTATTCTTCTTCTGCTACATGATAATAGCATAGTTCTGATGTTTCACATGGGTTGAAATCCCATTTTGAAATCTGACAATACAGTACATCAAGATTAGGGTCATACTGAATAAGCGAAGGAGAAATACCACATGTTAATAGTTCTTATATATTGCACTTGCCCGTCTTTCTTTATGTGGTCATACACTTAGTCATTACTTGTTTTGCGATTGTTGCAGGTAATCCTAACATGGTTATGGCACTCGCTGGAAATAAATGTGATCTTGAAGACAAAAGGCACGTAACTGCTTTAGTAAGTCTTTCTTTCTTTTTACGCTTTTATTTATAGTTTTTCAGTGCATTTACATTTTCATGTTTTGTTTCTCTGCCAGCAATATCTCGTCATTGTATCATGTCCTACTCATTTTTGTCTGATTTTCTATTCTTCAATGTCGATTAAAAAACTGAGTGGAATCAATGATTTTCTCATTCTCGACCAATTTCTAATGATCCTTCTGAAAATAAATTATAACATAAGAGGAGAAAGATAAAAAGAAAAATGGAAAGGGAACTGAGAAATTTAGGCAAAGACGGGCTTGAAACTCTATAAAGTTTTAAAACCTTGGAATCTCTCAAAGGAGTATCAAGAGTCTATGTTAATGGACTCTGACCATTTGAATTGCAAACCTTACTAGAACTGAGTTCTCTATAGTGTATTGATGATCTATTCGAGACTAGTTAAACTGTAAATATAGTCTTCTCAGAACCAGAATTTCTGTGGGGGAATAGGTAGGAAATACATGGAATAAAATGAAGAAACTCTTTCTTGAAAAAAAATGATATTTTAATTTAACTAATTAGTTGGTTTCAATTTCCCAACTTGGAAGATTTTGGGGTTATAATTCTCTACATCAGATGATTTTTGCTGATAATGAGAATCCTTTAGGGTATGTTAGTCTTGGGATTTAGGTGTGCGGGAGAACTCATAACTTTGAAATTCTAGTATTTGAAAATCTTGTTGAATAATATAAGTACGTGTTTGTTTTGGGATTTTGGTAGGTTGAGATTTTGCTTTAGGAGAGAGAAGTAGATAGTAAAAAAGTGATAATGTGACTCTATTGGATTTTGTGAGAAGTAATAATAGACGTATAGATAATTTTAGGTGTGGATTGAGATGGTGATTTGAAATCTCAAACTCGTATTTTAAATCCTGATTTTATATTAATGAAATTGTTTCAACCTACTAGAGTGAAATTTCACCCAATTTGGAACGTTGCTTTTGTGTAGTTGAATATTAAGGTGGTGCATGGTTTAAAAATTCTTCAATATGAATAGGGAATGAGAATTAAAATATGGTAATTATTGTGGTTAATGAGAAAAAAGATGTACTTAACACTATTTTTCCTCCTAAAGAAGGTAATCATTACCCCATTTAATTATCCTTTTTTTTTTTTGATCGATTAATTATCCTTCTTTCATCTTATAATCATCTTGCTCAATCAAATCTCTTATGCCACGACCAACAATATTCTTTTTTTGTCCAATTTCCCCCCAAAATTAGAGCGTTAAAACTAATGATGTAACCACTATGGAGAAAAACATTCATTAAATGTATCTAAGGGCAAAGAGGGGAAATAGATTTTCATTCCCATTCACATTGAAGAATTCGAAACAGGGCCTCTTAACATTTTCAGTTTTAGAATTCTCATTCTGTACCAATGGTGCAAAACTCTTTTAGTAGGTGTAAGGATAACTTCACTTATAATGATTATATGTTAGTGGAAATATAAGATTGCAATGGCTTTGACAGAGTGTCATCCTGCAAATGTGAATACGTTCCAGTTTATAGAAAACTATGTCTTCTCATTTGGCTCCATTATTACAAATTTATTTGACAGGTATTCGACATCGTTTTAATTTATCTAACTGATGCTCAATTTAGTAAATTATAACTTTGTCATTGTTTTGTTCCTCGTTCAGGAAGCGCGTGCATATGCTGATGAAAATGGGCTTTTCTTCGTAGAAACCTCTGCAAAAACTGCGGTGAATGTCAATGAAGTATTTTATGAAATAGGTAAATTTCTTTCATTGTTTTATTATATATTTCAACAGTTGACTTGAAAGTTGAAAGAATGATGTTAAAACTTTTTGAAGTATAAAACAAATATAATATTATGTTATCCCTATTCTGTAATTTCTAGAATGTTTCACCATATTCTTTGTAGCAGGTTTATTTTGGCTATACTTTAGTGAAAGAAGGTTTCTGTGTTCTGCCTTAATTTCCAAATGTATGTGTCCATTGCTTGAACACAGATAGGGTATCAGCAATGCAAGATAATAGTTAAGATGCATGGGAAGAAAATGGGCAGAGCTTAATAATTTGTACTGCTGATAAAATAAAAAAAAGCTAGTTTCATACTTAGTTTTATCAGGTTGTCCAAAAATAGAAGTGGGAACATAAATAATGAGCTCTTTTGATCAATTAGGTTTCCTTTCCTCTATACTGCATTAGACTGGTCATGGAATATCCCTTACTGTCTTGCTATAAACTTCTCATTTGATTTGAAGATTTCTAAGATGCTTTGGCCTTTGAGACTTTTGAACTAGGATATTATTTGCAATAGTTGCTGTGAAGTACCAATCTGAAGTTTTTGCCCTGATAATAATTTCCACATGTAAAATTGTTTTATGATCTGAAAGTAGAGGTATAGCCAGTTTGGTGATTAGCATGCAGGCACCCTAAGTTATTGATTAGGTATATACTCTCCACATCCGTGCCTCCACGGGGACATTGAGGAGGTAAGCGTGTGGTCTATTATGGATATAAAAGTGAATATGCTTCACTTTACGGGGAAAATAAGCTTAATCTATTTCATGGACAAGTAGATCTTATAATTGTTTCTTAACAAACCCCTATAATTCGATCCTTCATCCTTCTATAAGTTCCTTAGTAATTTTTGCATCAAGCTTTGTGCTGGAGATCCATGATTGTGCTACTTATGATGTGTAGCTTTGAAGTTTGGGGCCATAGTTAATATTGTGGGACACGATAGTCCGAGTTTTGCAGATTTAGATAAGTCTCAGTGGTCAATCTTTAGATTAAATGGATAAAACCTATAACCTTTCTGTCATCCTAATTTAGAATCACTTCCCACATAATTGCTCTGTTCAGAGTGCATTGATTATTTTGAAGCATGCATCATACGTTGTTGCAGATCTGCTGAAGACAATGTGTCTTATTTCTTTGTCCAAATTGTTTTCTTTGTGAAATTAATGTTGCTTCTTAACAGCAAAGAAGTTACCTACAGCTCAGCCGAGCCAAAATGCAGCAGGAATGGTTCTCGTTGATAGACCTGCAGAAGGATCCCGAGCTGCATCATGCTGTGCTTAAGTGTACGATCCTTTACATATATATTCTTTTGTGTCTTTACTCTTATCAGCCTTAATGGTGTATGAGCATCTTTGCGCAGATTTTGAATGATCGGCTCTGACGTGTTTTATGTGGAACAGAAATGGGTAGTTCTCGTCGTACCTGTGGCTAATGACAAGTGAGACTCCTTATGGACCTCTGTTGATCTGCTTCTCATTCGAAGCTGTATATAATTACTTCTGTTCTTCTGGTATGTCAAATGCTGACTACTCATGGAATTGCAAATTATTAACTAATGTACTATTGCCAAACTCTGGTTTCAGTCGCAGATATTTCATCTGTTCTGCTCCCTTCGCACCAACCCCAACTCCCCAAAAAAATAAAAGCTAAATAAATAAGAAAAGAAAACATATACTCTCTCGATCTCACTTTTATTTTTTCTGTTTGACGATTTGCAGTATTTAAGTGGATGATGCAGTGTTTCTATGAAAGAGTATTAATTAATTTAAGCGAATAAAACTATAGAATGTATTTGTGTGGGGTTAATTAAATACTAGTACCATGCAGTTAATAAGGAGTTATTGGATTAACTCCTAAAATTTGATTAAAGAATTGAGGCGCCGTTTGGTTGGCTCCTTTGGAAGGTGAATAATGGTAATCAAAGTCCTAGTGTTCGTTTGGAATGACTCTACTATGACTTTAATTTCTAGAAACTAAGGAATTTACCATAGTTCAGCTATTTAAAAACTATGACTTTCATTCCATATTCATTTCATTTCTATACCTTTTCTATTCTTTACAATTATAACAAAGGCCCCCTGAATACGGTAGAATTCATTCCTGTGACAAGAATACACAAATCAAGTAGAGAAAAGTTTTTCTCACTAAAATATTCTCGTCTCAGGATGTCTCACTCAGAAAAACAAACAACATTATACTCAGATATTTGTACCTTTTCGTGGACAAATATATACGCACTATTACGTATATTTGATCCTAAGTTCAGTGCATTCTGTGGATACCTACTGGATAGATTTTTCGCTGCAATTAATCAAAATGTTAGTCATTTCTGTTTATATGGATTAATTGAATCCAACCCCACTTTTCCGAGTATTCTTCGAATCAATGGAAATAGTGTGTGTTCGTGTTCTTCGTATATTCATCTTTACTATTCGCTTTTGCTGCTTACATCCTATGTTTTAAAAAACCGGTCCGACCGGTCGAACCGCGAACCGGGGTAATGAACGTACGGTTCTAAAGCGTTGGGCCGCCCAACTAACGAGCCGTTCAAGAACCGGCCAAAAACGAAAATAAACGGGTTGAACCGGCGGTTGGGAGAAATATAAAAAAAAAAAATTGAAGGACCATTTTGCAAATTAAAAACTTAATTGTACTTGTGTGCGGCGGCTGCTCCGTTACCTCCAGCGACGCGGCGGCTGTGTTTCCTCGGAGGAAGAGAACAAGACTACAATGTGGATAAGTGGGTTTCTGAAATTTTAGGTTTAGATATAGGTCTCATGGGCCATTAATGAAATTTGGGCCCAATTTTCTCATTTATTTATTAGTTTTTTTTTTTGGCCCAACTTTCTCATTAATTAAAAAAAAAAATTTGATAGATTTATTTTAATATTAAATATATATTTATATAATTATAACATCATACCGGCTCAACCGCTTTATTAACGATCCGACCGATCGAACCCGGTCCGACCAAAATTTCTAAGGTGTCCGGTTCAGCGTCCGCTTCCGCTTTTTAAAACACAGCTTACATCACAACGGGATCTATAATTTAAGGCGCAATAGATTATTAAGTCAAAACAAAATGAAATTTTTATAGAGTTAAAAAGCACGAAACCTTTCGATTATAAGGACTGGATCCACGTGCTAAGGACATTATTGGGATGTTAACGTTGATACTTGTTGATTGTATTAGTTGTTACTATGAGATAGTTGGGAAAATAATGTTGGTGGTGGTATGAGATAGTTGGGAAAATAATGTTGTTGGTGGTAGCTATGCTTAAATTGTACTCCCTCCGTCTAGTAGGAATTTGTACCCTACGGGACGGCACATTTTTTAAGGAAAATTATTTTATATATAAAGTAGTGGCATATGGGTAAATATGTGTAAAAGTTTGTAAGTGTGCACGTAAATTAATATTTTTTTTTGGATAGTTTGCAAATTTATGTGGGACGTCCCAATAAGAAAATTGTGCAAATTCCTGTGGGACAGAGAGAGTAAGACGTTTGGGTATGTTTTATACCCATTGTGGTTGTAATCAAACTTATTTTGTCCAATAAAATAATATAGTAAATTTTCTAATTTAAACGAAATTAAATATTTATTGAAAATAAATACATTTACAATATGGATGGTTAGAATCTACGCCGTTTAGCATCATCTTATTTACAATACATTATTAATCTCTCTGTTCATTAAATTTATTTTCATAACTTTTTGATATGGTATTTAATTAAACTTAAAAAATTTCAAATAATAGAGAAATTAAGAAAACAGCGATGATATTGTGGAACACAAAATTTTACAAGTGAATGTAATTTTTTTTAAAAAAAAAGTTAGTAGACAGCAAACGGAGAAAGAATAAATTTGATTAATAAAAGACTAATATATTTTACATGATAAATTTATTAATAAATATATATTACAAAGAGAATAAAATTGATTGAGGAGTGACATTTTCACACAGTAAATTCTTAATAAAAACTAAGCATCAAGAATTATGAAAAGTGGAATTATAAATTTATACTCCCTTGTAGGAATTTACACTTTATGGGATGATACATTTTTTAAATAAAATATATTTTATATATAAAATTATAATATATAAATAAATATGTGTATAGATTTTTGAATATACATAAATTAATATTTTTTAATTATGATGAGGAATTTGTGTGAACCTTTATAATATTGTAATTAAAAATATGTCACTTTATAAAAAAGTGATAATATGATCCAACCACTTCCTGAAATCTTTATTTATACCTTATAATTTCACTATATATTTTTCACGAGATATCAATTAATTCAATTTTTTTATTATATTTATAAATTAATTCAAAGGGATCAAGTTAGTTTATAAATTGGTTCAAAAAAGTCTACCTCCCCCTGCACCAGATGTTTCGCTCCGTCGTGCGCCGCCCTGCCGCCGCCTCCTTCAAATCTTTGATATCTACAATGTTAAAGCTA
Source organism: Prunella vulgaris (assembly GCA_026898435.1). NCBI lineage: Eukaryota > Viridiplantae > Streptophyta > Magnoliopsida > Lamiales > Lamiaceae > Prunella > Prunella vulgaris. Next base: position 1,047,256 of record JAPKLY010000094.1, read on the forward strand.
GTGATGAAGACATGGAGACAAATCTAACAGGAAGTTTCTTAAATATTGCATTTGTAATTTCATCCTACAAAAAGTAATTAATTATTTGCATTTTCCATCATCATCCCACGAATTCAACAACCAATATGATGCAAAAAATCTCCAACTTCACAAGTTGCAACTAAGTTTAATTAGTTGATATTTCTTCTGGATTTTTTTTTTCTTTTTTGCTCATTTTCTTTGGCATATATATTGCTTCATTTTTGTCCGAGATTGTTGCTGACAAATGAAAAAAAAAATATATTTTATTTTAAAAGTTTTTCTTTTAACCCATGAAAGATAAAGGCAATACAATAAGAAGTAAGAACAACTAAATTATGAGTAAGTCTCTTGTGCACCAGTTATATTGTGCAACTCAAGTTTATTTTTAAAAAGTTACACAAATTATTATTGAAAAGTTACACCATTAAATATACATTTTTCAATAATAACATGTGTAACTAGTCAGTAGTATTTGACATAACTTTTTAAAAATGGACTTGAGTTGCACGGTGCATACAAGCCATATAATAGTATAATACTCCCTCTGTCCCACAAGACATTGCATACTTTCTATTTTGGTCCGTCCCACATAAAGTTTGCATATTCAAAAGTGGAAACTATTTATTAAACTCCACTCTCACAACACACATATAATATTCATAAAAATGTACCTTTTATACCTTTTTCTTAAATCTCGTGCCCAAAAAACACCGCAATGTCTTCTGGGACGGGGGGAGTACTAACTTTCACAATTAAAAGAAGAGTTATCAGTTATCACTCCCATCAAAGGGCCAGCATCCACATATAGTATTACTTTTATTAATATAAAATATCATTAAAAGAGGAACCCGATGGTAATATTTGGAGAAAGAAAATGAGTTAATCAGACGTAACTCAACAACTTATTATATTAAGTTATAAATCAACCCCTAATTACTCTGCCATAACCATTCTTGTTGAAATAGAACTTTGTCAACATTATTTTGTTAATCACCAAATTAATTAATCAGAGACGAGATTGAGAATTAATCTGGTGCTGGGAAGAGACCTCCGCAAAGGTTTTCGCTAAAGCTCTCAGCTTAGATTTCTGAATTTTTCCGGTAGAACTCTTGGGTAATTCATCCATGAACTGCACTTTCTTCGGAATCATGAAATTCGGCAGGTTTTTCCGGCAATGCTGAACGATATCCGCCTCTTTACCGGCAGCCGCGTTTCTCAGGGTCACGAACGCGCAGGGGCTCTCTCCCCATTTGGGATGGGGCATCGCCACCACCGCCGCCTCAATCACGGCGGGGTGCTTGTACAGCGCCGCCTCTACCTCCACACTGCTGATATTCTCCCCACCGGAAATTATCACGTCCTTGGATCTATCCCTGATCTCAATGTACCCATCGGGGTGGATAACGGCGACGTCTCCGGTCCAAAACCAGCCGTTCTGAAATGCTTTTTCGTTGGCCTTTTCGTCCTTAAGATACCCCTTCATGATGCCGCTTCCCCTGAGCATAATTTCGCCCGTTGTTATTCCGTCGCGCGGCACGCTCTCCATTGTCGTCGGATCCTTTACATCGACGTCCGCCAATGTCAGGAAACTGATGCCCTGCCGCGCTTTCAGTTTGGCCTTATCCTCACTATTCAGCTGGTCCCACTCCTTCTGCCATTCGCAAATCAGTGCGGGCCCCGACGCCTCCGTTAACCCGTATGCGTGCGTCACGTGGAACCCCAGGCTCTCGATCCTCTGCATCAGCGCCGGAGGCGGCGGCGCTGCGCCTGTCATAATCTCCACCGGAGAGCTGATCCGACGCCGCTCGTGCGGCTTCGCTTCCAGCAGAATGTTGAAGACGATCGGCGCGCAGCACATGTGCGTGACATTGTGGGAAGCAATGTTGTCGTACATTTCAGCTGCGGTGGTGTTGCGGATGCAGACGTTTGTGCCGCCGCGCGCCGCCACGCCCCAAGTGAAAGTCCAACCGTTGCAGTGGAACATCGGAAGCGACCACAGGTACACCGACTCCGTCCTCATACCCCACCCGAGGACCATGCTCAGAGTACTCAGGTAGGCCCCACGGTGGCTGTACACCACCCCTTTCGGCTCCGCCGTCGTGCCGGAGGTGTAATTAAGCGAGATCGGGTCCCACTCGTCTCGAATATCCTCCGGAACGAACTCCGGATTACCTTGCTGAACCAGATTCTCGTACTCCAGTTCACCAAGTCGGATACCCGTCGGCTTCCCTATCTCGTCGATTACCACCATGATCGGCACCGAATTCTCCGCCGCGCCGGAGTTGCTCAAATCAGCCATTAATAATCGCAGCGATTCGCTCGCCAGAGCCACAAGCTGGTAATCGACGAAGAAAATCTTAGCTTCGGAATGCTTCAGAATGGTGGCGATGGTATTCGCATCGAGCCTCGTGTTTATAGTGTTCAGAACCGCTCCGGCCATCGGCACAGCGAAGTGCATTTCGTACATCGCCGGAACGTTCGGCGCCAACACTGACACCTGTCAATGAAAACGACCATTCTCAATACACAAATATATATAAAATCCACATCGACTTTTTTCAGTTAATTTCACCGACCATATAGACAGATCAGAAAAATCAGATGACACCCCTCTATTATATTATTACTTAATTAAATTTAAGAATACTCACAACATCGTTGTTGCGAACGTTGAGCGATTTGAGGGCGGCGGCGAGGCGGCGGCAGCGGTGGTAGGTTTGGGCCCAGGTGAATCGGACGTCTCCGTATATGATGGACAACCTGGTGGCGTAAACATCGGCAGCCCTCTTCAAGAAAGTGATAGGACTGAGAGGCACATAATTAGCTCCACACTTTGCTAATTTATTCATCTTCAAAATTTGAGTGATTATTCTGCGGAAGAATTGAGTCAGGGATTTATAGTGAGAGAATTAACAAATTATTTTTGAGATGTCATACAAGTGCAGATGAATGGATAAAATAGAAGTCACATATTTATAGAGTTTCACCCCTTACCAACAAAAGTTTACCAAATGATTTCATTCTTGGATGGATAAATTTGAAATTAACATATTTCATTCACAATAACTAATTTTTGATAACTAAGTTAATAAATTTACGAATACTTAAATTTGAGTCATATTTAAAAAATAAAGTTATGTATACAGAATCTAAATATTCAAAAATGGTAATTTGGTAAGTAATTCAAAATTAATTTAATTAAAAGTCTATTACATTCTTAATTATCTCCATGAAATTTTCGGTTGATTTCAAATTAAAGTAGTTCTTCTCTCATAAACACATCTTTCAATAATTAATCATTAGTTTGTGTGACTAATCTACCGTTAATTTTATTTTTTCATCCGATTTTTATTTTTATTTTTTGTCTATCTTCATCTAATTTTTTTCTCCTTCTTTCTTTCATATTCTTCAATGTTTTTTTTTCATATTCTTCGATGTTAAGCTGAAAAAATCCTAACTATGGATCATAAACGGCCGACGTCATTAGAATTAATTAATAGCAGTCGATCGGTTGACTATTAATTAGAATTCACTATTAGCATAGTATATTAGTGGATTATGAAGATTTTAATTTACAAAGAGTATGTATATATACATATTTTTTCTTCTATTTTATTTTCTAATATGATATAAAATAGTTTTTTTTTGTTTAAAAATATTATTAATAACAAAGATTGTCTTTATAGTTACTAAAACTCTAGTACCACTAAAAAATATTATTAAAAATATTCGAAATAACGCTCTTTTTTTTAAAAAAAATAGGGATAATTCTATATAAATATACCACCTTTTACTTCACTTTCAATTTAATCCTGAGTTTCACGATTATTGTAAAAAATCACAACCTTTTAAAAAGTTTCAATTCGATACACATTTTTTTTTCTGGCTAGCAACTGATGATGTGTCTCGCTGGAGCCCGTGAAATGTTGTCACGCTGACGTACACGTGTGAAATACTTTTTTTGTTAATTCTATATAAATACACCACGTTTTACTCAACTTTCAATTTAATCATGAGTTCACGATTATTATAAAATATCTCAACCTTTTAAAGAGTTTCAAATAATACACTTTTTTTTTTCCGGCCAGCAACTGATGGCTTGTCTTGCCTGTTGTCACGCTAGCATACACGTGTGAAATTACTTATTTATATTTTATTTTTTTCCACATCATATATTATATATAAAAAAAAACAAAATTTTATATTAAAAAATATTTTTTGAATGAGAAATACTATAAAAAACATATTTTCGAGTTGCACCGTGTAACTGGTGCATACAAAACTAATCCTTTAATTGTATATAAGTTAATTTATATAAATATTTTACTAATATTTTTATTTTATAAATATAATATTTTACACTATTAAATAATTTTAATTTGTAATTGAAATTCTTCTTAAATCTCTTCATCATCTTCATTTTGATTTTATAAATTTAATATTTTATAAAATATTTATGTAAACAAATTAGAAACAAAAATGAATTAATTTGATAAATTTTAAAAAAAGTCACTCAATTTAGATTTATATACAATTAAATAAATAAAAAAATTAGTAAATTAATTTTTTAGTAGTGTAAAATATTAAAATTTATAGAATTAAAAAAATTATTTACATATATATGTATATGTTATAATTAAATTAGAAGTAAAAATGTGATTTAATTTGGAGTTATGTACAATTAAATACATAAAAATTATTAACGGTTGCGTAACTTTAACTCCCGATTACTCCCGATTATAGGGCTCAAAACTCTCTTTTTTTTTAAAAATTATAGGACAAAAAATAAAAATCTAAATATAATAGAACAAAAACAAAATAAAAAATACTCCCTCTGTCCCACTATGACGGAGTTAGGAATTTCGGACAGGGAGGCCCGAATAATATTTTTATAAAGATGAAATAATTTTATACTTATATAAAGGATCATATAAGTTTATTAAAACATCTAATTTCATTAATTTAAATTGAATAAGTTAAGTTTTGTTATGGAGAAAATTTTAATTATTTCGACTAAATAGAAGAGGTGAGATGGTATTGAAATTGCTAAAACATTTATATCATAAAAAAATATCATTTTTTAGTTAGAATGCAATCACAATATTACATCTAAATTTTAACTTCTAATTATTCTATTAATTTGAAGGATAAATATTTTTAAAACTTCATTAAAATGTTATTAGCCACTACATATTGTTTTATATAACATAGTACTTTTAGATATAAATATGCAAAGTTTTGAAAACACTAAATTAAAACTTAAAAAGTTTTAATATTAAAATGCATTGTTATCATTGAAACTCCTAGATTTAGTCATTGATCTCTTATTATAAATTAAAACTAAATTTCATTGAAACTCCTAATTAAATTATCAATGAAACTTGAGTTTTAATTTAGGAGTTTTCGAGTTTTAATTTAGTGAACTCTTAGTCTGTTTTCATTTATATATAAGAATTAAATGGATTGATGGTCAAGATTAGGGGTGTAAATGAGTCAAGCCGGCTCGCAATCTACTCGTGCTCGACTCGTAAAAAGATCGAAATCGACTCGAACCAAATCGAGTCGAGCTCGAGCTACTCGAGTAGCTGTCGAGTTCGAGTTCGAGTTTATAAATACTCGGCTCGAGAGGCTCGCGAGCCTAATCGAGCTTGCACAATATTTAATATTTTTTATTATTTTTAATATATAAATAAAGTAATCGAGCTCGAGTCGAGTCGAGCTTTAATTTTAGAAAAAAAAAAGCTAAAATATATTTAATATTTTATTTTATTTAAATAATAAAATTATCGAGTCGAGTCGAGCCGAGCTCGAGTTTGTCGAGTTCTTAATCAAGTCGAGCTCGAGCTAAAAAAACCAAGCTCGATCGAGTTCGAGTCGAGTTTCGAGCTTCGAGTATTGCTTTCGAGTCGAGTTTCGAGCTCAGCACTACTCGACTCGACTCGACTCATTTACACCCCTAGTCAAGATTCAAGTGGACCTTAATTTTATTTCATTAAGCCCAAAATATTTCAGCTCAAGGAAAAAAAATTGTTACCATTGTCTATTCTTATATCTGTTTTAAGTCTGTACCCAACTACCACCATTGATATATTATATAATATATATTTTATTATTAAAATGTGAAATTATTAAAATACCCCTAAAAATTTACAAAATTTCAGAGGGGCCCAGTGCCCCCCCTGTACCTCACATGCCTCCGTCCATGACTATAAGTTGCTCATGTTGTCATTTTCGTCCGTCGCACTATATGTTATTCATTTGTTTTTTTACCTTTTTTGAAAACTACTATTCACTTCTTTATTACTATTTTTAATATTTTTTACACTATTTTCATTACTTTTTCACTTTTTCAATCACATCACTTATACTTTTTTACTTTTTCCATCATATCACTTATACTTTTTCACTTTTTCTATCACATCACTTATATTTTTTCACTTTTACCTTAATTTGTGTGCTCAAAATCAACGAGCAACTTATAGCGGGACGGATGGAGTAGTTATGATACAAAAATCTCTATTTTACCGTGTATATAAATATTTATAAAATCCGCATATTTTTGGTAGTTATTTCAACTGACCATGACACCCTCTATTATACTCCATCTATCCCATAGGAATTTGCACACTTTCCTTATTCGGACGTCCCACACAAATTTGCACACTACAAAAAAAGGAAACATTGATTTACGTGCACACTCACAAACTTATACACATATTTACCCATATGCCACTACTTTATACTCCCTCCGTCCCGGAGGGACTTGCAAGGGGTGGAGGGCACACAAATTAAGGAAAAAAAAGAATAAAGTAAAAAAAATAGTGTTTTGAGGGTTATTTTGGTAAAATTTTATGTAAAAAGTAAAGAAGTTAGTTAGATTGAGTGTAATGTGGGCCCAAAAAGTGAAAAAGTAATGACATTTTGTGTAAATATGTAGATATTGTGAGGGTGAAGTTTATAAAAGAGTTTCCATTTTTGGCCTTGCAAGTTCCTCTGAGACGTCCCGAAAAGAAAAACCTGCAAGTTCCTATGGGACGGAGGGAGTATATAAAACACATTTTTCTTAAAAAATGTGCCGTCCCGTATGGTGCAAATTCCTACGGGACGGAGGGAGTATTAGTATTAATTAATTAATGCAAGAGTACTCACAACGTCGTTGTTGCGAATGTTGAGCGATTTGAGGGCGGCGGCAGCGGTGGTAGGTTTGGGCCCAGGTGAATCGGACGTCCCCGTATTTGATGGACAACCTGGTGGCGTAAACATCGGCAGCCCTCTTCAAGAAAGTGATAGGACTGAGAGGCACATAATTAGCTCCACACTTTGCTAATTTATTCATCTTCAAAATTTGATTGATTATTCTGCAGAAAATATAGAGAGTGGGGTGAGGGATTTATAGGGAGAGAAATTTACAAATTATATTTGAGATGTCGTGCAATTGCTGATGAATAGAAGTCACACATTTATAGAGTTTCATCCCCAATACCCACATAATTTTACCACATGATTTTTTAAATCCATATATTTCACCACTTTCTTTAACTAAATTAATGAATATAAAAGTACTCAGGGTGGATTGGTATAATTCTAAGGAATGAAAAATGTATTTTTTATTTTTGGAAATTAAAATTATAGTAGAGTCATTCTAAACACACACTATGACTTTGATTTACACCCCCTTAAATTTGAGCTATATTTAAAATAGAGAAATTTTAAATTCTTATCAAAACCATATTATTTAAAATCACTTATCTCTATTTCCTTTCATCTATCACTCCCCTTTATTTTTTTTTTTGCTTCTCTAGTAATCTTTTTACATTTCAAGATTTAAAATACATTCTTTCTTACATTTATTATTTTTAAATCCATACATTTCTTAATCTATCCATCCAAGTTCCAAATAGAGCCTTAAAGATAAAAAAAAAAGTTATAAATAAAAAGATTAAATTATTCTAAAATGAATATGAGATAATTTATTCCATTCTAAAATTTGTTACTTTTAATTTTAGTATTTTAAATGTCTTACTCTTTCATGCACCAATTGCACCGTACAACTCAAGTTTAATTTTAAAAAAATTACACAAAATACTGTTGAAAAGACACAAATGTTATTACTGAAAATTATATTTTTAATGGTGTAATTTTTTAATAATAAATTGTGTAACTTTTCAATAATAAATGATGTTAACTTTTTAAAAAATAAACTTAAGTTACACGTGTACCTAGTGCACAAGAGAATTGCTCATTTTTAAATTATTTAATTTCAACATTAATTTTTTAAGTTTGAATTAGTCATTTTAAAATTAATAATATTATACAAAAAAAATAGTAATTGAAAAAATAGAAAAAGGTTCCTGTTAACTCTGATAAAAAAATTTCTTCAAAATATGATAAAGATTTAAACAATCAAATTGAATAAATAAAAAAATAAAATCTGAAAAAAAATTAAAATAAACTAACTAAATCTTTAAAAATAGTTAAAATTAAATTTTTAATATTTAAATTTTAATTAAAAATAAATAAAAGTTAAAATATAATTAATTTTTTATTTAATTATTTATGAAGTTTAAGTGACTTTAAAAATATCGAGATCCTAAATTTATGAAAATGTCGACGGATACATCGATATCGAATTTGGATATCGATATATTTTAAAAATTATAAAAAGAAAAAAATTGTGTGAAATAGAATTATAATAAATGTGGTAATATTTTTTAAGAAAAGTTTAATTACTTTTCACAAAAAATTTCACTTTTTAAAATATTCATTGATTGTTTTACAATAAAATTATTAATGAAAAATTATTAATTTTTATTACTAGAATTTTATCACTTTTTAAGAATAAAAACTTTTAATTGATAAATAATATATTTACATTTAATGTATTTAAAATCACAGTACTTTGTAATTATTCAAAAATTTAAGCATCAAGAATTATGAAAAAGAGGGATTGTAATAAGCGTGTTAAATCATCAAAATAATGATCATTCTTCCAACAAGTACATAAACTTGGGAAATGGTGAAATTCATTGCTTAGTTTCAAGAATGCACTATCAGGTGTCGTCAATTAAATATGACCGATTAATTTTTTATTTTATTTTTTATTTTATCGAAGGGCAGTTAAATTGAGGGTAGCTTTTAGACCATAATCACAAATAGACATTCTGAGCTTATTAAATTGCAATGGAGGGCAAAAGAACATACTATGATATGATAAGATCATTATTCATGTACTTTTATGCACTGTTCATGCTATGTATACCACTAATCATGTATTTTCCTCACTTGTTCATATATGTAGCTTATATATTTTTTTTTTGAAATTTCCGGCAGATCGAGATAGTAATTTTTAGTATGAGTCAATACTTTCGATTTTTTTTCCAAAACTTTAGTTGCCACTGTCCAATTTCTTGTCCGTTATTTTTTTCCGATGAGACGCAATAATACTTTAGTGTAATTTTGTAAACATATGTTGTCGTTGTTCCTTTTCCAGATGTTCCAATTCCTATTCATTATTTTTTCTGACGAGATGCAAAAATACTTTATTGTAATTTTATAATACTTATGTTATCGTTGTCCCTTTTTCATGTGTTATTTTTTCCGGCGAAATTCGACAATATTTTAGTAGAATTTTACAATAATTTAGTGTAATTTTATAATACTTATGTTGTCGTTGTTCCCTTTTCATTTATTATTTTTTCGGGCAAGACACAACAAAATTTTAGTGTAATTCTACGGTGCTTATGTATTAATGTCAGAACACAGATCCATTAAAAAGCACGGTAATTCTTCAAGAAAACACATATCCATTACCAATCAACCAAAAAACAGCAACATTACACCATTATTATTGAAAAAAAACAAATCCAGAACAATGCCTGCAGAAATCTTGAGTTTAAGCCCAATATTTACGTCACTGGGCTCAGCAATGAAGAAGTTGAAGAACCCACACTTTCTAGAGCTTCTATTTCTTTGAAGAATCTTAAATATATATAAACAAAAGAACCCACACATCGTATATTTGGTCGTATCCACCCCTGTTTTAGAGAGAGAAACAACCATTTATTCAGGGATCTATCTAATCTTTGATGAATTGTTTAAAGAAAACAGAGAAAAGTATCGAGAATATCAGCAGCAACTTCAATGGCTTTCGGTTTCGCATCTCCGGCAAAACAGGTGCGAGAAAAGAGGTGAATTGCAGACGGATGCGATTTAATGGGTTGTCGGTCTACGCGAACGGTTGTAGGCAAGAGGTGCAGTCGGTTTCTGAGGGTTCCGGCTTGATGGTTTCAGATTGTGGACAGGGTTACGAATCCGGCGAGTCTTGGACGGAATTTGTGCAGCGGACATCCGGTGGCAGGGGTGGAAACACGGTGATGTATCGAACCGAGGTAAGGACGGATCACAGGGATGAGCGATTTCGGCGTTGCTCGGTGTCGATTGTTTTCTCGCCGTTCGAATTCCTCGCTGCCTCACCTTTGTAACTTTGCAACAACCTTCTAAAAACTTTCTTTGTTCTCGTACAAATGCACTTTTCTATAAGTGTATAGGAACGTGTAGTGGTAACCTAACCAAGTTATAAATATCAAATTTACGGGAAGCAATGAGACGATCTAATCCTAATATGTGTGTAAATTTTAAAATTAAATTAACAAGAATGAAATTACAAATTTAATTTCTATTTAATAACTAATTAAAGCAAAAATCATAAGCAACTAAATCTAATGAATTAGGAAACAAATCTAACTAACACAAAAGTGTGAAGGAGTGGAAACATGCTTACGGTGAATTGCACCCAAAGCAAAAAAAAAAAAATTTAAATCATAACTAATGGATGAACAGAACTAACTGAGATAATATAAATCATTAATCAAAGATGAAATATAAAAATATTAGGACTAATTGAGATAACATGTAGTATTAAAAATAACATAAATTGATAAAAATGAGATGAGAGTTACTAAAATTAATTAGAACAGTAAATTGCATAAACTTACTTAAGAAACGAAATCAAACAATAATAATCTAAATTACTAAAAATCTCAAAACAAGAATTAACTAAGCAAACTAAAACAATATTTTTTCTCCGTCTCTAGTTACTGTGCGTGAAAAATAATGTAAAACCTCCCACCCTAATTACCCTACTGCCTATCTAACCCTACCCTACTGCTTGTTTTTCTAAACTAAAGCGTGAGAGCCTCTACCCTACTGTCTAATGGCGTGATACCTCCTGTGTGCTATCTGATCAACAAATATATCAACCTCTGTCCCAAAATAAACTTCACACTTTTTTTATATAGACGTCCCAATTCTTTCTTCACATCCCAAAAAAAAAGGAAATAACTCACATTCATAAAAGTCAATAAAGTACACTCACAAATTGATGTTGCGCCTCCATCGCCAAATTCGAATCGCACCACCTAGTAACACTCACAGCCGTGAAAAATCGCGCGACCACATCGTCGCAGAACTCCACCAACGTATGCAACCTCGTCGCCGCCTGGAAATTAGAAGAAGATGTTTCTCGCATCTCAGCCACAGCCTTGATTATCATCGGATTTCACCTCAACCATTGCTCCAGCCATGGCGGATCTGAGACAAATGAGTGCAGCGACCATTTCCAATTTGAGACGAAGGAGGGCGGCGGCCATGGCGGAGAAGAGAGAGAAATTGTGTGATATTTGAATTGGTTGTGTTTTTAAATTAAAGTTATGATGTGATATTTACTGATTATCTGATTTTAACTCATAGTGTCAGCTTTTTTTTATAAATTATCCAGTGTCCTTATTTATAGATTTTTTGCTCCTTTTTTAAATTTTAAATAGTAAGAGTTTCTTATTGTGGTTATGGTTTTAATTGAGCATCTAGATGTAATAAATCCTTTATTGAATGTGCACATTATTTTTAGAGATTATTTTTTGTGATTATTTTATAGTGATAATTACTCAAATCATATTTAAATTAAAATATATTATTTAATGATTGAAAATGGTTATATTTAGAAAGTGATAATATCTTAATAAAATAATAGGTGGTTTATTATTTTCTAAAAAAAATTATATGATACTATTGCGAAATGATACATTTTAAAGCGCTAGTTTTAAATTGGTTTAATATGCAGAAAAAAAACACTATCATTAACTCATATTTATTCTATTATGAAATTTTTTTGTACCAATTTGAAATTATTTCTTATTATATTTTTCATAATTTTATTGTTTTTTTAAGTTAATCAATCTCATACTATAATATAATATTTAAAGATTTAATTAGGATCATATTTGTATCAAATTTATGCTCATTTTCATATGATTTATAGATGTTTTGAATGTATTGATGATACTAATTGCTTTATATTTGCATTTTAATCCATTTTCCAAAGAATTGTGAAGTTATAGGGAAAATGAGGTAAAAATATAGAAAGAATGAGCAAATTCAATAAATCTCAAATTCCTTCGATCAATCTAAATGGTGCAAATCATAGACCATGTTAAAGAGCTTGAAAAGGGGATCGCAACGCAAAAAGAATCGAATCAATCGAAATTTTAGAGCTCAAAATATGAAAAAAAATAAGTTTGGCCAGGCATAATTTTTTTTAGTTATTATATTAAATTATATATTTAATATTAAATTTTAAAATATTACAAAACTATCCCAATTTATTTAAAAAAAAAAAATTGCAATGTGTATCTAATACACATATCCTCCTATAAAATTTGAATACATCACACATAGCGTTTCGAATGCAAATTCAATGCGAATCACACTCGCACTCGCACATGTATTCCCCACCTATCCAATACTACACACCTATAATTTTGGAGAATGTGCAATAGTGACGGTATCATGTTAAACAATCTCATAAAAAATAACTCATGTTCATTGATTTTTGCAAATGTAATAAATTTTTTATAAATGTAATGTTGAGACATCTAAAAATAATAAGTTTAAAAGTATTATTTAGACAGAGAAAATATACCAAAATTTATTTCGTTTAAATTTATACATTGCATTTGCATATGTGTCTTTGTAGTGGATATATTTGTAATTTGTAGTGAACAAGAGATTAGTTGGGCCCGACTTTGATCCATGTGTTGCTTTCTCCCCTATGTCCCAATGCCCAAGTGATTGGCATTAGCCACTTTAAAAAATATACTACCTCCGTCCCCCAAAAGTGTGCGGTACTTTTGGGGGCACAGGTTTTAAGAAAAAGTATAATGAATAGAATATGTATGATGGAGATTGTGAGATAAAGATTTTAAAGGTGGAGATTTAAAGAAATATTTCCATTTTGGGAGTGTGCAAACTTTTGTGGGACAAACTAAAAAGGAAAAGATGCAAACTTTTGTGGAACGGAGGTAGTATATTATTTGGATAAATACACTATTTTTTATTGGGTAAACTTTTTCATTTTCTTTATATATTTCTGAACATAGTTTAAAAATAAAGAAAGTGTTCGAAATATTTTCCCCAAATTTTTAATTTTTTTTAAAAAAAATGCCAAATAATTTCAAGAATAGTGTATTTTGAAAAAAATAAAAAAAATTAGTGTCAATAACCTAGACCATGTCCCAAAAAAGCCCACATTATTTTTCTTGTATTAGCAGGGCCACAAGTGTGCATTGCTTAGGACTTGAAAAACTGATTGACTGGGCAGAAATATATTTTTGGGCCTTCATATATACTCCTCCTGCCTCCATTATTAGATACCCCACCTAAAATATATTTATTTTATTTTTAATATATATTTATTTAAATTTACTCAATATTTCAATAAAAATGTGTAAAATACATATTTAAAAAAATCTTAAAATATTTTATCAATAAATATTTGCCAAATTTTAGTTAAATTTTTTTTTAAATGTAACAAAAATAAAATGTATACATTAAAAATGTGTGTATTTAATAAGTATGAAAATGTATATAATCTGGGCCATATTTTTTTACGACCAGATTAAATGCACCCTCATCTGTTTGTAATACAAGCACAAAATAAATATACATATTATATAATTAAGAACATTAATATTAAATTTTCATTTTTATCTTTATTTAAAAATTATAATTTTCTCGTATGTTTACCTCTGTCCAAAAATAACTCTCTCCACACATCCTCTTTTCGTTTCTTTTTGTAAACACCCCTCTCCTTCATGCCGCCACCTCTTCACCTCGCTCTTCTTTCTTTTCGTTCTTTTTCAATATTCTTGTCTAAATTAAACTGTCTTCTTTCCTTTCTCTAAGGTTGCAGAAGGAAGAGTCAAAAATCTCTCCTCACACCACAATTATCACCCATAAATTATAATCGCCATCAAAAATTCTTTTTCTTCTACTTACTCCTATTCTTAGCGCTCCCGCAACTAATGACTAGGTTGTTTATTTTCATTTTTTTTCTCCTCTATCTCCAAATTTTTTAATATGGTTCTATGAAAAAAATAAGAGATTTACTTGCCGAAATTCTATTTGATTTTTAGTGAATAATATCTATTTTATAATCCCCCCTCCCCTGGGAAATACTACTCCCTTCGTCCCAAAACTATTTTCACACTTTTCTTATTTGAACGTCTCAACTCTTCTTTCACGCACTTAAAAAAGAAACATTTTATACTCACAAAAGTCAATAAAATATATTTTTTCTTATTTTATTATTTAACTTTATACTCACATACTTACTTTTCCTTGGTTCGCGTGTCCAGAACTACTATGATGAATTAAAATATAATAAGGTAAATAATTAAAATATAAATTAAAATGAACTTAAACTAAGGACTCATTTAGTTCAACGAATAAGGTAAATAATTCAAGATAGATCATGCAAGATTATAAACTGGAGATTGTTATTTGTGAGTTAAATAGTATATTTAGATTGATGAATTATGATAATTAGTAATATAAGACCTCATTTGGTTCATTAGATAAACTAAGATTAATTAAATTATCTTATCTAATTTGATGTTTGGTTCAATGGACAAAAACTCAAAATTAATAAAAAGCCAAAAACTAAAATTCAATTATCTTATGAAAACATGCATGTTTTCGACGGATAGATACTTTTATCTTACGAACCAAATGAGCCCTTAGGGAAAAGACATGATAATAATCCATTGTTTTTATCTTTATTAAAATATTCTTTTTAGATTGAAAAGGAGAATCATAATTCATTTTATTTTTGTTTATGATATATGGGCAAAATTGTCAATTGCATATGTTTTTATAATTAATCTTACAGTCCAAACATTCAAAATGAAATTATCTTACACTATTAATTATCTTAATCCATCAATCCAAATACACTATTTAGCTCATAGATAATAATCTCTAGATTATAATCTTATCTAATCTATCTTGAGTTATTTATCTTATCTATTGAACCAAATAAACCCTAAGATAATTTCATTTTTAATGTTTGAATTGCAAGTTTAATAATAGAAAAATATACAATTGACAATTTTGCCCTCTATATCATAAACAAAAATAAAGTGAATTTTGATTCTCCTTTCCAATATAAGAGGAGTATTTTAGTAAAAATAAATAAAATAGATTATTATCATACATCTTCTCTAAGATAATATTATATTTCATCCATAAAATAATTGAATTTTAGTTTTGGACTTTTAATTAATCCTGTGTTTTTGTTCATTAAAACAAACATCAAATTAAATGAGATAATTTAATTTATCTTATCTTGTCTATCGAATCAAATGAGGGCTAAGTTAATTTCAATATTCCTGTAAAAAAAAATAAAAAAAATCCCAATTCGGCTTGATTCCATACACGCCACCCCCATGAAATTTGTTTCCATTTTTTATTTTTTACAAAAATCCAAAATTTGATTGATGTGGATAGTTAGGAACAAACTTTGTTTTAAAAGAGTTTTGTTTGAAATGGAGAAGACTGTAAAAGAGAGAAGGAGAATATGGTGTTCGGCAAAAATTCTACATTTCAATATTTTCTCTTCCAATAATTAGATTGTTAATCTTAAAAATTTCTTCTCTCTGAATAATTGAATTACTTAAAAATTTCTTAATCGATATAATAAATGTTAGGGAAAATACACATTTTTGTCCTATAAATTTCGTTGATTTTGGTTTCGTCCTTTTAAATTTTGAATTTTTGTTTTCGTCCTCTAGCTTACCAAAAA
Source organism: Prunella vulgaris (assembly GCA_026898435.1). Lineage (NCBI taxonomy): Eukaryota > Viridiplantae > Streptophyta > Magnoliopsida > Lamiales > Lamiaceae > Prunella > Prunella vulgaris. Next base: position 1,063,412 of record JAPKLY010000094.1, read on the forward strand.
TTATGATTTTCGTCCTCTTAAATTTTGAATTTTTGTTTTCGTCCTTTAACTTACCAAAAATTATGGTTTTCGCCCTCCAACCGCTTATAACCAGTCATACAACCGGTAATAAACATGTAGGTCCATTTTTTCTTTCTTCTTTTAAACAAAATACTAACGTGGTGGTATTTGGAGGAAATTGGGTCTTGACAAAATACATTTTTAACTGTAAATTTCTTCCCAAATACTGTCCAATACTTACATCTATAGAATCTTCTGTCCGGATTTATTTTTAAATATGATGTACGAACCGTGCAACGAAGTATTGCGCTTGAAACTCGTTGATTCATACGAATTTCTTGAAGACATTCATCTTCCTTTCCGTACAGTGAGTATGCGCTCAAAAGAATTTAGGTTTTTGGATGTTTTGATTTGGGGATCTTTTTTCCTTAATTTTCTCAAGCCTCCATGCTTAGATTTGATTGACTAGGGTTTTAATTTGTGATAGAATTTATAGTTAATCCTGTATTTTACATAAAGATCTAATTTCATCTGAATACCCCCACGTTAGTATTTCGCTTAAAAAAAATATATTATATGTGTGTATTAACGGTTGTGTGACTGGTTATAGGAGGTTGAAGTACGAAAATCATAACTTTTGGTAAGTTAAAGGACGAAAACAAAAATTCAAAATTTAAGTGGACAAAAACTATAATTTTTGGTAAGTTAAAGGACCAAAACAAAAATTTAAAATTTAAGAGGACAAAAACCAAAGTCAACGAAATTTATAGGATAAAAATATATATTTTTCCTAAATGTTATTTGTATTATATTTGAATTGCTATTGTAAGTTACTGCTCTTACTCCGGTTTTAATAAAAGCTTTCTTCTTCTACCCATAAAAGTAGAGTCGCAAATGCAAAATAGCCAGTTGCAATTAAAGAAAAGATTTATTTAGAAATAAACTCGCATCCTAATAAGATAAACATAATTTAGTTAAGTACAAAATTAGTTAATCAGAGACGAGATAGAGCATGAATCTGGTGCTGGTGCTGGTTCTGGTTCTGCATTTGATTGTAGTATTTAGGCGTTTCCCAATCGATTTTTGATGTCGTCGGTTTCGGGGGAGCCTCCGATGAAATCGCACATGTTTTCGCCAAAGCTCTCAGCTGAAATTTCTGAATTTTTCCGGTAGAAGTCTTGGGTAATTCATCCACAAACTGCACTTTCTTCGGAACCATGAAATGCGGCAGGTTTTTCCGGCAATGTTGAACGATCTCCGTCTCTTTCACGGCACCCGCGTTTCTCAGGGTCACGAACGCGCAGGGGCTCTCTCCCCATTTGGGATGGGGCATCGCCACCACCGCCGCCTCAATCACGGCGGGGTGCTTGTACAACGCCGCCTCTACCTCCACACTGCTGATATTCTCCCCACCGGAAATTATCACGTCCTTGGATCTGTCCCTGATCTCCAGGTACCCATCGGGGTAGATAACGCCGACGTCTCCGGTCAAAAACCAGCCGTTCTGAAAGGCTTTTTCGGTGGCCTTTTCGTCCTTAAGATACCCTTTCATGATGCTACTTCCCCTGAGCATAATTTCACCCATTGTTTTTCCGTCGCGCGGCACGCTCTCCATCGTTGTCGGATCCTTGACGTCGACGTCCGCCAATGTCAGGATACTGATGCCCTGCCGCGCTTTCAGTTTGGCCTTATCCTCACACTTCAGATGGTCCCACTGCTTCTGCCATTCGCAAACTAGTGCGGGCCCCGTGGCCTCCGTCAACCCGTAAGCGTGCACCACGTGGAACCCCAGACTCTCGATCCTCTGCAGCAGCGCCGGCGGAGGCGGCGCTCCGCCTGTCAGAATCTCCACCGGCGAGTTGATCCGGCGCCGCTCGTGCGGCTTCGCTTCCAGCAGAATGTTGAAGACGATCGGCGCGCAACACATATGCGTGACATTATGGGAAGCGATGTTGTCGTACATTTCCGCTGCGGTGGTGTTGCGGATGCAGACGTTTGTGCCGCCGCGCGCCGCCACGCCCCAAGTGAAAGTCCACCCGTTGCAGTGGAACATCGGAAGCGACCACAGGTACACCGATTCCGTCTTCATCCCCCACCCTAAAACCAGACTCAGAGTACTCAGGTAGGCGCCACGGTGGCTGTACACCACCCCCTTCGGCTCCGACGTCGTGCCGGAGGTGTAATTAAGCGAGATCGGGTCCCACTCGTCTCGAATCTCCTCCGGGACGAACCCCGGATTACCTTGCTGGACCAGATTCTCGTACTCCAGTTCACCGAGTCGGGTACCCGTCGGCTTCCCTATCTCGTCGATTACCACCACGATCGGCAACGAACTGTCCGCCGCGCCGGAGTTGCGCAAATCAGCCATCAATGCTCGCAGCGATTCGCTCGCCAGACCCACGAGCTGGTAATCGACGAAGAAAATCTTGGCCTCAGAATGCTTCAGAATGGTGGCGATGGTATTCGCATCCAGCCTCGTGTTTATAGTGTTCAGAACCGCCCCGGCCATCGGCACGGCGAAGTGCATTTCATACATCGCCGGAACGTTCGGCGCCAACACTGACACCTGTCAATGAAAACGACGAGCATCCTCAATATATTTATATAAAATCCACATCGACATTTTTCAGTTATTTTCAGCGACAGATCAGATGACACCCCTCTAATATTATATTATTATTAGTTAATTAATTCTAATTAAATTAAAGAATACTCACAACATCGTTGTTGCGAATGTTGAGCGATTTGAGGGCGGCGGCGAGGCGGCAGCAGCGGTGGTAGGTTTGGGCCCAGGTGAATCGGACGTCTCCGTATATGATGGACAACCTGGTGGCGTAAACATCGGCAGCCCTCTTCAAGAATGTGAGAGGAGTGAGAGGCACATAGTTAGCTCCACACTTTGCTAATTTATTCATCTTCACAGTAATTAAAATTATTGTGCAGAAAATACAGAGAATTGGGTGAGGGATTTATAGTGAGAGAATTAACAAATAAATTTAGAGATGTGATACAAGTGTTGAACGAAAGGACAGATGGCACATATTTATATTAGGGTCACTCAGAGAAATATGACACGAAGTTTATGGGGAAGGAAACTGCTCTGATGTTTACACTCTCTACCACACAAATATCTGACTTTTAATATTTTGAAAGTGTTCACATTACGTGGGCTGCTGCTTGACCTCCCCACTTCACTTCTTTGCCCGCCCAACCCAACACTATTTATTAGTAGTATCTTTTTCCAATTCAAATAATCCTAATACTTTATTGATACAACAGCTTCTACCTGAGTCTTTTTTTCGGTCGATAGAGTTATCCAGTAAATTATGGATATGTATTTTATCCAGTAAATAATAAATATGTATTTTATCCACTAAATAATAAATAGAATAGGATCTTATGTCAAATCAATCTAATATTAATTTATTTTATTATTATTAGATAGTATTATAACGATCGTAAGAATAAGTGGGCGTTTGATATAATTCTAAGGAATGAAAAGGGTATAGAAATAGAATGAGTACGGAATCAAAGTCATAATTCTCAAATAGCTTAACTATGGTAGATTCCTTAGTTTTTAGGAATCAAAGTCATAATAGAGTCATTCCAAGCGAACACTATGACTTTAATTACTATTACTTATCTTACAAAGTAGCCAACCAAACGGCTCCTAATTTGTGCACTATCCATCCTTACTACTAATTAACAAACTTCTAATCCTACGTGTCTTCACCCACTTTCTCCTTTCACAATTTCTCTGCCTCCCACTACTTTCCAATTTCTTTTAATTAAAATATCAGTTATTACATTTAATCATGGACAGTATTTTTTGGGCCTTACTACTAACTACCAAATTTCTAATCCTACGTGTCTTCACCCACTTTCTCCTTTCACAATTTCTTTACCTCCCACTACTTCCCAATTTCTTTTAACAATTTCTTTTAATTAAAACATCAGTTATTAAATTTAATCATGGACAATTTTTTTTGGGATTATATTACTCTCACACACCCATCAGTTATTTATGGTTCCACAACTTTACCCCTTAACTACTTAAATATTTTATTCAAGATCCGTAAACAGTTGGCATCTATACATTTAGTTGACAAAAATATGTGTCTGGTTCCGTTTATTATCATTCCCAACTTTAAATAGACGAAATTTTGATTCTTCCGTTTGTATATTTATTTCCAATCTCTTGATGATAAGAATGAAGTAAATCTTAAAAATATCAAAGCCAACAACTTTACCCCTTAACCACTTATTTTGTTGTCATTCATTCATCATATATTGATTTGATTATGGCATCTCAATTCTATTATTTGGATTTAATTACTCCTGATAAAAAGTCACACATATTATTACTGAAAGTGTATTTTTAATGATGTAATTTTTCAATAATAATTTGTGTAAATTTTCAGTAATAAATAATGTAATTTTTAAAAATACGATTGAGTTACAAGGTGCACTTGATACACTAGAAACTTACTCATAGAATCCTATGTCTAAGTGTTACGCATAAATAATTCATTTTTTTATAACTGGGAATACTTATAAATAATATTCCATCAATCTCGGATTATTTGAATATTTATTTTGTTGGTACGTTTTAATATTATTTACATATTCTAAAAAATAATAATTTTATGTATACTCACAAATATATATATATATATATATATATATATTAATATGCTATTATTTTATTTTATTGTGTACAACTAAATGAGCAAATAATTCGAGAGAGCATAGTGAAAGTAGTGTCATAACGCCCACGAATCCTCTCCATTTTTTTCTTTTTATTTTCTGTGAATTTTGGGGAAAAATGTACATAAAATTAAAATAATTAATAATTTTTTTTTTTTTATTCATGATAATGATCTCATTCCATATATTATGTTTATCTCTCTTTTAACTTTAGGAGAGAATCTGGACTTTATATTGTGTGGTGATGAAAGGAAAAAAAAAACTTACTTTGAAGCAGCCAAATTTTCGACTAAATAGCATCACGCAATCACTGGACCCTCATACCTAATTCCAATTTTGAATAATTTAGTTGTGTTATATACAAAACCAACTTGCCTTTTGACTTCAAATCAGTCTATAAGTTGAAGACATTTACCTTTCTATGCGCTATTTAAAATTAATAATTAAGATGCGCTATTTTAATTATTTTATGTTGTATGCCAAAAAGTCTAATACTACATACATAATTTTACACGAATTTAAAAAATTACCAGTCAATTAATTATTTTATGTTCTTATCGTATGCCAAAAGGTCTAATACTACATAATTTTATTTACCAATAAAGGAAAAGGTCGATGCATTTCTCACTCTCTCCCAGACTTATAAAATATTTTAGATGTATACTCATCTATTTATAATTAATTAAAAAAACTATAGAGCAATATTACATAAATACAGTATATATTAAATAGGTTCTTCACAGAAAATACTTGACTCTTTGTGTGTTCATCTCTAGAAATATAATCCTATGTAATATGCAAAAAGGACATTTCTGATGCCTTTTTTTAGAAGAGTTAATGATTTTTTTTTGGATTAGTCTTGTATGCACCAGTTATACGGTGCAACTCAAGTTCATTTTTAAAAAGTTAAACAGTTTATTATTGAAAAGTTAAACTATAAAGATACACTTTTCAGTAATAAACTATTTAACTTTTAAAAAATGAACTAGAGTTGCACAAGATTTTTTTTTTTTTTGCGAATAAACAAAAGAAAAAAAATAATTGACTCGATTCAACAATAAAAATTAGGATAATTCTAGCACTTTTAGCAAAACGGTGCTTGAGGAATTAAAGTAATAGAGCACCGAGTGAGATCCTGTTTTTAAACTCTAAAAAAATATAAAAACAATTTCTTTAAGGTTAGAAAAATAAAAAAAATTAACTATTTAATTGTGATTGAAAACAGGTACCGAGTACCCTTACCTCTTTTTCACAGACAATAATCAAATTATCAAAACTGAATTAATCATATCTTAGAACTAATTATTGTATCATGTACTTTGCTTCTACTTCGACTAATACTTTCTCGAGCTTCAAATTTTAAATTTAGGATAGAACCTCAGGGTATATTTACTTTGGGAAATAAATATGTATTAGGTAAATAACACACCTATATATATTTACTGTTTATTTTGTTTATTTATTTTCCGAGTTATACGTTCGACCCGGATTAAACCTTTTTTATTTACTCCAAATAAATCGAAGCTCTTGAGAAGATTAAATCTTGTTAATCCTCCACAATTCTCTCTCTTCTTTCCCATTTCAATTCTCTCTCTTAAGAACCAATTTAATAATCAACGCCATAATTTTTTTATAGGAATAAATATGAGGTTAAATATATAGTAACTGACTAACTGTAGTGATTAATGAGAATAAAATATGCATAAAATATTATTTTTTCTCCTAACTAAGATAATCATTACCGTATTTGATTATCATCCCATCATCGTATAATCATCCTTTCAAATAAATTTCTTATTACACAACCAGTAATTTTCTTTTTTATTAATTTTTGTTTCAATATTAGAGCACAACATTAATGATGTTATCACATTGAAAATAAAATTAATTCAATATATCTAAAGATAAAGAGAATAAATAAATTTTATTCCAATAACCATAAAAATATTTAAAACAAGCGTCTTTTAGAGTTTAAAAGTTAGGAATAATCACACATAGGTATAAAAATAATGCACTATTTCCAAATAAATACAAATTTTTTGCATAATAGTGTAAATATAAGTTGAATGATAGAGTTAGGTTTTTGCATATTGTAACTATTTAAAAATAGTGCATTATTTTTGTACTATTTTGTAACTGACCATAAAAGTAATATTATTTAACGTAATGAAATTAATTAAATTGAGTATAAAAATAATGTCATTTTTGTTTAAATATATGAATATTGTGAAGATAAAATTAAAAAAATTATTTTAATTTATAGAATGTGCAAAATATTGTGAAATTCTTAGAGGCTAGAAGTGGCCAAATTCTCGTTGAAGGAGAAAGATTAACTTAAGGAACTTTCGTTAGAGCATGTCCTAGAGTTGGAGGCAAATTGGAAAAAGAGAAAAAATGTAATTAATTTGTCATCAAATTTATTTTAAATGGTAAAATTATTTTCAATGATTAAATTCAAACATTAACTTAAGTGAATATTTTTCATCTTATTAAATATTTATTTATAATATATAATAACATACTTACATTTAAATAAAATATATTAAATAAAACCAAAATTTTATATATTTAATAAAATAAAACATGATTTTAAAGATTTAAAAAATCAAAATTTAATACATCACAATTACGTATTAACTTTTAATTAATACAACATATACAAAATAAAAGAGATGCCGAAGTTGTATTTATTGATTTAAAGATTATTCATGAATCATGATCGGACTCGATGTGAATGATCATCTCAAAATCATGCAGAAAAGTTCTCGTCAATTTCAATCTTAATTTGTATCGTGAGGTTTATGAGTGCTTTATCATCTCAAGATTATTTTTATCGTGAGGTTTATGAGTGCTTTATTTAATTTTATTTGTTCATATATATTTTGTATTTCTTTAATATTATCATATTTTAATTCTCATTGTATTTTTTTATTTAAATTAATTAATTTTATTTTATTATATTTATGTTAGTCACAATTTGTGTCATATAAAATATTGAATATAAAATTTTAATTTTTAAATTCTCATAATATTTAATATCACATAAAGTAAGTCATGTGTGTGCTGTCTAATGGAATAAGACAAATATAAAATATGTAACTCTTAAAAAATGAAAATATTTGAAAAAATTATAAAATAGTTAAAAAATGACACGAATTACAAATTGGTTCTATACATAAAAAAAAATTATGTTTATGAGCAAAAAAAAAAGTTATACATCTATTCAAATACTTTGAACTAATTTGTATATATAATTATTTTTTAGATCCAATATGTAAATGCCCATAATTTTTTTTTTGAAAGTGACTATTATATTTTTCTTAAAAATGTTAGTATCACATTTTACTAAAAATCTATTACTGAATTTTTTAAAAAGTAATGAATTTTTGTTAACAGTGACTATCACTTTATTTAAGAATATTGTCACATTTTATTATATTTTTATCACTTTCTTTTATTGTCGGTGTCATGTCATGAACAGTTTCACGCAAGTTTTTTACTATTATGTAAAATTCATATCAAATAAATTTTAAATTAAAATCAAATATTACACACAATATAATATCACATACATATATGTATATATGTAAAAGAAAGTTAAAGAAAAAAGAAGAGATTTGTGTGTGTGAGTAGTAGGTGGCTAGTTTCAAATATAGCAAAGAGAATTTCAGAGACAAATTTATATTGCCTCCAGATTTGCCTCTCCTTTTGAGATAGCATTCGAGGTTATTCATCAATTGAAACCAAATCAACTCATTCCAAAATGATGCATATTCTTTAATTAATCATCATGTTTTCATATGCTAACTGTAAATATTTTTAAATATAAAATAAATATAAACTAAGGCTACCATTTTCACACTTGTATTAGGTTATATTGTTGTTAATACTATTTAATTTATTTTTGGATAAAAATATATCACTTATTAATAAAAATTGTCACTTTTTGAAATGTAATAAGGTTTGGAAAAACAACAAAATAATTCAAAAAATAATACTAATTACAAATTGTTCTGTGCAAAAAAATTTATATATTTGTTCAAATATTTTGAACCAACTTATAGATATAGTAACTTTTTGAACCAATGTGTATGCTCTTAAAGTTTTACGAAAAATGATAGTAACTTTTTTTAGTAATTTATATTCATTTTTCTTTAAAAATAATATAACATTTACTATAATTTTATCACTTTTTTAGTTTGATCGTTCTCATACTATGAAACGGTATTATCTTAGTTATATGTCACAATTAATACTCTCAGTTAGTTGATTATTTGAAATCGACCTAATAAGTCGGCCGCCCTCAATCTAGCTTATAAAATAGACTTCACGGTTTACTTAAAATTTCAAAATATATATACATCCCCTTAATTTTTTTTTTTAATTTCATTCCTCGTTCCTGAATCTATATAAGGATATGTGAAGATAATTTTTTTCCTCCTAAAATATAATATTATCTCATCGACAATTTTTTTTTTTTTTACCGAATATTAACTAATATATTAAAATTACACAATATGCTTAATGCACAAGTGGTCTTTTCTACCTTATTAGTTGAGGTTGCAAAGAAAGACTCAATAAACTTACAAGAAAATGTGGAAAATAAAATTTTATTTCCTAACAAAGTAAAATAATAAGTATAAAGAGCAAATTATATGCCGTTATATATATATATGTCAAAACCAATCATACAAGGTAAAATGTCACTCTTGTCATGTGATTATTCATTATTCTTTTATTTATATAAAAAAAATGGTGTATTTAAGCCCATCTTTTTCACAATAGTAGTTGAAGTACAACGCATACTCATATTCTATTTTATCGTGAAGTCAGAATAGTTTTATGGGAACATAATAAATGCTGAAACTAAATCAAATTGTCAATTGAAAATATTTCTAACTACCCTGGCAAGAAAAAGTATTATGAAAATAAGACTTGAAAATTTTATTCTACTCACTCCGTTCCAAAAACAATTTGCAATGGGAGAGACACACAAATTAAGAAGAAAATGGAATAAAATAAAAAAAATAGTATTTTGAGGGATAATTTGGTAAAATTTTATTTAAAAATAAAAAAATTAATTTGATTGAGTGTAATGTGGCCCCAAAAAATAAAAAAAAATAATGACATTTTGAGTAAATATTTAAATATTATGAGGGTGAAGTTTATAAAAGAATTTTTTTTTCTGGGTTTAGGGTTTAGGGTAAATATTTATATAATGACATTTTGAGTAAATATTTAAATATTTAAAAAAATCATTAATTTTTAATAATTGTCATTAACAAATATAAATACGAAAATATAAGACATATTCATTTAAAAAAATAGTTAAAATTCAAAATATAAATTTAAAGAAGGTTTAAAATACAAAACATAAATTTAAGGTATATTTAAATTCAAATACAAATTTAAAACTCAAAATATATAACTCTTTATTAATTTATTTACCTATATTTAATGTATTAATATTTATAAAAAAGAATAGGCGGGGCCCCGCAAAAAACGGGTGGTACAGGGCAAAAAGTATCAATGTCCGTGTCCTCATTCTCGTTTTTTTTTTTTTTTTTTTTGAATTTTCCACCCATCCCAAGAGGGACTTGCGATTTCCCCACCCACACTGTCAAACCCCAAATTCATGTACATTCTTTTTAAAATAGTATGTAATATGTAACTATGTAATATTTTAATTTATTTTCATAACTATATAATATTTTAATTTAGTCTCATAATTATGTAATATTTCAATTTAGTTCCATAACAATCAAATCTTACCAAAATAGCCACAAGTCGTCGGAAATGATATAAAACAACTACGTCTTTTACTCACGTGCCGGTCACGTGTTATATTTTCCGATGAAATGGCTCACACGGCACGTGAGTAAAACGACGCCGTTTATGTCATTTCCGGCGAATTATGACTAATTTGGTTAGATTTGAATAGTTATAGGACTAAATTGAAATATTATGTAATTACGTGATCAAATCGAAAAGGTGAAAAATTTATGGGACGGTTTTGATATTAATCCCCTATAGTACTCTCTTCGTCACACAAATATTTGCACACTTGTCTTATTCATTCGACCTACAACTTTTTGGTATTAATTTATTGAATTTATTATTCTTTGTCTTTTGAATTAATCCACCATACACTTAATCTAAATAATTTATTTATTTCATATCTCTTTAACACTTTATTTATTACTCTATGTCTCAATTCTTCTTTCACAAATCACTATTCATTGTACAAAGAATGATCATATTTAGACACTAAATATTTTGGTGGAAAGATTAACTTTTATGATAAACTTAATCTTCACCATTGACATGATCATAATCTTCCATTAAATTGGAATGAAAGTATTATAATGTTTTATAAAAATTGTGACAATTTTATCGTGAAACACATGATAATAATAATAAACGGTAAAGACAACGTGTTTGCTTTATTTGCATTTTGCAATGTAAAAACTAAAAAGACATAATAAAAGTGCCAACGTGAATCAAAATTACATACTAATAATCAGAGGCTTCTAATTTCTAGCCACTACTTTCCAGATGTGGGTCCCACTTATTACATACATTATACACAAAAGTACAAAAGGATAAATTAAGAAGCATGTACCTTTTCTAATTTATGTATTTTCCTGGTAAATGTATCTTATTGCATAAAAAAAAAGAGGTAAATGTATCTCTTATCTTTTCTTTTCTTTCCATTCTTTTTTTCTGTCTAATTCTAGTGAATTTCTTTGTTGTTGCTTTAATATTTTCATATGGTTGTTGGATATTTAGAATTCCAAGTGTGGAAAGAGTCTTATTTGACTGGAAGTTTTGGTTGAGCACTGTTTATTGTCCACCATAATGGTAAATTGTCTGTTAAATGAATTTTATTGGTTTTACAATATTAGTTATTTTAATTAAAATTTGTTAGTCTAATATTAATATTATTCAACAAATTTTTTTAATATTCTCTCCGTTTCAGAGAAATTTGCATCCTATGAGGTGACATATTTTTTTAAGAAGAATATATTTTTTTAAATAGTGACATATGAAAAAATATGTGTATAGTTTTGTGAGTTTGCAAGTAATAAATCAATGTTTTTTTTGATAATGTATAAATTTATATTGAACATTTAAATAAAATTGTGTAAATTCCTATAAAACAAAGAAACTATTATTTAAAATCTATTTGAAATTCACAATGAAACTGATGTTAAAATGACTTACAGAATGTGTAGGAGGTAATTGGAATAGGTGAGATTTTGAGTAAAGTATGAATAATATATATATATATGTCATAAATATTAAATTTTATAGATATTTATTGGTGTTGATTGAATATGAAATTTAAAAAACGAGATTCTAAATCTCAAACCAATATAGTATGAAAATGGTGATTTTTTAAGTGAATATATATTAAACCCACAAGAAACACATTTATTTTATTTATTTTAAGTTCTCACTCCCCTCCCCTGTATGTTTCTCGGTGAGAATTGAGATATGCAACACATGCTGCAAGTCTGCAACACATGCTGCAAGTCTGCAACACATGCATAAATTGTTCTTTATAACTAATTATGAAATTTTCTTCGTTCTTTTAAATTTTCTTTTTTTTTCTTTTTCAATTCCCATTTACTCTCTTCCGTCCCCCAAACTTATTCCAATTTGTATGGACACGAGTTTTAAGAAAAGTGAGATAAAATGAATAAAATGAGAATAAAGTGAAATAATTGTGGGGTCCACCAGAGAATAAAATAATTGTTTGTGAGTGTGATAATAAAATAATATTTTTTATAAGAAGAATGAGAATAAATTTGGGAAACGGGCGAAAATAAAAAGTGAGAATAAATTTGAGGGACGGAAGGAGTGGTTGGATTCTTTGTTGTTAGGGTTCATACATTCAAAGCGATGAATAGAAAGGATTGACCAATCAACATTGGGAAAAATTGAGCCGTTTAAATTTAACGTACTTACTGTAAATTTCGTAAATTATATCACAAATGATCCTAATTTCAATAATTGTTAGTTCCTTTTGATTATGTTACCTAAAAAAACCCAGTTCTCTGTTGTTTCTATTTTCTGTATATAAAATGTGGGTTCTCAGGAGAGTTCATAAAGAGGGAAAAATACGTACATTCTTTTGTGAGAATTCTATTAAATGAATATGTAAGTTAAATAGGAAGTTACCCCCTTAAAATTATCCACATTATCATGCGTGAAAAATATTAAATAAAAAATATCTATTTAATTGCTTTCATTTGTTAATCATGCAATTAGTAAGGGAGAATATAGTTTTATATATAGACTCGATAAGTGTGTTTGTTTCTATTATCAGTAATTTTCTTAAGATGAAATGAGAATATATATAAAGCTAGACAATTTATTTTTGTTCCCCTCAATTTCAGTCATCTATTGCATTTGATTTTTTTTTTGTTACATTTTTTTTATATATTTGTTTTGTTACATTTTTTTTTATAAATTAGATACATTTAATAAAAACATTCCACTTTCTCCAAAAATCTATATATATATATATATAAACACAATAGTCTACTATAAATAGAATCTTTATTTTCCCGTCTATTTTTAATTGCTAATTCTGAAAATAATTTTTTTAATATTTTTGTTCTGCATATTGTGTCCTGTATGTTTGTAAAAAGACCAAAATCAAAATATTTTCAAATTTACAGGACCAAAATTAAAATATATAATTTAAATAATCAAATTCAAAATGAAGCAATGTTACAGGGCTTATAAATCTTTAATCCCAAAATAAAATTAAGCGCACTATTAATACTACAAATTACCCCTCAACAATTAAATGGACTTGGTATACCAAATGAGAGTATCTGTAACCTTTTTTCCACACAAAATGGGAGCGGGTTGACTCCCTCAATACTTAACTCTCAAGCACTAATTGAGATAGTATTAGTGCTCTAATATTCAGAAATATAATTTTTTAGAGCGAGAGCTCTTATAACTGCTCTCGAATCAGAAAAATAAGAGAGTTTTTCAAGCCTATATCTGTATTAGTTAATTAATATGTAATTTAATATTTCTTTTCTATTTATTCAAATATTTTAGAAGAAAATTTTAAATTCAGGATATATATATTGTAGCAATTGTTTTGACAGCTTATAATATAGAGTAAGTCTCCTGTGCACCAATTACACGGTGCAACTCTAATTCATTTTTAAAAAGTTAAACAGTTTATAACTGAAAAGTTAAACGGTTTATTACTGAAAAGTGTATCTTTTATAGTTTAACTTTTCAGTTATAAACTGTTTAACTTTTCAGTTATAAACTGTTTAATTTTTTAAAAATAAATTTGAGTTGCACCGCGTAACTGGTGCATGCAAGACTAATCCTATAATATATACACATATGGCTTAATGTTAAAATAATAAATCCAAAAGAAAAAAATAAACTAAACTATAACTTAAAAGTATTTGTTAGTTAAAGGAGTTGAATATTGGTTGATAACGAAAGAGAGACTTTATTATTCTTTCAAAACCAATTAAATTTTATTTAATCAGACAAAAAGAATAATTTATTTTACGATCTAAAATTTAGGCATAAAAAATGCCCAAACTTAACATATTACGTCTGATTTCACCAATTTAAAATATTTCAAAACCAATTAAATATTCAATATTATGATAATGAGTAGGTATTGAGTGAAAATAGTTTACGATAAGCTTATAATGAAATTGTCTTAATGTATTAAATATTTGGTCCAGTGTATCAAAATATTCACCAAGTGTATCAAAAGTTGAAATCAATATATAGATTTTATTGACCTCAACTTTTGATATACCTAATGAGATTTTTTATACACTTGGTTAAATATTTGATACTTTAAAACTTGTTCATGATAAACTTATCATGAACCATTTTCATACTATATTTTGTCTATCATAATTTGTGAGAGAAACTCGGGTATATGTAGTAGAAATTTTTTAAAAATCAAGTTTGGCTGCCATAACTAAGATCTGCACAAATTGAGTGGAGTATATATCTAAAATTCTATAAATTCTACATAAATGGAAGTTAACAAGAAATTGACGATACATCAATTAATAAACCTGGAAAAAAACAAAAGTAGATTGAAGAAAAAGACAGGCATTGTCTCCCCACACCACAAAATGTTGCATGCATTGTCGTGACGCATTTTCTATAATGATTTACTCAGAAAGTAATCCATCTTTGTTGTTATACAATAATAATAGATAATTTCCAACAACTTTTCAGGAAAATATCTATGATACTTTCCTTCGAGTCGAGTTTACTTTCGTATGAATTTTCATATTTTTTTAGACGAAGTAGAGAAGAAAATCATATTATTTTCTTTTGACTTTTATTATTTTATCTTATTTCCAAGCAAGATTTATCTTTTGACCTCAATATTTTCTTTGACAAAAGAAACTGCAACGAAATTAATTAAAATGGACTTAAGATTTCACAATTCTATAACATTTCAACGAAATAATTAGACTTTTGTAAAAAAAAAAAAAAAATAATCTCTCTTTTGTGAATAATAAATCTAATAGGATGAGAAGAATCGTAAGACGAAGTTAGACTATTTATTGTTGGTACCTACTCTAGACTGCCTTCGTCTGAAATAGACAAATATTCCATGATACATATTTGATTTAGTAAATGTTTTGCTAAATTTATAAGTTTTTTTAAAAATAATTTATAAGTTGCTCTGGAGTTTTATGATATTTGGTAATATATAATGAATAATAACAGATAAGATTTTAAAATAAGTTTCTTACAATTTATTAACTACAAAAAATAAGTTGAAATATATATTATCAATTCATTGTCTCGCCATCTCCAATTTATTGATTTGTAAAATTGATATATACCTCATCCGACCATAATAAATGATCCAGTTTTTTGCACATGATTTAATACAATGTCTGACGGAATGTTATATAGAATAAAAAGAGGTATATTAAAAATATAAAATAATTATATATGAAATATATATATATATATACTTTTTATAGTATAGTTTTTTAATTCGTAAACGAACTTCACAATACCACATAATATCCTCTGACATATTGCATGTATTAAACCGCATGAAAAGAAATATGATTTTTTATTATGAACGAAGGAAGTATATATATATATATATATATATATATATATTTATTTCTTCCCCCATTTATTTTTTTAAGATTATAAAATAAATTTTTTTACAAGTTTATTACAATTTATTGACTACAAAAAATAAGTTAAATTTGTAAATTTCTTTTAGCAAAACAGATTTTGTTGGAAAATTTAAATAAACAGTGTGTAGACGAAGAAGACTTATGCAAATCGACACGGTAAAATCGTGGCATGAGTTAGATTCGCTCTCTGTAAGACATTATTGCCCCGTAAATTGGTGCAATAAAAGATCATGACAACCGTCCCCAAAATACAACAACTTTAGAGCCTTCCGCCCGTTGCACTACAAAATGGAAGCTTTCATCGAATCACAAATGAGTATCCGTAACTAGGGGTGGAGCAAATACCGAAAATACCGGTATACCGTACTTATCATACCAAAAATACTGAATTTATCGAAAATTTCAGTACGGTATGATACCATACCGATATTTTTGGTACGGTATCGGTATAGAATTTTAAAATTTTTGGTATACCGAAAATATTCGGTATCTCGGTATACCGATATATACCATTTTGGTAATTTAATATTAAAATTTAATATTAAATTTATTTTTATTTAATTAAAATTATACTTCAATTATTTCAGTATGGACCGGTATGACGGTATATACCGGTATGGGCGGTATACCGACATAGTCGGTATTTTGGTATGGACCGGTATTTCGGTGTAGATCGGTATATATCGAAATATCGGTACGATACGGTATGTGGTATGTATTTTTTGTATATCGAAAATTTCAGTACGATATACGGTATGGGCGGTACGCTATGACACCCATATTCGTAACTTTCAGACTCTATTCTAATGCAACTTTATGTTTCTAGTATGCATGAACTTGATATTCATTGAATTAATTCAAAAGGTATGTGGAAGACAATGTACGTAGGAGGCTCTATTTAAAAATTTTCAAGAGTTTGCACGTAACAGGTGTGACTCTTCGTATTTCACTTTTTTGAAAGTCACAACCTTTAGAAAAATCTATTCACAAAAAAAATATCTCTTTAATTTAAAGATACTCGATCATACAACAATTCACTATTACCACAAAAAATACATTCATTAATACAATAATTATAATTAAATCTATCGTCAGTTGCCGGGATTTATATGAATTTAGGATTCATCACTCTCATTTTGAAATTCTCATTTCATCTAATTTAAGTATATGTAATTTTTTTACACGAATTTTAAATTTTAAAGTAATATTGGTGACATGTATAAAGTAGATATATATATTGGAATTTTATTTTAGTACATATTAAAATTGGATAGAAAAAAAATTCATGCTTATAAAAATTGACTGAGTGAGTAATATGTTTTTTGATATATAAAATCCCTTTGAAGAAATTGCACTAAACATTTTTATGCTAAAATTATTTTTAAAAAATTCATATAAGATATATTGCTGTCCATGTTATATTCATTGATGTATGGATTCATTCAGGCACTAAATAAGAAAATTTCAGGCAAGACAGCAAGAGTACTAGATTCTTTTATCCACTTTAACACTATTTAAGATTATATTTTTATAATTTATTTATTTCAAAAAATAAATTAGGAGATTAATAAGAATGATAAATAAATAAATTAAGGTTGTCACAAATAAATATTTGATGCTAAGACATGAAAATCACTGTCCGATGTCATATTAATAATTAATATGTTCATATGAGCAAAAATATTACACAAATACATTGATGTCGCGGACTCGTACAAATTTCATTTGAGGGGGAAAAGAAAAAAAAAATGAATGATTTACATATATGTTTAAGAAAGTTATTATATCTACAAATAAGTTCATAATATTTGCACAGAAGCACATTTTTTTTCTGCACAGAAGCATATTTTTTTTCTACACAGTATCTATTTGTAAATATAGTGATTTTTTTAACCTATATTTGAGTCACAAAAAATAAATAAATTATGATATCATTTTATCACATGAGATCAATATATTATTATTATTATTATTTTATTAAATTTTATTTATTTTTTAAAAATGATAAATTTTTATTAGTAAATAGTTGGTCTCATGTAATAAAACGGTCTCACACAAAATTTACCCAATGAAAAAATATGAAAGATAGTCTTTAATTTCGTCCAAATTCAAAATTGTTCTTTATCTTTTTTAAATTTTTAAATATTGATCATTTTTTTATAAAAAAAATAAATCTTTTCGACGAAAATATATAAAAAAAAAAAATCCAAAGTTACACATGTTCCTACAGTAGTGCTCGCAAACCTTATTTAATTTAGAAGAAATTTGACGTGGACATTATTTACTGACGTGGAACGTTACACGAGCACTATCAATGAAGTACGTGTAAATTTTGGAAAGATCATAATTAAAATTAAAGAAGATAAAAAAACTAAATTTGACTCGATTAAAATTGCAGAATTATTTGTGATATTTTCTTAAATATAATTTTACACTTCAATTAAAAAAAAAAAGAAAACAATCTGCCAACAACATCTGAACATGAAACATGCCGTTGGACTAGTCAACTTGCATGGACCATTTTATGTTGACAACTCAAGCATTGCCGAACACAGAATTTACTTTATGCGATATTTATTGAAGGCCACTTATGCTTGAATTGATATTATTGTGTTTGTGCATTGTATTTACTTCAAATCTCATGATTTGTTTGATAATTTGGATAGAATTTGAGTAAAATTTATCACAAATTTTAAGATAAATAATACACACTTGGATTTTAAGTTTGATTTTGATTTTTTATATGAATAAGATATTACTAATTACTTTTTTAAATATCAATGATTATCTCTTAGGGTGTTATTAATTACTTCTTGGGGCATTAATAATTACTAATGGGATAATTTTTTTCAAAATTTAAATTTATACCATGTATATGGTGCATAGTAGAATGACTCTAAATTTACTTATGTTTTATCAAATTTTTTAAAAGACTACGATTTATTAAAAAAAAAGGTATATGATATGAATCATTTTTCAATTTTATGAATAGTTACTTAATTTTTAGTACTTTTTGATTGAATATTTAATACTCGAGAAAAAAAGTTTTTTAGTCTCATAACTTATTGAGAGTCCGATTTTTGTTCCAAAAAATTTAACTTTTCGATTTTGGTCTCGTAACTCTTAGAGTTTGTCCAATTTTGGTAAAAAAAAAAAATTAACTTTTCGATTTTGGTTCCATAGCCCTTAGAATTTGTCTAATTTTTGTCTCATTTTTACTGAAAAAGTAAAAATAATATTATCTTTTGTCATGCACGGTGCACATGATAGTTGAATTTGGAACTTTCCATCATCCTTGCTGGTATTTTATTATTTTTTTAGTGTTTCAGTAATATAGAAAAAATAAGTAAAAAAAATTCAAAATAAATAAATAAATAATTATTTTGGCACCCACGTCACCAAGAGTGTCGGAAAATTCCAAATTCAACCACAACATGTGTTGTGCATGGCAAAAAATGACATTGTTTACATTTTTCAGTAAAAATGGAATCAAAATTGGACAAACACATAGAGTTACGGGACAAAAATTGAAAATTAAGTTAAAATTTTTGGGAACAAAATCGGGCACTCAATAAGTTATGGGGCCAAAAAAATTCTCTTTAATACTCTTATTTAAATATTTAATATTTTAGATGTTTTCTTTCAACATTTGGATATTTTAAACTTAAATATTCTAGCTATATTTTTATATTAAATATGAAAATATGAAGAGATAAAATATTAATATTATTGATGAGATTCTTAATATCTCGACTGAATATCTATTACATTAAATTTTTTAAAATAATTTAATATATCGTGCATTTCAAATATATATTTTAAAATATTTATATTATCACTAAAAAATTATCAATCTTTTTATTAAAATGTTATTCTTTGTTAAACTGAAACAAGAAAAAGGAATAATTTTTCAGCGAATAGTAGTGCAGTAACCTTTTAATAAGTCAATTGAGTTGCATGATGCACTGCACGTTGAATACAAAAAACTAGTTCTTTAAAAGAAATTAAAAATGATTAAGTTTTGTGTGACACTGTTTTATAATATAGACCAATATTATTTGATCCACTTTTAATTTAAAATATATCACTTTTAAAAAGTAATAAAATTTTAATAAAATGTGATTATATATTTATTAAAAATTACTTATCACTTTTCTAAAAAAATATATTACTATATTTTATTATAATTTTATTTTTTTTATTTAATGATTTTATACAATAAACTGTCTCATACAAAATTTTACCATTAAAAATTCATGATGAGCATTATAATTTTGAAAACAGCTGCGACAAAAATTGTATTATAATCGAACTAATAACTTTATTCAATAACCAAGATAATAAAAAATTTAAAATTAAAAGACAATTATTTTAATTAGTATCTTATACTATTCGTGTCACAAAATTTTACATATTTTTCTATTTAATTTATTTTATATAAAATTACTTATTCTTAAAATAATTACTATATTTTTTAAAAACTTTGACCCCACAATCTATTAACAAATTCTTACCTCCAAAATTACCATAATATTTGGGGGACAGAATTACGGAAATAGTATATCCTATGCGTCCCCACATCATGTGAACAAGATATATAACCTTCTCTTGGACCAACTTTTGTGACATGCGTCCCCACATCATGTGAAGGCTCTCATTAATTCAGGTTGATTCGTACTAATTTATATCACTATTATATATAATTATTGTTATTATCTTCATATATTATTATTATTATAAGAATATGTTTAATTTTTAAAATTGACACGATGTATGAATAACATTGATTGTTAATATACATAATATTGATAATTGATAAAATTAAATTTAACGTGAACTCGGGTTTATACAAACATTTTACCATTTTTTTTAATACATTTTGTGAATTTTTTTACATGTGACATATATTTATAATAGCATAAATTTAAAAAGTTTATAAATTATATTCCCTCCGTCTCCTTATAAATTGCTCACAATTTTTGGGCACTAATATTAAAAAGGATATAAAAATATTGATATAATATATGTAATGTGATGGGAAAAGTGAAAAAGTATTAAAAATAATAATAAATAAATGAACAGTAGTTCTCTAAAAAGGTAAAAAAACAAATGAACAACATATAGCGGGACATATGAAAATGACAAAACGAAAAACTTATAGTGAGACGGAGGGAGTAGATAGGTTCAAATTAAAGTGTGTGGATTTTTTTCATGATCATGACACAAAATAGAGAAGGTCTCTGTGAAGCCGGGTTGACATGAATTCGTATCAATGTTATGTATAATCATTATAATTATTTTTTTATCGGTAAATGTTAGTGGTTAGAAATTAGAAGTTAGTTCACCAAGTCTCCATATACTCATATCTCCAAGCCAACCTTATATCTTGTTATTCACATGTCACTGTTATAAAAATATATTTGATTTTTTTAACAGTGATAGTATATACATAACAGTGATAGCGTATACACATGATAGTGATAATTAACAAAAACAAATTCACCATGAAATCGGGTTCATACAATTTGTTATCCACAAAATATCATACTTTTGAGATTCATAAATATATTCTAAAATTATATTTCCTCCGTTCTAATACTTTTTTCCACATTTTCTATTTTGGTATGTTTTAATTCTTTTTTAACACATGTAAAAAGAAAATAATTTTTATACTCATAAAAATTAATAAAATGTTTTTTTTTTTATTTTAATCTCACATGCTCTATTTTTTTTTAAACTATGTTGATAAAAGAAGTTAAGCTTAATATTTGAAGAATAGTTAAACAGAAAGCAAGCTGAAAGGTAAAGTTGCTCGCCACCCTGCTAGCCAGCTTGCTCGACCGCTTGCTCGCCTGGCTCAGGGATGGCAAGGCAATAAACCCACGTGGCCACACCCGAGTTGCTCGCCACCTTGCTCGTCTGGCTCAGGGATGACGAAGCAACAAATCCATAAGGCTGAGACCAAGCTGATCGCCTCACTGCTCGCCCAGATGCTCGCCAAGTTGTTCGCCAGACTCAGTAGTGACGAGGCATCAAGCCATAAGGTCAAGCCAAAGGTGCTCGCCCACCTGCTCGCTATGTTGCTCGCCCGGATGATCGCCCTTTTCTCAGGAATGAAGACACAAAATGTCCAGAGAACCTAGGAAGAAGGCATAGGTCGTTAAGGTTAGAGTTAGTGGGGCAAGTCATTAAGGTAGTGACAAGTGGAGGACACTAGTCACCATCATAGGCTATGTGGCCTAAAAACATGCCACCTCACTAATAAGAGAGTATAAATAGGTGAAAACACATCATTTGTAAGGATCTGAATCTCCAAATACAAAAAACACCCAACAATTTTTCTCTCTCTACAGTTTCTCTCTTATATTCATAAATTACTACAATTATATCTTTGATTATTGTTTGAGTAATTCCCTAAGATTAATTAGCCACATAAACTTTCAATTACAAGAATTGCTCAACAAATTGACGCTAGAAGGAGGGCCCGAACCTCCGTCGGTCGAAGAATTCAAGTTATTCATTCAAATTTCTCAAGAACAAATCTTTCAAACTTTGTAAGTTGTGTGAAGAACGAAAGGAATTCCTTCAAGTGTGAGTGTTTTTTGAGGAAAATTTCGATTCCCACAAACACAAGCTGGAAAAGGATTTACTTTAAGGATTTACATCCCACACACAATTAACAATTAAAATAATGACGAGACAAATGTACGAGGTTTCCAATGATGAATCCCGAACCACATCGACGAGTCGGAGGTGGAAGGGTAAGAAACCTTCAGGACGCCAACACGCCGGACAAGCTCGTGTCCAGACTTTACCAGCGGCGCCAGTCAGACCTCAAACTGAAGACACTTTGGAGTCGATGGTAAAGACGCCCGAAGATATCGAAAGGGCGATGACCATGCTACAGCAGATGCAGAGGCAACAGATGGTGGTGGCTCGTCAACCCGTAATTCAAGCGGCCCAAACGGAAACAAGGCGTGAGACGAGGATGAGTTACCACGCCCAGGAGGAAGAAGTGAGTAGCGGACGTGTCGCCCCTGAAAATTCAAAGGGAAAGCAGAAAATGTGCGATCGCCTTGGACCCCAACCCAGACGATCCGACCAGCGACCAGCTGGTCGAGCAGCTGGGCGACCAGCTGGGCGAGCAGTGGAACAGCTCGAACGACATGAGGGGTCCTAGGGAGATAGGCACAGTAATCCCAGCCATCACTCGGAGGGTGGAAGATCCGGATACTCACAGCGTCAAGAACCCTGTGAGTCAGATGCGTGATTAGTGTGATTTTTGCTTGAAATTTTTGTGTTTAATTGGATTAT
>JAPKLY010000094.1:1091612-1111214 GCA_026898435.1 Prunella vulgaris
CTATTTTAGTGTCTTATTTAGTTAAATTCTTAGTTCTAGTTTAATTGTTGCTATTTAAGTTAATTGTGGCTATTTTAATTTTAGCATTTAGTTTAATTGGGGAACAAGATCGTTTACACTACAATCGAGTATCGACATATAGTTCTAGGGGTACATTAGCCACTAATCCCGTGGATTGATATTTAACTAGGCACTTACTATTGCTACACGAACTTCTTATACTTGAGAAGTAAGTGTTTGTAAAACACGTGTCAATGCGAGACATTAGAGAAGGCCTGTCCAGGACCGATTGAGAAGACAGGCGTCCGAGAGGTTAGGCCCAAATGCTGCAAGTAACCTTCAACGACCACACCGAGAGGTCACCTGAAGTGAGGGACTGTCGGGGGCAGCACATCAGTATGAGGTGCACCCGGAACAGCCTCGAGGATGGGGATCGTCTCGAGGGTCGTCAGTTTTAGAGATAGAAAAATTGAAGAAAGCGGTGGAGAACTTGCAGCACCAAGTGGCCACCAAGGACAAGGTTGAGACATACACATCTCTCCCCATTTCACCACTATCAACAACCATTCTCACTGCTCCGATCCAAAAGAAGATACAGTTTCCTTCACTGGTACTGTACGAAGGAGAGTCTGACCCCAAGGTCCATATTTCGAAATATGCTAATTACATGATCTCAATGGGGGCATCAGATGCAACACAATGCCGGAACTTTCCTTTGACCTTGGGGGACCGTGCTCACAGATGGTTCTCAGCATTGGCGCCTGGATCAATTCAGTCATTTGGCCAGTTAATGAGAGAGTTCCTGTCCCATTTCTCAGGGTTTGGGACATATTTGATGCAAAAGCATCGACTGGCCAACATTTCACAAGGGGCCGAGGAAACGGATTAGCAGTACCTTGAACGCTTATACAATATCCTTTTAGAAGGTGAGTCGGTTAGCAATGACACAAAGGTTGTTGCAGTCATGGCGGGACTGCGTAAAGGAACTGACCTATGAAAAGAAATGCATCTGTCCTGCCTTAGTACATACGCCGAGTTCCGTCATAAGGCCGGAGTATATGTGGCAATGCAGGAGGCCATGGCCAAACAGTTAGGAACGGAGACTGATGATAAGAAGAATGGTAAGAAGCCCAGTGACAGTGGGTACAAAGCTCCGAAGAATTTGAAGTCATTTGGAGAAACTACGGAATATAAGGACAAGCTTAATCAGGTGTTGACTACCATAATCGACCATGTCTTCACAGCTGTGAAGGACCAAGATATGTTAGCCGCACCCCGGAAGATCAGGCAAGATAGAAGCAAGCTAAACACGAATAAATTATGTGCATATCATCAGAGTATCGGGCACTTCACTAGTGAGTGTCGTGACCTCTTGAAATAATTATGGAAGTTTTATGAAGACGTGAAGCTTGCGGAATTCGTTAAGAAAGCTCCTGGAAAGAGACAACGACAACCGAGACAAGCAGATTCGGATGATGAGAATGATGATAAAACGGAGAGGGCACCAAATAGACTAGTGTGTAGAGGTCCACCAGCGATGCCGACACATCAGGAGCCTAACCGAGAGATCCTCGTGCTTGAAGAGATTAGCTCAGCAGGAGGAATGGTTGACGGCCATCCAACATCAAAAAGGCAAAAGAAGGCGGAAATACGGGTGGTCAATCAAGTGCAAGAAACGGGGTCCGGGTCAAAGGTGGCGGCAAAACCAGTTGCAGATTTGGTGTTCTCACAGTCAGACCTTGAAGGGATCCTCACACCGCACAATGACTCTCTGGTCATCAGTGCAAACATTATGAACACGAAGGTGCACCGACTGCTAGTGGATACTAGAGCCTACACAAACATCCTATTCAAGAAAACATTAGATCAGTTAGGAGATTACGAATCCTATATAGAGGATTGTAATCATAAAATAGTGGGATTCGGAGAGGCTGTGACCGTCCCACTAGGTGTAATTCGCATGTCAGTAGAACTTGTAGCGCTTGAGGACCC
Source organism: Prunella vulgaris (assembly GCA_026898435.1). Classification (NCBI taxonomy): domain Eukaryota; kingdom Viridiplantae; phylum Streptophyta; class Magnoliopsida; order Lamiales; family Lamiaceae; genus Prunella; species Prunella vulgaris. The sequence continues at coordinate 1,093,605 of JAPKLY010000094.1, forward strand.
GGAAAGGAGGATGACTAGGTTGCTGGATTTTTTAGTCGTAGATCAACCATCCACCTATAACGGGTTCCTCGGCCGACCCTTCATTTCAGAATTCAAGGCTGCATGTTCCACTTACTATTACTGTATCAAATTCCCAACTCTTAAAGGTGCAGGTACGGTCAAAGGGGATCAAAAGAAGGTGCGAGAGTGCTTGCTAACTCTAAAAAAGCTTGTCACTCAAGTGTTAGTCTATGAAGACGTAGCACCCCAGCATTCCCCAGATAAGTCTAACATCTTGGATGCTATCTCCATCGAGACCGAGATGATGGAAGTGGATCAAACGCCGGAAGAGATGGAGATAGATGATATACACTTACGAGGTCAGCAGGCCGAGGGGCAGGCAGAAAATAACGCGGAGGTTCGAGGTGATATGCCAATGACTGTAACCGAAGCGGATGATAATGCAGAACTAGCACCTGAAGGTCAAACAAGTGAGACAGATGATATTGAGCGCCGGCTGGGTTACGAGCCAGTCCCGATGGAGAGGGACATGTGTTTGGAGGGGCCCATTGATGATCCGAGATAGAATGGCAAGAAACGACATGCCACTCCGGTCGAAGAGCTAAGGTCCATACAAGTGGATTCCAATAAAAAGGAGTTAGAACTTTTTATTGGGGCGGAGTTAGAAGAACCCTACAGAAGCAAAATGGAAGAGTTCCTTCGGGCCAATCTCGATGTGTTCGCATGGTCACATGAGGACATGACGGGTATACCAGTGGAACATGCATGTCACCTTCTAAACATTGACCCCACAAAGAAGCCCATCCGCCAGAAGAGAAGGAAGTATGGACCCGATAAGTATGAAATATTAACTGGCGAAGTGAAGAAGCTTTTAGATAATAAGCTTATAAAGGAGGCACTATGTCCTCAATGGGTGGCAAATCATGTCCTGGTCAAGAAGTTTTACGGAACGTGGAGGCTCTGTATAGACTTCACAGACCTCAACGCCGCGTGTCCGAAGGATAACTTTCCGTTGCCTCACATAGACCAGTTGGTGGATAACACGGCAGGACATGAAATAATGACTTTTATGGATGCCTTTGCAGGTTATCATCAGATTGCCATGCACCCGGACGATCAAGAACATACAGTTTTCTACACAAATAAAAATTTGTTCTGTTGGAAGAGGATGCCCTTCGGGTTAATCAACGCCGGTGCCACATATCAAAGGCTAGTCAACAAGATGTTCGACCAACACCTTGGGGACACAATGGAGGTCTACGTCGATGACATTGTGGTAAAGAGCCTTAGAAAGGAAGATCACCTGGAACACCTCAAGCAAGCATTCGACATCATGAGAACATACAACATGAAACTGAATCCAAAGAAAAGCAGCTTTGGGGTGCAGTCCGATAAATTTTTAGGGCATCTGGTAAGTCAACGGGCATAGAAGTTAACCCTTCACAAGTTAACTGCATTATGGAGATGGAACCGCCGAAAGACGTACTAGCTGTTCAAAGACTCACGGGATGTCTCGCGGCGTTAAACAGATTCATATCCAGATCCGGAGATAAGAACCGACCATTCTTTGAGTCCATCAAAGGCAAAGGCATCTGCAAGAGAACCGGGAAAAATAACTATGTCTGGACTGACACCTGCCAACGGGAGTTTGATGATATAAAAAGTTATCTCAGCAATCCTCAAATCCTGTCAAAGCCAGTTCCCGGAGAAAAATTGTATTTATACCTAGCAGCATCAGAGGTGGCCATAAGCTCAGCCTTAGTACGTGCGGAGGGCAAAACACACTTGCCGATATACTATGTCAGCCATGTGCTACATGAGGCGGAGCTGCGATATTCCCCAATGGAGAAGTTGGCATACGCATTAGTGATGAGCGTACGGAAGCTCCGACCTTACTTCTTCGATCACCAAGTGGAAGTTTTAACAACGTTCCCCTTGAGGCAAGTCTTACACAGACCTGACACTGCCGGACGATTGCTAAAATGTCACTAGAGGTCAGCCAATATGGTATAACCTACGCTCCCCGAACAGCGATCAAAGGGCAGGCTCTAGCAGACTTCATAGTAGAGCTAACCTACCCTCAAGATCCGACGAGGGGACGTATATACCCATGACACCTCTACGTAGACGGCTCAGTAACAAGTTCCACGATCGGTGCAGGTGTTGTCCTAGTGAGTCCCGACAGACAAGTATTCACCTCAGCAATAAGGTTCAACTTCCTTACAACTAACAACGAAGCCGAATACGAAGTACTTATTGCGGGATTGAGACTATCATTAGCTGTGGGGGCAACCAGACTTCAAATTTTCGGGGATTCCCAGTAAATAGTATCTCAAGTCCGAGGTGAATACGAAGCAAAGGATCGACAAATGATCATCTATCAAAGGATCATCGCACATCTGATATCCATGTTCGATCAAGTATACATTAAGCAAATCCACCGGCTAGAGAACACATAAGCGGATGCTTTAGCTCGGTTGGCTACAAGCACCGGGGAACCAAGTATTTCAGAAGTGGTGGTCACAAAGCAAACTAATCCTTCAACATTTGATTATATCAATCAAGTGTTGAAGAGGGGGCAACAAATAATGAACAACCAAGAAGTGATTGACCACTGGCGTACACCCATCACTAAATACTTGGCCAATGGGGAGCAGCCGGGAGATCCATGGGAAGCACGACGAGTTGTGAAGCAAACTGCAAGATACACGATGATCGAGGGGCAGTTATACAAGAGAGGAATTTCATTGCCATTACTCAAATGTCTCTCCCAAAAAGAAATCAGAAAGTGTTGGAGGAAATCCACGAAGTAATATGTGGAGGCCACGCCGGGGATGCAATTAGATATGCTATAAGGCAAGGATACTACTGGCCAGCACTGCGGAAGGATGCAATTAGATATGCTAAGAAATGTTTAAAGTGCCAACATTTTCCTCCAAGCATTCACACCCCAGCACAAGAATTAAAATATGTATATAGTCCATGGCCATTCGCCAAATGGGGTATCGACTTGATCGGCCCATTCCCTCCCGGAAAAGGTGGAGTAAAGTTCGTAGTAGTGGCCGTGGACTATTACACCAAGTGGGCCAAAGCAGAAGCTCTAACGACGATAACCCAAGAAAAAATGATAAGCTTCATTTGGAAAAACTTGGTGTGCAGATTTGGGTTGCCGCAGTCAATAGTCACGGATAATGGAAGACAGTTCGATGGGAGTAAGTTAAAAGATTTTTGTACATCTTGGGACATCAAGAAGCATTACTCCACACCATATCATCCTCAATCAAACGGACAAGTCGAAGCCGTGAACAAGATCTTGAAGCACATCCTGAAGAATCGATTAGAAGAAAGAAAAGGCAGTTGGGCCGATGAACTACCGGAGGTGTTATGGACCTATAGAACGTCTTACAGAACAAGTACCGGGGAGACACCGTTCACAATGGCTTTCGGAGTTGAAGCAGTCATCCCGGTGGAGGTCCAACACCGGACGTGGAGGATAATTAAATATGATGAAGAAGCAAATGAAGATGATATGGCGGTGGAAAATGATCTGATTGAAGAAATAAGAACTTCGGCAGAATTGAGAAATGCCATCTACAAACGACGAGCTGAAAAATATTACAACTCACAGGTCAAGGATCGAAGGTTCAAGATTGGCTACTTGGTGATGAGACGAATATTAGCGGTTCCTTCGGGGGTGTTTGGTCCAAAATGGTAAGGTCCCTTCAAGGTGACAAAGAGTTGGCCAAATGGGACCTATGATTTAGAGGATATGCAGGGCAACCCTTCGTCATACACTTGGAATGCGGCACATCTCAAGAAGTTCTACTAGTAAAAGACTTGTAAAGATTTTTCTTTTGAAACCTAGCTCGCCCAACATGTATAGGGGCAAGTGTGTTCGATTCAGATAAAGTTAAGATTGTAAAGTCTTATTATGTTGAATAAAGAAGATGTTTCCTTTCAAATTGGTGTGTCAATAGATGTCTCAAGTTATAAGCTCAAAGGACTTACAAGTCCAAAATAAAGGCAAGGTATTGAGACTAACCCTACTGACATAACAGTAAAAGGGAGTCCTTACCGATCAATAAGCCTACATTGAGAGAGATGAAAAATAAAAGGTGTAAATTCGCGATTCCATAAAAGGAAAAGTAAGACGAATCAATCAAAAACACCATACACAAAAAGGAGCAATAACTAACTTAGACAAAAGTATCGACAAAACACAAGTATAAACAAACTCGATGAAAAGGAAACTGCATATTCATTAATGATCAAAGAAGTTTGAGTACATGTGGGGCGCCTTCATGGGCGAAGAAGCAAAAAGTTACAAAATAAAAGCAAAAATAGCAAAAAGGGTCAAACACCCTACTGGTCGCCAGACTGGTCGCCGGCTTGCTCGCCAGCCTGGGCGCCCACTTGCCCACCACCCTGAGCCTGCTCGCCCACGTGCTCACCGGCCTGGTCACCTGTTTGCCCGCCGGTGCCTGAAGGTGAGAGACCCGGGAGAACCTCAATAGGAGACAAACCCTCGGTGTCTACCATTGCGTCATCCTCAGCATCAATTTGAAGCGGTGGGTAGTTTCCACCGATAATCTTAAGGGTGGGAGGCACAACGCTAAGGTCCACACCCATCTCCTCGAGATCACCAATGTCAACCACCAAACCTTCTTTGAGAGGACGCTCGGTGAGGAAGTCGGTAAAATCTTTCTTCAGGGCTGTCCAAGGTTCTTCATTTTCACCAACAGCATGGTGATAAGCCCGAAGGTTCTCAGCAAAGGCATAAACGAATCCGAAGTCGGAAGACTCAGCTCGGATCTCAGCAACAGCATCAGCAGAATAACACTCAGGATGAGCGGCTTTGTGCTCGGCCAGCTGGGTACGGGTCGTTTGGAGTTCTCTTTCCAACTCAGCAACCTTCTCTCGGGCTACACGACCCTCCTCCACTCGAGCCCTCACACTTGCCAACTCAACACGAAGACTCTCAGCCTCAGCCTGAGCCCTCTCAGCACTAGCAATTGCTGACTGCTCGACATCTAGTGAGGCCTTGGCCTTAGCCTCCAGGGTTGCCGCCTTCTTCTTGGCTTCATCTCTTTCCCTCCTCAGAGTGTCGTTCAGCACCGCATACCACTTCTCCAAAGTCACGGCTTGCTCGATGGCGTGCTGAGCAGTGATGAGGGCACCACTCGAATGATGCATAGCAATGTGGATATTGTCGATTAACGACTGATGCTGAATGATAACATCCGGAGGTTGGGTCCAGTGGCGGACGGCAGACTCGACGGCTCCTCGAACCGAACCCTTGAGTTCGTTAAGAGTCTTGGGAGGCCGAGCAAGTGCGAACTGGTGCACAGCCGCACTGCGGTGCTGATAGCGTGAAGGATCATACCTGCGTAAAGGTTCATGCAAGAAAACACTTAGAATTTAAGAATTTAAAATTTTTTCTAAGTACAAATGTGCTAGAAGTTTGAGAATATTACCCTGCTGCTCGATCTTGATCCCATCCAAGGATACAGATATCCGACAACTGCCCAACAGAGCGAATGGACGTGGGGGCAGTAGAAGTGCCAGCAGAGACTGGGAGTGTAGGCTCTGGAACCTCAACCCGACCCGAGCCTCCTGAGCCTGAAGCTCTCGTGGTCCTCGCCCTCTTGGCAGCATCACCTTCACGCTCGATGCATGAACCATCACCTCGCTGCAACCGTCGGCTACCACCACTGGGAGAGCCACTGGGGGCTTGTCGATCGTCAGTACGTGGGGCCCGGGGTGGGGCAGCAGATCGTGTGCTGGGTCCGGTGGCCGTTCCCTTCTTTGCCTGGGCCGCCTTTTGAGCAGCCAACACTACGGATGGAGGATCTCTTTTGGTCCGTGCCATTCCGAACCTCTGGTTAAAGACTCGAAAGGATGGCGATAGTGACCTATGCGGCTGCAAACACCAGAAAACATAAAAAGAGTTAGAATTTTTTTCAAAATACTTGTCAAAATTCTAAGATGCAACAATCATACCAGCGGGACGAGCAACTTGAGCTCGTAAGTGGTGAGGAGTCGTAATCAACCCCGAAACAATGCGACAACTAGTCTTGTTCAAGTATTCAAACGTCATGTCCTTCTTGTTCCGGCGACAGATGAGGATGCAGGTAAACTTGAACTTCTCGGACAAGCTCATCTTTTTCCAACGCTGAGGGGTAAGGCCTGCAACAAAGAAACAAGGCGTTAGATACGATATCGAAAACAACATTCAAAATGCTAACAAGTCCTACGCTGCAACTCGCCAAACTCAGTAAAGGACATGATGCGTCCCCCAAGTCCTTCGTTGTTATCCGGGGCACGCCAATCACCGTCGATGAAGAAGAACTGCTCATTCCAGTCCTTCACCTTGTTAGGCAGTCCTTCAAGGATCCGCATGTCACTCCTCGCTTTCAAGTAATAATAACCCTGACCTTCTTCAGAGCATTTACTGAGGCAAAGAGTGTAGTTCAACTCGTGTGGAGTCAAGCGATCCTTATACTTTCCAAAGCAAAGACTGTGCACATCGAGATCAAATACGTCCAAGCATTGGGTGTTAGCTGCGTAATAGCTAAACTCGTAGTCTCTAAGAAGCGGCCGATGAGGGGGTGAAGAGGCAACGTCACACCAGCGGCCAGAGTGTGTAGATTAATCGCTGTCAGACCCTCCGGAGGGCAGTCGACTCTTTCCTTTTCCCGAGGAGCGTACATTGTCATGCCACAAGGAATGTGATACTCCCTCTGGATGCTGTCGAGATCGTCCTCATCAATAACACTGACCACAGTGTTCGCCTTATAGTTAGTGCGGTCACCTTTCTCAAGTTCTCGGTATTGTCGGGGAGGGGTTGGGAAGACAGCGGTATATCGATCAAAATAAGCTCTCCAGTCAAACTCATGTTCGATACCTTCAGGGATGGACTTCTCTGACATATGACGTTGCGGGAAGCTAACAGACTCGAACCGTTCGGTGATAGAGTCATCACTATCATCACTACTGGAGAGTACTTCCATATTCTCTTGGTCATCACCATCGGGGCGAGCAGCGGGCTGCTCTACTACCTGCTCGCCCGGCTGCTCGCCGATCTGCTCGCCTCCCTCCTCCAACGGATGATCCATCTCCACAAACTCGAGATCAGAACCCGCAAGATGAACCGACGAGAGACCGGCGATCGGACCACTCTCCTCCATGGGTTCTTTGCCCGGGTTCCGGTGAGAAATGGTACGACTTGAAGATGATGACATGTTCGAGAAAAGAAGAGAAAAGAGGAATTTGGCCCTAGGAACGTGCTAACTTTTGTATTAAGGACTCCGCCGCCTTGATTCCGGTCAAAGTTTGTCCAAAAAAAAAAAGAAAAATCCGACGAACAAAAACCACATAAGGAATAAAAGAGGATAATACAAAGGGGGAAATAAAAAGAAAAAGGATTGAGAAACTACCTTTGATTCAAATTTCAAAACTGTTCGCCGGAATTGTGAAAATAAGAAGATCACCGAGAAACCAGGAAAGAGCTTGAGCCGCCGGAAATTTCAGAAGAATGGACAAGTGAAGAAGAAGATGAATAGTGGAGGAAAAACCCTATTTATACATTAGGGTTAAAGGAAAATTAAGGAAAAAGCTCAGGGACCATTTTGCAAAAGTATTTGAAAAGTTTTAAAGAGCGCGCCATTTCGTATGACTGATTGGCACACCAAACGAGGGGACACCTCGTTTTCCGAAAACGTCACTTCGGTTGACAAAGGATAGGACGAGCATGAAGGCCGAGCACCAAGTCGAGCACCATGCTGCTCGCCTAATTGCTCGCCAGCATGGTGAATCAATTCCAGCATATACTTTGATAAAGAGAAACCAAATCAAAGCATACACTGAGGGGCAAATGTTGATAAAAGGAGTTAAGCTTAATATTTGAAGAATAGTTAAACAGAAAGCAAGCTGAAAGGTAAGTTGCTCGCCAGCTTGCTCGACCGCTTGCTCGCCTGGCTAAGGAATGGCAAGGCAACAAGCCCACATGGCCACACCCTAGTTGCTCGCCACCTTGCTCCCCTAGCTCAGGGATGGCAAGGCAACAAGCCCACGCGGCCACACCCGAGTTGCTCGTCAGCTTGCTCGCCTGGCTTAGGGATGGCGAAGCAACAAATCCATAAGGCTGAGACCAAGCTGATCGCCTCACTGCTCGCCCAGATGCTCGCCAAGTTGTTCGCCAGACTCAGTAGTGACGAGGCATCAAGCCATAAGGTCAAGCCAAAGGTGCTCGCCCACCTGCTCGCTATGTTGCTCGCCCGGATGATCGCCCTTTTCTCAGGAATGAAGACACAAAATGTCCAGAGAACCTAGGAAGAAGACATAGGTCGTTAAGGTTAAAGTTAGTGGGGCAAGTCATTCAGGTGGTGACAAGTGGAGGACACTTGTCACCATCATAGGCTATGTGGCCTAAAAACATGCCACCTCACTAATAAGAGAGTATAAATAGGTGAAAACACCTCATTTGTAAGGATCTGAATCTCCAAATACAAAAAACACCCAACAAATTTTCTCTCTCTACAGTTTTTCTCTTATTTTCATAAATTACTACAAATTATATCTTTGATTATTGTTTGAGTAACTCCCTAAGATTAATTAGCCACATAAACTTTCAATTACAAGAATTGCTTAACATGTGTGCAAATCAATTTATGAAAAACAACACGGTTTATTCATTCACATGTATAGGGTCCTACAAAGTACAAAATAAGATTTGATATGATTATAAAGCTTTATTCATTTCGATATCTCAAATAAAAACAAATTTATAATCTATTGGATTATCTTTTATATATCAATTTTCATCTCATGGCCACCAAATACATCTAAATTAAGAGTAAGTCTCCTGTGCACCAGTTATACGGTGCAACTGAAGTTCATTTTTAAAAAGTTACACAATTTATTACTGAAAAATTGCATAAATTATTACTGAAAAGTTACACTATAAAAGATACACTTTCCAGTAATAACATGTGTAACTTTTCAATAGAATTTTGTTTAACTTTTAAAAAATGAACTAGAGTTGCACCGTGTAATTGGTGCATACAAGAATACTCCTTAAATTAATGATTTACAGTTACTAGATACTTTCTAACAAAATAAACCTAATTTTATTGTACTATATAAAAGAAATATTATTAAAGAGTGGAGTTACTTAATTATCGTATGTCATTAAAAAATAATTATGGTTATTTTGCAATACAAACTTTAATCTATGAACACACATGCAAAACACATTTCAGAAATCATTTAATACGTGTATAAAAAGGAGTTTTTTTACACTTTTAATCCCACATTACATGTATTATTTTAAAATTGATCCCATACATTTTACTATAGGTTTATATAATTTTTTCCTTGTACTTGTAGTCTCAAATGTTATAAAATTTACAAATTTAGTCCCAAACATTGACGGTAGTAACAGAGTGTTTATTAAGTTTCTAAAAAGTAAAACCTATCATTAATAAATTTAAAACTAGCACTATTCATACCCCCAAAAATCTTCTAAACCTATCTCCCTAAACATACCCCATTAATTCCTATAATATCATTCATAAAAAAAAAAATTACATATTACCACTTTTTTCTCTACTTAAAAAATTAATAAATATCTTTCACTCTTTCTTAATTTATAAAAATTGAATATATTTTGAAAAATATTAATTTTTTTAAAAATATGTAAATTAAAATATCATTTAAAAAAAAACTTAATAAATATTAAAGAATTAAATTATTTGAAGTATAATTTAAAATTTAAAATATATTAAAATTTAAATATTAATAAAAAACACAAATATAAAATAATAATAATAATAATAATAAATAACTAAAAATAAAATGAATCTTCAAAATAATTAAATTAAGTCGTATTTAAATAAAATTATTTAAACCTAATTAAAATATGAAAAATTAAATAAATCAAGTAAAATAAAATAAAAAGTTCAAAAAATTTTAAAAAATATATGTATAAATTTTGCAAAATCTTAAAAATAGGCTAAAGTTTAATAAATTCAGATTTTAAAAAAAAATCAACTTAGACTTCATAAATAATTAAATTAAAAATAATTATATTTTTTTTTTATTTATCTTGAATTAAAATTGGAATTTTTAAAAATTAATTTCTTAGTTTTAAGTATTTTTTTAAGATTTATTTGAATTTTTAATTATTTTTTTAAAAAATAATTTTATTATTTGAAAATTTAGTAGATTTATTTTAATATTTTTTAGATTTTATTCAATATTTATATCTTATGGGAGGAAAAATTCAATACTTATATCTTTTGGGATTTATCGTGTAATTAAAAAATCAATAGGACTAAATCTGAAAATATAGATTTATGAATTAAACACATTTAAGTATCAGTAAATTTTATGGGACTAACGCTGCAAATCTTGTATTTAACGGAGCCGTCAATCTTTGAGACCAAATGTGTAAATTTTATAACGTTTGAGATTACAAGTGCAAGAAAAAAATCGTGTGAAACCAATTTTCAAATAATACATATCATGTGTGACCAAAAATGCAAAAAACTCGTATAAAAAATAGCATAAATTTTAGTATGCATCTTTTGTAATTTGTATGACATGTGCTTAAATTTTTAAATTAAAAAAATAAAAAATATACACAGTACACGCCAGGATATATTAAATGGGTGTATTGAGCAAACTTCATGCTGTCAATCGTTGTGCCCTTCAATATAAAGGTTGCATTTTTAGGTTAAGTGCTAATATATATCTTCCCCATACAAATTCAACTGTGAGGATTTTGTCTCTTCCCCTCAATTCAAGACTTGGTTTTCTTTTTGTTAAATAAAGGTCTAACGAAAATTTTATTTTCCAAATTAATATCACAGAAGATGATAAAAATAAATACAAAAATAAATTGAGTTGAGGAAAATAAAAATAAAATTGAACTCTTAATTGAAATATTTATAAAATGACAACCTAAGTTGAGAATCAATCTAGATTATTTTATTTGTATACAAAAATTCTTCATTAATAATTTTGTAAAAAAATTGTATAGTTATACACATTTCAAAATAAATAATGTAATAACAATATAAAAATTACAATGATTTTTCAAATATAATCAACTATAATAGTTTCTTAAGATAATCAAATATTACATATATATAGTTCCTTATACCATCGTATATATATTACATCGTTTTGTCTCACTATATATCAAAATTTCAACCACCACAAAAGGGAATCACTTGGAACTGCAACTCAAAATCTCAACCTCTATAAAAGAGAAATCACAATCTTATTATAAGGAGGACCACCACAAAAAATAATATATTTTTTCTTTTTATGTCTCAATTAAAAGTCTTTGGGAATATTAATAGTGAAATTCTAACCAATTCAACTAATATTTTACTGTAGAATGAAACTGGTATTCCAAACTACAAATGTGGTGTTCATGAACAAATATAATTGAAGGCAAAAAATATCCCTTAAGAATATGACAAAGTATTGTGTAAACAAAATTCATCGTAAAATAAATTTTAGATTATTAATTATTCAATTGAAATATATTAAATTAAAGAATATTAATTTTAAAGGCATATTATATTTTCACTAGATCTAGTATCAATTGAAGAGTATTAATTGCTCTATTGAAAATTTTTAGGTGTAAAATAAGTTTACCGCATACAAACTTGCTTCATGTATATTCTAAATATATATATATATATATATATATATATATATATATATATATAAAATTGGAGAAAAAAAAGGAAAATGATAGAGGAGTTTGAGGAACTTGCTGCTGCTACCCAATGATTTTAAAACAAGATCGGATCGCTGGTTCGACCGGTTTAATTTGGGAATCGGTCAAGATATCGGTCCAATTCATAATGTATATCGGTTTAAATTGAATTCAATAAGAATCGGTTCAAAATCGAATTGAACCAGTGAATTGGTTAAATTTTTTATTTAAAATAAAATCATCCTCATAAATTTAACAACAATTTTGAATCATTGTCCAGTGGTAGGTTTATAATAGCAATAGATTATTAAATTAGAAATAACTTCGATATTCATATTAAAAATGGCTACACCTACACGGTCATTGAATTAAACATTTATGTTAATAAATTAATTTAACATATTTAATTAATCTATCCACTAATTTCTACAAAAATAATATATAAATCACTATTTCAATTTAAAATATAAAAAATTAAAAGAAAATTAAAGAAGGAAAAAATCTGGCCTGCAAGTAATTGTCATTTATGATATGTCCGAGCACCTCAAAACCGCTTCACGCCTCGACTTCAGCCCTCCTCCGCCGTCCACCACCGCCAACCAAACATCAACACCTCCGCTTCAGTGCACCCAAACATTGATTCTTATTTCTTGGCAAGAATGGAAATTATCGTTATCAAAATTAATATTGTAATTTTAAATTAGAGATTCTCAAACTACCATCCGCAATAAAATAAGTTTTTCCACCTTATTGTTTAATGTGCATTATATTTGAGCAGGCATAATTTGTTTATAAAGACAAAAATTTGCATGAACTCGGATTTATTATTTATCATTATTATGTGTATGCATTATTACTGTTATGCATATACACTATCACTGTTAAAAAATCAAGTATATTTTTATGGATTAATACCAAAATCGTCTCATAATTTTTTCAATTTCTCGATTTGGTCTCATAACTATGTAATATTTCAATTTAGTCCAATAACAATTCAAATCTAACAAAAATAGTCTCAAGTCGCCGAAAATTACATAAAACGACGTCGTTTCACTCACGTGCCGGTCACGTGCGGAATTGGCTTACGCGACACGTGAGTAAAACGACGTTGTTTATATCTTTTCCGGCGGTTTAGGACTAATTTGGTTAGATTTAAATTGTTATGAGACTAAATTGAAACATTACATAGTTATGAGAGCAAATTAAAAAAGTATTGGAACGATTTTGGTATTAGTCCCTATATTTTTATAATAGTAATAATATATAAATAACAGTGATAATAATTATATATAATAGTGATATGAATTCATGTAAACTCAAATTTACAACAAACCCACCTTTATAAAATACAAGCACATTCTAGTTTTATCTTAATCATATTTCTAATGATACTATCTTATCAAAATATGATCATATTTGATTTGGGATGGCATGGTATCAGTATGATGGTAGTTAATATTTTTGGAGTATTTGAATTTGGAAAAAATATTTATTTAAGTATTATTTTAAAAAATAATATGTGATCTACAATTTTGTTTTTGGATAGAACACATTAGTAACGGAATTTGTTTAATAATTTCACAACTTTATCTATAAATGAAAGATAAAAGAAGTTGAGGTATGCATGGTATTAATAGTGGTGCTTATAGTAAAATTTGCTCCAATTCGCAATGAAGCGTTTCAGATTGCATATTTTTTGCTTGTCCTAATTTGATCTAAGAGGACCCCACCACCACTGACCCAAAGATGGTCTGCTTGGCAATAAATATTTCTCCCTCCATTCCAAAGGTGTTTTCACCATTAGGATGACACAATTTTTAAGAAAAATAGGGTAGTGTGTAAAATTATATTATTAAAATAATAAAATTAGTTAGATTGAATGTAAAAGTAATGATATTTTATGTAAATATGTGAATATTGTGATGATAAAGTTAAAGTAATAGTTTTCATTTACAGGGTGTGAAAATAATTGTGGGACGGACGAAAAAGAAAGTGTGAAAACAATTATGGGACGGAGAAATATAATATTTAGCAGTTTATAAGTTTTATTAGAGTGATAAAATAAGTTGTTTGTCAATTTATAAAATCTTAAAATAAATTCTTCACAACTTGTATGCTTAAAAAAAATATTTTGGGATATCCCAACTTATTTTCATCATAATCTTCACACCCACTCACCCATCTTGTATGCTGAAAAAAAAAAATTGGGAAATCCCAACTTATTTTCCTCATTATCTCCACACCCACTCACCCATTTCAACCTGGAGATGTTAAACGGGCTGGCCCTAACTCTACAGCGCTGCGGGCCTTAGCGGTTCGTTCTTAACGGTCCACTAATACTCAGGATCTAACCCTAACCTTAGCGGTTCGCGGGCTAAACTGGCCACTAACGGGCTTGGGTAAAAAAAATTAAAAAAATAAATTTAATATTAAATACAAATAATGATTTAATAACTAAAATAATCAATAAAGTTCACACATCAACAACATAAAGTTCACATACTAACAATATAATCCATAAAATTCATACATTAACAACATAATCCATAAAGTTGGGCATTGGGAGGCTGCTTGGGAGTTGAGAATGGCGGCGGAGGCTGCACGAGATAAACTCTAATTGAAGAACATGAGAACTTAATTTAATTGATATCTAGTTATCTACTAATTCCTATTTTTAATTCTTAGTTAATAATAAATTAGTAAATTAATAATTAAGAAGAGTAATAAGTTAATTTATAAACCTGTTAGTTTAATAAATTATAATACAAACTGTAAGTATAAGTATTAATGACTTAATGTATACAAGTTTACAAATTACAACAGTAAGAGAACCAGACCCAACTTTTCAATTTATATTATATAAAATTAATTTAATAAAAAACCGGGCTACCGTGCCAGCCCGGAAAACCGGCGGACTAGTCCGTTTAGCCCACGGGCTAACCGGTCCGGACCAAAAAAACCCGATTTTATACGGGCCGTCATATGCTCGGACCTAACCATGTAAATTACAGGGTTAAACGGGCCGACCCGCGACCCGTTTAACATCTCTACTATCACCCCTATAATAACATTAAAATTTATTTAAAAAAATTAGGATAAATTATAAAAAAATCATAAGTTGTAGTATCAGCTAAACAATTAATAATTTTAACCTACTTATAAGTAACATTTTATAAATTCTTAAAACAATTCATAAGTTGTTAAAATAAAATAAATTAAAAACTCTCTTAATATTAAGTTAATTATTTAATTAGTTATTAACTTTAGACTTTTTTCGTTTTATGACCATTTTTTGTTTTTTATGTTAAATCAAGACTCTAAGCAAATTTCCGATAAAAAAAAGACTCTCCGCAAATTTTATTTTATCAGTTAAAGTAGTTCAGTTTAAAATAGAAGTGTGAAAATGGATTAGGAATGTTGTCTAGCGCTAATAAAAATACATGTTGGACTGAACAAAATACAATTAGTTAAGGGCCCAGGTTACATGCACTCATATTTGAAAGAAGTACACCCACCCTGTAATTTTACCTAATTCAAAGATTCATAGAATGTCATATATACCCTCGTCACTCTCCTCCTTAAAATACATGCACCCACTGTGTTTTTTTAGAAAAAAAATTTCGATTCTTACACAATCAAATAAAAAAAAAAAAATTACAAGCTTGTTCAAATATAAATAACATTAAAAAATATCCAAAATAACTCAAAAACACTATTTAAAAATTCAAACACTTGGTATAATTTTTTGAAAATTTCACCCTAAAAACATCTCCTTTCTAATTTTTTTTTAACAAGAATTTTCAAAATTTTCCCCAAAAATACAAAAAAATAAATAAAAATTCAAACAAAAACTTTTGCAATTTCTTGAAATAATACCAATATTTTAAAAAAATAAATCTAAAGATTTTGCCCTATTTCATAATATCATATTCTAAAAGAGATGGAAAGAATTTTTATTTTTTTTAAAATACAAACACAAACTTACTCCACTTCGAGAATAGGACTTGGGAGCTAGCTTGGGGACGAGAAGAGATTTGGAGCAATAGAAAAAACAATGGAAATTGAGGAAGGGGTGCGCACTGCGCACAGAAGAAAAAATGGAGGAGAGATGATATGAGAAAAGAATGAAAGAAACAAGAGGGAGGGTAGAAGAAAAGATTAGAGGGGCAAAGGATAGCTGTAAAATGGGAGGGGGTGGGAGATTCTGCACTGAGGGGAGAATAGGGTGGTGGAAGATGGAGAGGACTGTTGTGCGTAGAGAAATAAAGGTGGGTGCGTGATTTAGGGTTTTTTGAGGAGGAGAGTAATTTGGGGAGTTAATATTATGTGTACTCATCAGGTGGGGGTACTTTGTACACAAGAGGGTGCATATAACCTTGACCTTAGTGAAGTGTTAGACTGGGCAGTTTAAACCAAGTTAAAAATAGGCCCAACTGACATAAATTGTATGTGTGGCTTTGACGACAAGCCCAGCCCACCTCTTTATTTAATTATTTAATTGGCGAATGACATTCTTCATTCTAATTAATATTTTCTTTTGACATGAATATTTTCTTTTTTGGATGATTAATTTACTTTTAATTAATTTAGGGAGTGGATTAAATTATATTTAATTAAGGGAATGATTAAGTTAATGATTTAATTTAGGGGAGTGACGGAGAGTGTTTGGATGAAGGAATATGTATATTCCAATTCCCAAAAAAATTAATTATAGGGTATTGGACATTTCTCCTTTTATTGGGTAAAATTGAAAAATTTGTGAGAGAAGGGCAAAATAGATAGAGAAAATTATAAAATGGTTCACAAAATTGACACAAATTACAAATAGGTTTCTGTGCAGAAAAAAATATGCATTTGTGCAGGAAAAATTTATACTTCTGTGCAGAAATTGTGAATTAATTTGTAAATATAGCTACTTTTTTGAACCAATATGTAAGTTATCCAAATAGATAATGCCCAGATGAAAATAGGTATTTTTGTGTATTTTCATTTTTATTTATATTTAAGTGTTTGCACTGAAATCCTACCACAATATTAATCAAGACAAAGACTTATATAGAAATTTCCAAAAATAGATTAAAAAAATTATATACTCACGCGCCCCCCACCCCATCCACACACACACGCCCTGCGCCCACGATTAATTCATGCAAATGTTAACCCAACCCCCGCCCGCCCAGGAATTAATGTTTCCATGCAATTGTTAACACACACACACACCGCCAAACACATAGATGTTCAGGCCCAAGCTCAACTATTTATTATAAATTAAAAAATAAATTAAATCATATTATATAATAAATTTAAAAACTTGTTCTCAATTTATGTTAATATAATAACACACATTTATCCATATAGTAATACATATTTGTCCATATAGTAACACAAACAGGAGAGCAACTATATGTTACTATTAGAACATATGTGTGTTACTATCTTATAAAATGTTGTTATTGTACACATATTCATTTATTTTTATAGAATAAATAATTTTTTACATAATGCAAAAGAAAAATGTGTGTTACTTTAAAAATAAATATTGATTATTCACAAATATTTATTTATTTTTATAGAAATAATTATTTTTTTAATATAATAACATATGTATTACATGAAACAATATACCAAGATTTTAAGGGATGAATAAATTAATAAACACATATTTATTATCATAAAAAAATATTTTGTCCTTATAGTAACACACATTTGTCCATATGATAACACAAATTGAGAGATAAATGTATGTTACTATAAGAGCAAATGTGTGTTACTGTAAAATTAAATGTGTGTTACTATATGTATAAATATTTATTTGTAATATACTATTAAATATATATTTTAATCTACACAATAATTAAAAAAACATGAAAAAAAGTAAA
>JAPKLY010000094.1:1111314-1206306 GCA_026898435.1 Prunella vulgaris
TGGGGTGGGGGGAGGGAATTAGTATGTAGAGTTTGTTGGGGGTTGTTGGCGTGAGTTTGGGGAGTGCGGAGTGCACGTGGTCCTTTTTTTTATATTTATTAATTTCTGTAGTATAAATTTTTATCCAAGTATTGCTACAAAACTTATTCTGTTGACAAAGTTGTATAAAAAAAAAATCAAATACATTAAGAGTATGATTGATTCATTTTATAAGCTTTTTCAATTTGTTTTATAAAATAAAATATTTCACAATTTATAAAATATTAAAATAAACTTATTGTAACTTATAAGCTAAAAAAATAAATTGAGATATCCAACTTATTTTTTCCATCGCTTCAACTCTGGATCCATCACCCCTCACAGCCTCTATCTAAAAGATATACTACATCCGTCTCACAAAAAATTTGTATATTTTTCTTTTTAGTTTGTCCCACAAAAGTTTGCACACTTCCAAAATAGAAATATTCCTTTAAATTTCTATTTTTAAAATCTTTACCTCACAATCTTCACCATACGTATTCTACTCATTATACTTTTTCTTAAAATCCGTACCCCAAAAGTACTACAAACTTTTGGGAGATGGAGGTAGTATATTTTTATATTAAAATTAAGAACTTTTAAAAATTATGATAAATTATAAATTATATTAATCAAACACTTTAGCAATTTATATCCTTAAAATAACTTATAAAATATTGGGTCAATTACAATGAGGGGCTTTCCTAAAGACCAAAACACAACTAAGGGTTTGAATTTCTCCAACTTACAACAAGGGGCTTTTGCCCCAAATTTTCCTAAATTAAATTCTCTGATTATAGTACAAAAGGTAAGCTTTTTACTATTGAAATGATGTTAACTTTTTAGAACCTACACATATGCTACATATTTTTTAGCATTTAATATAGTAAAATTTTAAAATTAACATCATGACAATAGTAACATTTACTCACATTTAACATCATCTCACTTTTTAGACGGTGTAAGGAATTAAGAAAACAATCATTTTTAGTACAATTAACATCATAAAGCAAGGGAATGACCATAGCACAGCCAATGAACCAGTTCCAAATAAACAACTAGTTCCTAAAAATGTCTGAAAGTAATAAAATCGTATCAAATTAAAAAGAAACCTAAGGAGAAAAAATGTATTTAACACAAGCTAAATTCCAGAACAAAACAACTTTGGAAGTATTACAGTACTCCAGTATATTGATAAGGTACTTGCACACAAATTTCAGTACTCCAATACAAATTTCAGTACTCCAGTATATTATATTAGTACTCTAGTATAAAATTAAGTACTCCACGAGAGGAAATTTACACATAAATTACTGGAAAAACAGAGCACCCTGTTTTGTATATACCAAACTATTTTAACACTTAGATTATCACTCTTTTCGTACAATACATACAAATAATCAAACCGATTTCTTTTCGTAGAATATCATTATAATAAGCATAATAAGAACATCATACATATAATATATAACAAACAGATTGTCGGAAAACAAAAGAGAAAGAAGTAAGAACAACACCTAAAGATTAAGATTTCCAAGTTGTGTCGGTCTGCGATTTCTTGACGGCCATGCGGGACCAGGCGATGACGTTTTCAGAAGGAAGGTGTTTGATTTGAACCGAATTGCAGAGCTCCTTTTTCTACTGAATCTCCGCCGGCCTAGGATACTGCGTGCCGGACATGGCGGCCCGTTAGTACTCGTAGAACACATTGTTATTTTCACAGGGCCGACCACTACCCTGACGGAAAATTTGCTAAAAAAATCGCTGAAAACCGACCACCACATTGAGAGAGAGAGATAGAGAGAGTTTAGAGTGTTTTTCAAAGAGAGAAATTGTGAGAGAGATGAGTGATATTGTTATTCAAATTAAAGTGTATTTGTAGGAGGGAGAACCTAGGAATTGGTAGTGGACAAGGTTGTGTGCCTATACAATTTAAAAATGTTGTACTTCAATTGCAGAAATGATAAGTGGAAGATTTGGTGGAACTATTACAAATTAACTCTTATTTGCATTAAGTTTGCCCTTTCTTGATACTTTTAAAAACTTAAGTCGTACCATGTGTTTTGGATTTAAAGGGTACTTTGGATGTAATAAATCCTAAAATATTTAATAGAAGTTTAACCAAAGTGCCCCAAGGTTAGGCTCTTGTTGCATCGTTGATCATCTTTGTCATGTGGATCAACGTGTGGTGGACAATGGATGTTTTCCCACCGTATGTATAACGAACATATTATTTGGATAATTTTTCACACATGACGTGTAAAATGTTATTGAAATGATTTTTATTTTATCTTTACACAAAATGACAAAAAAAATGTAAATATATATTTAAAATTTGTTAAAAGTTTGTTACATATGAATTGTTTATAATCAATTCTTACGGTAAAACATTTATAATTAATATAATTAGGGTTCGGAAAAATTATAATTTTTGAGAAATATGAATTTATTTATATTTTAATGATTTATTAAGTTGTTGAGTTTATGTTAAGTACGGTGAATACAAATTTAGTTTTATGCAAGTTAGTGTATTTAATTATTACACGCATTAAGTTCATTGAACTGAATGTATTCAAGAATGGAAGATAATAATAAGTGTCTATTTTAAAACACTATAAAATAATTTTAAATTTTTTTTTTTTATTTCAAAAGTTATGAGAAAGAATTTTTTTATTTTTTTATTGATAAATATTAGTTGTTAGTAGTTAGTTCCTCAAATTTCCAAATACTTCAAGAATTATTTTCAAGCCCACTTTATATCTCCCTTAATTTGTTTCAGAGAGAATCGAATTTTGGTCACTCACACAAGTGAAGAGTTCGATGGCCAAGAGAAGTAACTCACCTGATTTAAAAAAAATATATATATTTTAAAAGCTGTTTTAAAAATTTTAAAACAGATACTAAGTGTAATCTCGATTACAGCAGCAAAATGAATGTTAATTGTATGTTGGATCCCAAAAATGACATGTTGTGAAGTTTTGATCTTCGAGAATAATGTGGAGAATGCGTGCAAGGATCGATGATACAATATCTCTGGAACAAGTTAGGAGAAAAAGAACACTCTTACATCATGCGGAATACTTCACGGGTTTTATTTATTTATTTTTTTATACAATACAACACCAAAATTATTGGATGGAATAAGAAAAATATTACTCCCTCCGTCCATGAATTTTTTTTCCAATTTACTGTGGGCACAAAATTTAATAAAAAATAGTATTATATTGAAGTGATAGATAAAGTAAGAGAAAAATAAAAGTATTATGGGGCCAAAAATTTTATTGTGAGTGTGAATTGTTTTCAAATAAAGAAATGGAAAAAAGTTTTGTCCAAAAAAAATGGAAAATAATTTGGTGGACTGAGGAAATATAGTTTTTAACAAGAAGCAATCAACAATAGTTCTTATTTTACTAAATTATTCCTAGTTAATTTTATAATTTGAAAAAATTATTAATTTATGATAATAATGAGACCATGAATATTATATATGAATTTTTTGAAAAATTATTTTTTTATTACCTTATAAAAATCGGTAAATTTTTTAAGTGTCCAAAATTGATATTGGAGAAAGTTATATATTAGAGGATTTATTAATTCTTTGAAAATTTAATGTAGGTCTATATTATTAGAGTATGTCTCTTCTCTTGTGAAATTTGTTCGTAACGTGAAATTTATATCATAATATTTTATGATGTAATTTCAGTTTACAAATCTAATAATATCCGATCATGTATATAATTATATCAATAAATATATATAATAGTATTAATTGCATATTATAAAATTATTCTCGAGAGACTTTGTGATATGTAGAAACAAACAAAAGTAAATGAATCTTATACTATACATTAGAGTATAAAATTATTACTCCCTCCCGCAGGAATTTGCACACTTTTTTTATCTGGACGTTCTACACAAATTTACACACTACTAAAAGAGGAAGCATTAATTTACGTGCACACTCACAAACATATACACATATTTATCCATATACCACTACTTTATATATAAAATTCATTTTTCTTAAAAAATGTATCGTCTCGTAGGGTGCAAATTCCTACGGGACGGAGGGAGTAGTATATATTTTCCTTTTTGCACATGCATTAACTACACTCAGCATAATTCATATATGATGGTAACATCAACCAAATCACATTCATAATATCGACACATTGCATAAGAATTCATTGTACCATCTCTCTTCAGACAAATTAAGTTGGGGGGCGGTACGTAGTGTATCTGTGGTAGTTATATAACTTGATAGTCAAGACCGTTAGAGTATTCAAAATGCAAACGATTAGATTTTTCTGTTTTATTTCTCATATTTTATATTTTATTGTATACCTACGATTCGTTACATAGAACGTTTTTATCTAGTGTTCACTTAATTCACGGGGTTAAGAAATCAAAGTATTTGTTTGACTTAGTTTTAATCTTTTTACTATATATAACATACTTGAACAAAAATACCCTCCACAAAGTTAGAGTTTGACTCAAATCCTACTAAATCTTACATGAAATTAAATGAGTATCACGTCACTAGCAACGTCGATGCAGAATCGATCGAAGATAAGGTGAGAAGCACTTCGGTAATCAATTAGTTAAACCCTACTACGTATATTTTTTATCCTATACTGGGGATCTAGATTATTATCATTCGAATCCTTGAAATTCGGAACTCCGTTAAGACTTAGATCTCTGCAATGGTTGATCAAATTTTAGCTAGCATGGATGACAGATTCCCTCAATGTCCGATTCATGGAGAGCGGATTAAACTAAAAAAAAAAAAAGATGAAGTGAAGCATGTGAGGGCAGTGTGTAGATAGTGAAGACAAGAAATGCATGCTGGGGGTGAATGGGAAGAAGAGAATGGAATCGTTGGATCGCCGGTACCGGTGCTCCTAAGATGTTGCTAGAGAGTCAAAAACTTCTTCTGAATCGACATTTTATCCTCTTGGATGAATTCAGTTGTGAATATAGTGTTCAACGAGAATTGATTTTAAAATATTAGGGACGTGAATTGAAAAATAAACATAAATATGTGTATCAGATTTGAGGGATGTCAATACAGATATTCATGTAAGTTTATTAATATATCCATGTTTATTTTTTTGAAAAAATTTGTGTAAAATACAAAATTAACAAGAAAATAGTAAACAATACTTTGTTATTTTAACTCTTTTTTTAATCTAAGTTAATAAACAAGCAATATCTAAATTTATTTTATTCTCTCCTAGTAATTGATAATATTAACACAACCTTATTGGATTATAAATATTTTTCAACATGTCCAGCCAATACACATTTTGTTTTGTGAATATCAAGAATATGAACTCAATTCTTTTAATTATTATTGTTATATACATATATAATCACTACTATATATACATATATATTGCTTATTTTAAATTGTTATATATGTTTAAGTAATAGTGTGGATACACAATAATAATGCATTAGTACTATCTTCGTCCTGCAAAAAAATTTATAAATTTTTTTAACTTATTCATAAAAATTTGCATATTTCTAAAATAGAAATATTCCTATAAACCTCCACACTTAAAATTTATACCTCACAATCTCCATCTTACACATTATACTCGTTATCCTTTTTCTTAAAAATCATACCCAAAAGTAATGCAAATTTTTGGAAGATGAAAGTAGTATTTATTTAACCGTCCAAGTACCAATGTGGTGCTTCTAATCTTAGACCTTCGATTACCTACTTCCCCCTATAATCATTTATAAAAAAAAAAAATCATTATTCATCAACCAAGCAAATCATCAGCTTAACCATCACCTAGACAACATTTCCTCCAACATATCATTTTCAGTTTGTGTCTAGCAAAAGACATGATAAAGAAAACATATCTTTTTTAGATTTAATATAGATTAAAAAAACCCAGCAAAAATGGGGAACATGAAACAGTGTCCCCCTCCACTGCAGGAATTATTTAACTACCTTCCTTGGACTGGAAAAAACTTGACAGAGTTTCTGATGTACAAAAGTTTCTGGTCACTGTAGTTTGTAATTTTATGAAATAACTAATTCCACTCATGTTTTTACAAGAGAAGTCTTGGACATTGGAGGAACAAGAGACTTTGCATATGCAATTGGCAAAGCTATAATCTTTTTAGGTTTGCTAACATACGCCCGCCTCGTGAAATTGTTGTAATCGTTCGCCTCTATCTCGTCCAGTATTTGTCGGTACAAAAGCAACGATGCCCACACCTGCAACACCCATCACCAAACATTACAAAAGGGGGGACGACATTGCCGTTTGTACAAAGCAAAATGGAATACTTACTGGCCATCTACTAGCTGCGCTGAGCTCCGTGACTGCATTCTCCGCATCATCAAAGAACTTCCTCGCCCTCTTGATCTGCTTTTTCATGAAACTTCTCCATTTATCAGTCACTTTCCCGGCAAATATATCCTCGTCTGACAGCCCCGCCTGAGCCAACTCATCCTGAGGTAGATACACTCTTCCACGTCTCGCACTACACCAAGACATTACACATTATGTCAAAAGTTGTTTGAAGCGAGCTCCCACCGCATATATAGTATATGCAAAGTGAGATCTAAATACTAAAGTGGAGTTTCCTCTCATACATGAGACCATTTTGCACAAGACTCCTTTAAATATTATATATTGACAAGATTAAGTATGCTGATATAAATATGTATATATAGACTTACTCTTCTCCAACATCTCTGAGTATATTCGTCAACTGATTTGCGAGCCCTAGTGCTAGAGCACCGTTGTAAACACTTTCTGTTGTAGCCTGTGATTCAGGTGCTATCCCCATAATTGGAACACTCATTAATCCCACAGTACCAGCCACATAATAGCAATACAGATACAACTCATCGAAGTTTTTGTATCTCGATTTCCACAGGTCCATTCTCATTCCATCAATCATATCCCTAAATGGCTGCAACCAAGCTAATATTAGTCGTTTCATTAAAACATATTAAATTTGTAAGTATTAGTTTTTCTGTTAAAACAAATTAGGTTTTCGGTGTTTGTTGTTTCGTTTAAAAATATTAGTAGTTGTTATACTAACGTGATAGTTGTGAACCCGTTGTACAGTGAAGCAGTTTTACACAAGACTAATTCTTAGAGAAATAAACTCTGTCTTCGCCAAAAAAATCGCAATAACCTGGATATCAACAGGAAACTTGGCAACAGTATCAGCTAATGCAGCATCCAGCATGTCAAAAGGGCGCCCTCTGAAAATGTCGTCCAGCCTTGCCTCCCACCTATTCAAGGCTGTTGGAGTTATATGTGATGCATTTGGTCCATCAACAAGCTCATCGGTTCTCCTACACCACACTGTATAATGCGACAACAACCTTGATTAATTTATTTCTATAAATAGTATACAAGCCAAAAGTTCGAGTTAGAAACACAATTATTGGAATTCTCATTTCAAACTTGTGTATATATATTCTAGTTACGAATCTTTTTATTTTATGTTTAATACCTTGACTATTATATGAATTACATATAGCTATCTGTATCATATTATATACATCCTAATTTAGAAAACAATTCCATACATTACCAACAAAACAGTGACCAAGCATGAGATACATTTCAATTATGCATCTGATTTTACGGGTCAAACAAAGCATCCTAGTCAAGATGATGTTATATATGTAATCAAACATTATACATACCCCAGATTTTGACCAACTTTTTGGAATACCTTTTAATGACAGAATCTGGTAATAATACAATGTAGTAATCTTTTTTAAAATTGAAAACTTGTTGGATAGCCCGACTTTACACTATTTTTTCCAACAAAAAGAATAAGGGAGAACTAGTATACTTCTGTTGTTCTTTCAGGCAGTCCAAAAGTTGTTAAAATTGAAAACATAAGAATGGAAAGCTAAATTAAACTTATGAAATCTTTTAACACAATTGCTGAACGGTCGACAGCCAGAGAAACAAATCAAAACGATGAAACATCTAAAGATCAAACCTTGATCAGATGAAACACACGATGATTGGTTAAAAGATTTGTCGTAAAAGCCAAGATTCTTACCATATATTGCCCAGATAGCTCTACGCCTTTCTGGTGTCATCAACAGAGTCCCTGCAAAAGATTAGTCCTTGTTATTCTGTGAACTCTCTCTCCAAATGATACCTTAACCAATTCTTGATTAACAGAGAATGGATGAATAAAGAGTTCTAACCCAGGTAAAATGTCTTGGCATATTCAGCACATACTTCACCACAACGATCATAAGCTTCAGTCAGCAAGCCAAGTGATCCTGGAAGAACAATATCTGGCTTCACTTCCAAATCCTCGTTCGATTTCAACTGTCTCTTAACCAAAGCTGCTTGCCTTAGAACCACATCATAAACCCTCTGCTCTGATGATAAGGTGATTTCCCCTGCTGGAGTAGCTACAAGACTTGATGTGAGAGAGAGTCGGCTTTCTTTCTCTAAACTCGAACCCCCCAAACAGGTATACCTCAAATCGGCATTCATAGAGCTGAAATTCCTCCTATTCTTATGACCCTTGTTATGTCTACCATTGTAAACCACATTTTTGGACCTAAATGAATCAAGAATTCGGTTTCCATCACGAACCGAGTCCAAGAATCCAGTGCCATTAGACGCCTCAGATGTTGGAGAAACCACCCACAAAAAAGTAACAGACATATTCAATTTGATATCTGTTCTATCTTATCTCCTTATTGTCAAATAACAGCCCTCTAATGTCTGAGTCAATTCACTTTTGAAACAATCCCACCAGAAAATCAAGAACCAACAAGCAGAGCCTCAGTTCTTTCACAGCAACTGAATCTGTTCAAGGGGTTTCTGCAAAATGAATCAGCCATATACAATCAAATAAATATAAAATTAACGAAATTATTTCTACTAAAACAAAAAACCCATTAAAAAGGGCATTCGAACAACAGCACTCACCAGAAGCAAAAAGCTAGAAAAATCACTTCCAACTCATAATAAAATAATCCCAAAATCACTATCTAACTAGCTTATATAAACAATGGGCGTCGACCACTTTCTATATTTAGTCAACTGAGCAACAATAAACTCGCTATTTCCTCTGTCCACACTCGTCAAAAGCTTTCTTCAGCAAAGATTGAATTCTTTAAAAAGGACCCATTTAAAAAAAAAACTTAAATTGGGAAGTTAAAAGAAAAAAAAAAAGCAGAGAATTCCACAATCGATGCAACATGAATCAATGAGCAAACCTTTTTTGTACTAGTTGCAGAAACAGGGTTTTCTTAGGCATCAACATCACCGAACAAACAAAAAAAAAAAAAAAGTAAAATTATAATGGCCAACCAAATATTTCACAATCTGGGACCTTCAGAGGCAGCTCTATACTCTTCCAGAATTTCAACAAAAGCTGGCTTGTTTCTCTCTCTCTACGCTTTTTCTCCCTTGATTTCTACTGATTTTCTTTTATGCGGCTGGCATTTTTTCCTGCTCAAGAGATGAGTAGAATTTGAGTGATTCACGTTCGCTGCTGTAAATACTAGCACTACTGCTTTTGTAGAAAAATATATTAATAGCTGTTCGTTGGAGCTTTGTTGTGTGGGTCCCGCGCTTGTGGCAGTGACCTGTTTGGTTTGCTTCCAAGAATTGGGAATCTTGTTTTCTTCCGATATTAGATTCCATGGAACTACAATTTTTTTTACATTTTATATGAAAATTATTTATGATAAATTTGTTATAAAATTATTGTAAATAATTAAATATTTAGTTAAGTGTATTAATATATTCGTATCATAAATTGAAGTCAATAAAATTTATAATAATTATAAAATATTCATTAATTTAAAATTTTGATACTTTATAAGATTTTTGATAATAACAATCTACTTGATGTGGTAAACTCTTCAAACAAGGATGATTTGGGATTTTGAGCTTTTGATAAATAATTTAAAGATGATTCTTTGTTTTTTTTTTAATTCAAAAAGTTACTACTTCTCAATTAAATTCTTATTGAATAAACTTTAGGAATCTATATGGAATACCTTCTTAATAATCTCTACACTTGCTCATTTATAAATTATGTAATTTTCCCTTTGACATTCTTTTGTATAAAGATGCATCAATTAGATATTGTTGTTAATACTATATAATAAGGATAATCATTTACATTGAATTAATAGTAGTAACTAGTAATAGACTTCCTAATATACTCTTAACTAAAAATTTGAATGGGAAAGTGCAATAATTGTTCATACCGACCATTAGAAAATTGGAAAACTGATGAAAATTCTTTACTCACTTTAGAAAGTTAAATTCTTGAAAATTTGGAAATAAATATTTTCAATCTCTTATAATCACTAATAAATTCTGTTTTATATGAGAAGCTAAAAACCCCAATATTTTAAAAGAATATTATCTATTTTAAAGTTTTTAATTATAGTAAAATATTAAATTAATTCACTTGTAACTTAAATATATGGTAAAAGACTCACGTGTATATACAATAGAGAAAAAAATAAAAAGGGGCACACTTTCCCTTTAAATTGCAAAGAGGGGCAAATGTGTAAAATTATAAAATTGCACAACCAAAAACACTCTCAAAATAAGTGTGCAAATATTCTAAAGGATGATTTACATATTGGTTCAAGAAAATCACTATATTTATAAATAGGTTCAAAATATTTGCACAGAAGCACATTTTTTTTCTGCACATCACCTATTTGTAAATATAGTGATTTTTTTGAATATATATGTAAGTCACCCTATCCTAAAAATTGCACATTTATCCCTCTTTATAATAAACCTAAAAAAATATTCGTCTTTGTAACTACACCTATACAATATAATCTTCGCACACAAATTAATAGGTGAGCAAATTTATTTAATTTAATTTTTTTGTTTCAATACATTTCGCACTATACAAATGCAATCTCTCTTCATTCTTTTAGTGGTTCTATATTTTATCAAAATGGGCAATCCATCAAAAGTTTTATATTTTCTAAATAATCGCTATATTTCTATCTTTTTTACTCAATTTCTCTATTTTTTACACATTTTTTAATAATTGCACTAGATACAAACATGCTGATAGTGGTTCTATAATAGATAGAAGGATTAAAGCTATTATGTGGTTAGGGCGAACCGAATCAATTATTTTATCTAATAACTAAAAAATTTAGAAGAAAATGCAAGGAAACAGTAAATAACATAGAATTTGTCAAGTTTTTTAGGAGACTTGTACTTGAAATGGTGAGTTTTATTATTTGGGAACCTTGAGATCATATTTATAGGTCTACAATGAATTGAGGGACGTCGTCATTATTGGTCCACAACATATGTATGCTAGGCGTTTAACCTATACTAGAGGTGCAAGTGATTTGTTCTTTAAATAATATCTTGGATCCAATACATTGGTGACACATACGATAAGAATTAGTAGTGCTCTTGAAATGCATTGTTGTGTCAGATAGTGGCAACCCGAGAAAGTATTATAGTATCCTTACACTATTGAAGTCCTTTCTGTTAGACGAGGTTGTTGGGCCTCGTACATCGATCATCGTCGTCGATGAATTACTTCATCGTTCGATAGAATCGTTCTTGGGACGTCATCCTCTGTCGTCGTCTTAACTCCGACGAAGTCTCCTCGTCTTCGCCGATTTAGAGTCCTTGACCCAACATATCCCCGACCTTGGAGTCATTTGGACCGACTTTGAAATATTTGTATTACAAAAAAATATTAATATTTACATTTAATTTGATCACTATACAAACATTGAAACACAAATAAAAAATTTATAATATAATATTCAATTTGTGCATTACACGAAAGAGTAATTATATAATACACTCTATCACCCTTCCAATTTAACTATCACTTAATTAAAAAAAATCTAAAATATTGTTTCTAGGCTTCAATGTTATATGTTTTCAACTTTGTTATTTTCATTAGTAACGCATAATGATACCAAATGATTCATTAATTTTTTAAGAATTCTTAATATTAACCTTTTACCAAATCATCATTAAATAAGAAATCATTTTCTTAATTTGTACAAGAAAAAAAAAGTGACGGTTACAAAGGGCATAATAATAAGTTAATAACGATCAAACTAATTTGGTCTCCATAGATGTAACGAAAATTAGAGAAGGGAGAAACAGAAGTGTGCAACCAAACATGTCCCATGTCTAAACACGACCAACTAGGAGCTTGCCGGCCTGGAAGTGAGAAATAGTGGCAATATAGTAATTTTGTGGTAGAGTAAATAGACACGTGTGATAAAACATCCAAGCCAATGACTGAAAGATAACCTTATCAAATGCAGAGGTGGGAGTGGTAGGATATCCTACGTGTCAACTTTTGAGTGGCTGCGGCGTAATTTCATGCATATCCCACAAATACTTTAGTGGGCTGAGGTGGGGCCCATAAGCTTAAGTGCCACCGGCAATAAGGTAGATTTTGTATTAAAGGGGTGTTTTGAAAAAGTGTATAATTTTTTTTGAAATATTTTATAAATTGATTAAAAGTTTATAAGTTGTAATAGTGTATTTGATAGAAAAGGATAGTTTAAATTTTATATGATATTAAAATAAGTTAAGTGGAGTTTATAAGTTAAAAAAAGTAAGACAATTTCAATTTTTGTATTTATTTATAAAATAGCATAAGAATTTATAAGTTAAATTAGTCAAACACTTTAATAATTTATAATTATTTAATAGAAATTTATATCATGTTAGATTTTATAAAATGTTTAAAATAAATTTAGTCAAACAGACTCTAAACCCACGAACCTTTGTATTCCCATCGGACTGACCATGAAAATAAGCCACTTTTTTCCTTTTAATTTTTTTTTTTTTACTTTCATTTGACGCATGGTATACTCACTTAATAGTTAAAATTATTTATGTTAAGAAGTGTGTGATGATTATATTGATTACACTAAAAATTAATAACTTAAATTTTTCAGTGCAATTGCATATGAAACTTTCATTTTGGAAGTGGTGATAAAATAGATAAGGATATTGTAGAATATGAGTAAAGTGATTTTGTGTATGGAGATTAATCATAATTTAGATAATGAAGTGATTGTTAATATAAAAAATTGACATATTTATTTATAAATGGGAACATAAAGCATTCGAGCATATTTTAACTGAATGAATACTAAAATTTTGGCGGACATTCCTATATTATGAATTTATGAGATCAATAAATTAAAAAAATATACTCCCTCCGTCCATTAATCTTTTTCCCATTTTATTGTGGACACGAGAATTAATAAAACTAGTATTATATTGAAATAATAGATAAAGTAAGGGAAAAATAAGAGTATTGTGGGCCCAAAATTTTATTGTGAGTATGAGTTGTTTCTAAATAAAAAAATGAGAAAAAGTTTTGTGGACAAACAAAAAAGAAAAGTGATAAATAATTTGGTGGACAGATGGAGTAATAAAATATGATAATATTCTTAAAGAAAAGTAATAAGTCATTTTTAATAAAAATATTATCATTTTTTAGAAGTGATAATTTTTTTAATTAATATGTGACATGTTAAAGTTAAAAGTGAACTATATAATATTATTCTCATATTATGAGTGTAAGCAGATAAAAATTGAACTCAATCAAATAATGACATGTGTATGTTGATGTAATTTTTGTAATGACGATTATGTGGCTATAATAACAACGATTACACCAACAATATGCTGAAATAGACGAACATGCGAGGTTTTATGAGTAAGCAGGTTGGTCGTTTATATAAGCTCGTCGTTCGAGCAGAACTTCGTTAGGGTAAAAATTTCGTATCTTATTCGAATGAATTCGATTACATTATATAGGAAATACAAGATGTTGGATCGTCAACAGACTGCTTCATCATAAGCTGCTGATCAGCAGCCTGCTTCACTTAGAAGCTGCTGACTCGTCACCAGTTTAACAACTGTTGACTTGTCAGAGTGTTCTTCGATCTGGTTCTTTCTTCGTGCTTGATCAATTCTCTTGGACACGTCAATCCGGACTTGATTAATTACTTCCTTAAGCACGCACGTCGATTATTTCATTAACACTGTATAAATTAAATAAATATCAAATCAAATTATTATTTTATATTGGAGGATTTAAATAAATTAGTTCTCGAAATAAATAGTTAAAATGGTATTTATTATACATGGTACAAGTCGTCATTAAATTCATGAGTCTCTCGTCAGTCGTATATGACAATAAGTGTTTGATTTGGCGTATTTATTTGAAATCATAAATGTCTCGTATAAATAAAAAGAAAGCAAAAATCAATCAAGATAAATTTGATCGATTCATTAATAGTGTCAATCAAATCGTCATCAGCCAACCGGAACGTGCCACTTGTTGCTACTAAAAAGGAAGATCTTCACCTTCAAGTCCTATGAATAGGGGTCATTTCGTTCACTCTAAATGTGGCCCAGACCAACAACCACACAACAAAGACGAACGAACGAGCAACATTCTCAACATACAAGCCTTGAGTTGAGAATATTCTGGAATTCAAACTTAAAGATTCAAGTGTTCTTCGTCAAAACTGAAGCCGTTCTTTTCAACTTTAGAACGTCTTTCATCAAATCAATCAAAAATAGTGCTTGATCCAGGATCAAGGGTCTAAATCCCTCCAATCAAACATTTCACTCGAAGATCATCTTGAAGACTCCAAATGTTTTTCATCGCCTTCAACTGTTCTTCATCAAATTCGACCAGAAACATTGTTTGATTTAGAAACAAGGAGCTACATTACTCTGATCAAACATTTCCAGTCCACGCTCACTTGAAGGACTCCAAGTATCCCTCACCGTCTTCAATTTAATTATCGTATTATTAGTTATTAAATACCATAACTATAATATTTTTTTTCTTTATAATCGTGTGAAATGTATAAAAGTCTATTTTCATGGTGTGAGCATATATGAAGATCAACACTTGTTCGGGAAACCCATTAAACCTTGAAAATGAAATTTGTAAAAGGGCTAAATTCATCCAAGAAACACTAGGCTCCACCGAGGGCAACGTGGCCCGTTTAAGGTCCCTCAACCAATATTTGGCTCATTTCACCAAGTTGATTTTGGACTCAAAATGGTGTACTTTTTGGTCCCAATTTATTTTTTTAAAGAAGAATATAATATTAAATATAATAATATTTTTTATTAATTTTTGTGAATATAAATCTCTTTTAAAATATGAAAAAGAATTTAACATCTCATAATAAATAATATGAAAATTATCTTAGAACGGAAGGAGTACTTTTCATGGCATATACTCATTCCGTCATAAAAAATATGTTAATTTATTTTATTTATCAGTTCTTTAAAAGTATATATATTTTTATAACGAAAACAATCCTTTTATTATAACTTTCAAACCATAACTTAATTATATATATGTCATTACTCGCATTAATTATTCATAAATTAATTTACAATTACCTTTATTTATTTTATAAATTATGTAAATGTTCAAATGCGTAGTATAAGACAAAAGTTCCATATTTATATAAAATGTTGGGTTTTGGATGAAGATGAAGTTTTTGTTGCAATAGAATAAGATGGGCAGAACTTGGTGATAAGGGTCGCCAAAACCGCACATTAATGGAACATCTATATTTGTTACTTCTTGGTTTTGGACATGTGATGTGCATGTGCTTGCTCCATCCATCACTTGCAATTGAATACTTTTATATTACTCCCACAAAAGTTTGCATACTTTTCTTTTTAGTTTGTCCCACAAAAGTTTGAATTTTTTAGTTTGTCCCACAAAAGTTTGCATACTCCCAAAATGGAAATATTCCCTTAAATCTCCACCTTTAAAATCTTTACCTCACAATCTCTACCATACACATTCTACTCATTACACTTTTTCTTAAAAACTGTGGCCAGGAAAGTACCGCAAACTTTCTTGAAACGGAGGTAGTATAATTTTCTTAGCAGCCATACTTTTGTAGTACAATCTTATCTTTTCTTATAAAATAACTATTATTTAAAAAATAATAATCGCATATTGGTACAAAAATAATGCACTATTTTTAAATAGGTGTAATATGCAAAAAAATAACCCTATTATTCAACTTATGTTTATGTTATTATGCAAAAAAATTGTACTTATTTAAAAATAGTGCATTACCTTTTTATTAATCTATGATTATTTCTTTAAAAAAATGTATTAAATTATCTTAATGCATTATTTTATTATACTTAAGCCACTGATACGTGTAATTGAATATATTCTACAATCGATATATCATCAAATTGAATGAGAAATCGTTACATCATCAAACATATAAGTAGATGTTTTTATTAATTAGTAATAAAAATTATACACTTAATATTTATCAAATCAATTAATTCAATAAAATAATGATGCATTAAATACATTAATCCTACAAATGATACCTCATTAAAAAAACACGCCAACCTTAAAAAAAAAATCGACACATTAGCATATAGGTACCTTTTTAATGGAGTAAGAACTTACACTAATACGACGATCTTTTAATGGAATATGAACCTACAATTCTACGGTCTTTAGTCAATGCTATAGGGAAATCACTTTTTTAAGAGGTCAAAAATGCAAGATTGAGAATTGACTTTCAAGTTTTTAAATGAATCGTTAATTATACTTTTTTAATTTGAAATTAAGAATTTATGTAGCTTATTCGAAATCAGATTTCTTGTTTATTGGGATTAAAAAACGCTTATATCCTTATTCATATTCATATTTATTACAAATGATTATTAGGGACATTGACAAAGAAAATAAGATAAAATTGCATTATTATGAAGAGAGATTATTAGAAAAGGACAATATTTTGAATTAAGTGAGACGGATAAAAGAAACATACATATTATTTATCAAGAAAATATATTATACAAATTTAGTTTATAAAAGTTTTGTGGTGAATCTCACAGTGTTCAACATATAAAGTAATACTCCCTCCGTCCCATAATTGTTTTCACAATTTCCTTTTCCGTCCGTCCCATAATTGTTTTCACACCCTATAAATGGAAACTATTACTTTAACTTTATCCTCACAATTCAACTAATCTCATTATTTTAATAATATAACTTTACATAATACTCCACTTTTCTTAAAAAGCGTGCCATCTCAAAGGTGAAAACACCTCTGGGACGGAGGGATTATTGTTTAGCATACTAAGTACCATTGTCTAGTAATTTTTTGTAGAATAATATATAAAAATTATCTACTTTTTAAACAGTTATAATTCATAGACTAAAATAGTGATACTTCACATGCTAAAAGATGTTAATTTCAAAGAAATAGTTCGTCGAACATTTTTCACATAAAATCTACCTTGAAATTTAAAATTTTGGATGTGGCACTATTTTTTTATTTTTTATTTCCATCGAAACTTGATTGTAAAAGAACAAGTGGGAATATAATCACACTGTATTGATTTTAGAATGCTCAGGATTAGTTTAGCCAAACATGAGTTTAGATATCAAATATATAAGGATTTTTTTCGAGTTTAATCAAGCTTGTTTAAGATTAAACAAACTTGATAATATCAATTTTTAGTTAGATTTAAAACTATATAATTTCTAAAAACCATATATATCTCTAAGTTTTATAATTTTGTTAATTAAATAAGTTAATTTGCATATTTTTCGAGCCTTACATCTTACGAATATACATTTTTTTCTTTTTCTTTTCATCCAGAAAAGTGTACTAGCATCGGGCTAAGGAGTAATTTAAAGCCCAAACAATGGGCTGAAAAACCCGATAAATTGGCTGCATAAAGCCCAAACTATGGGCTGAAGTAATTTAAAGCTCAATGTGTGGGATTAGAATTATGAAAAGGGAAAAGTACTCCAACAGTTAGACAAAAATTAAATATTGTTATGTGCAAAAAGAAAAAAACACTTCCGTGAAAAAAAAAAGTTATATCGTGCAAATTTTTTGAACAAATACAATAATTTTTTTAAACTGTAAGTGACCTTGTAAAAAATTGGGTGATTTTAAATT
This sequence comes from Prunella vulgaris, assembly GCA_026898435.1. Classification (NCBI taxonomy): domain Eukaryota; kingdom Viridiplantae; phylum Streptophyta; class Magnoliopsida; order Lamiales; family Lamiaceae; genus Prunella; species Prunella vulgaris. Next base: position 1,129,313 of record JAPKLY010000094.1, read on the forward strand.
AACTGTATTTACAAATTGGTTAGTAATATTTGCACGTAACTATTTTTTTTTTTCTCCACGTAAACTATTTGTAACCTAAAAATAAACTTAAAAACATAAAATGGTACTCGTATTTAAAGTATTGGCTCATTTGGTTCGTTGCCCTTAGTAGCATAACTACTGCTCAACGGAAAATGGAAGATGAAAACCTAGAGGGCTTCCTCCGATGGGCAGCTTCACTCGGAATCTCAGATTCTCCAATTTCCAGTGGCCCTTCTTCCTCTTGTCTCGGCAATTCTTTGTGCGTGTCACATTTTCCTGAAGCCGGCGGGTAGATGTTGAAGTCATTCTGCGCATATGTATGTACGTCTGTGTATATATTTATCGTAATTTTTAATTATTGTGATGATTGATGCAGGAGAGGTTTAGCTGCTACGCGTGTTTTGCAGAAAGGAGGGTTGGTTTTGAGGGTTCCAGAGGCAGCTTTGATGACAAGCGATTGTCTAATTAGTGAAGATCATAAGTTGTCTGCTGCTTTGGGGAAATACCCTTTACTTAATTCTGCTCAGGTGAGCCTTTTTTGCGTGTGTTTTGTTCGAAGAATCTAAGAGAGAGCATCAATGCTTGTGAATACTCGGTCATTTGAGTAAAAAATTAGAATGGTTTTAAAATTAATACACTTTGCTCTGAAGTAAAAAGAGAACCTGCAGTCACACTGTGCTATTGACAAGAATATTAGCTTGATTAGAAAATGAGGTTAATGGTGAGAATGCTTCAATTATTGGGGAAAAGGTTTAAACATGATTATAAGATGATTATACGCTATGCTCGAGTTCGATTCAAATTAGAACCTATCAAAGATAATATCACTAGTTCTTAGCAGTTGTCTTGCTTGTTGACAATTGTTTGCTCTTTGACTCCATGCATATTATGAACTTAAATATTTAAAGTTGGGGGTTTGGGCTCTATGCAAACAATTCATCAAATCCACATAGCTAAGTAATGATAAATCACTAAGGGTATGTTTGGTTCGTAAGATAAAAGTATCTATCCGCCAAAAACATGCATGATTTTGACGGATAGATACTTTTATCTTACGAACCAAATGAGCCCTAAGTTTTTAAATGCTGCCATGATCAAGAGCATATATGTGATATTGGCTTTATTTTAATTTGGAGCAGATTTTGTCTATTTCTTTACTAAATGAAGTGAATAAGGGCAGAAGTTCTCGGTGGTATCCTTACCTAAAGCAGTTGCCTCAAAATTATGACTTGCTTGCTAGTTTTGGCCAGTTTGAGATAGAAGCTTTCCAGGTTAGTTGATGGTTGATGATACATTTGTTGGCATTATCTGGTTTTGTTTTTCCAAGGTCGAGAGAGATGGTTTTAAAAGCATGTAAAATCACTTGTAGATTGATGATGCCATTTGGACTGCAGAAAAGGTTGTTCAGAAAGGTAAAATGGAGTGGAAAGAAGCTACTCCAATTATATGTGAACTTAGTCTCAAGCCTCAGTTCACAACCTTCAATGCCTGGCTATGGGCTACTGCTACCGTAAGCACCTATCATTTGCCCATGATCAATTTTTGGTGCATTCCTCCTGCTATTCCTCCAACAGAGAGAATTAAAAGTATAAGATTGCTATTCCAATCATCAAAAAAATATTTTAAATAAATAAATAAATAAGCAAAAAACTTGTCATTGTAGCCCAGTTGAGTTTACCTTAATGATGGTCTTAAAAATAACTATATTCATTATTCAGTTTATCAACAATTATAATTATAATAGCACTTTAAGGCCAGTGATGGCTAGTATTTTTGTCTTCTTGCTTTCGCTATTGATGTTCACAGCATTATTATTTCACAGAAATCTAAGTGGTTATTTCTTCATGATTGAAAGATATCCTCACGCACTATGCATATATCCTGGGATACTGCGGGTTGTTTGTGTCCTGTTGGAGACTTCTTTAATTATGCACCTCCTGAAGAAGATCCATATCATATAAACAATCCAAAGGCTAGTGATGCTGTCTCTTTTTGGCACATGACCTCTGCCTGTAAAGGAGTAAGAGTAGAAAATTCAACTGAAGAGCTGTATGATGCAAAAACTGACAGGCTAGTGGATGCTGGTTACGATGAGGCTCTTGCTAGTTATTGCTTCTATGCTAAGAGAAACTATGAAAGAGGAGATCAGGTATTACTGATATCTTTTTTTTTTTATTACAGTTGTACATGTTTATTATAGAGTTGCAAGTTATCACACACTTTTGGTGTGTGTATGAAAATAAAAGGATCTTATTTGCTTTACCTGTTCCATATTTTGCTTCAAGTCCAACCTAGATGGTGGAGATCTTTAATCTATGAACAAATGTTATAATCATAGCATTTTAACCTTTTTTTTTTTTTTTTTGAGTTGCTGAATGTAACTGTCTTCGCCATCTTGTTCTTGTAGCTGTGCATATTTCTCGTAGTATTCTGCATTACTAAGTTACATATTATGCACAACATCTTGTGAGAGTGGAGCTGGAACAATTTTTTTTTTTTTGATATTGGAGTGTTCGTATCCCATTGGGACAAGTTTGTTTACCATGTCAAAAGATAAGTAGAGTGAGAGAACATTTTGGTTTTATACTTGATAGTTTAAGCTTTTTGGTCAAGTTGAATCCTATAGTATAGCTTAGATCTGTTGACAGTTCATGGGTTCCTTGCAAGTAAAAAAGGTGATTGATCCACCTGTTGTTATAAATAGTGAGTTGCAAAAAATTTGTATATATGCTAAAATCATATAATGTTTCCTTTAGAAGCCGCATGTAATTTGGCTGCATCCTTCTCTAACTTTTACGGAAACTGGGGAATAGGATAGAATGATGAATAAAGAACCTTTCGTGATTGTCTGATGTTCATTGCTCTATTTTCAATTTAGACCTGATTTACTGGATGCTCAATTCTTTTGTGAGTATATCTCAAAATATGAAAATTGGAAACCAAATTGGCATAGAAGACTAAACCTTTTGATTGACTGCAATTGTTGCAGGTTTATACAAATTAACATAAAATGAGATAGGGATTAGGGCAGATAAACTTGTGGTTATATCAACGTATCTTTAAAAAATTAACTAGGTACGGAAAACATAAACTGAATTAAAAATATGAACAAAATTTGTCTGTTAAAAAGAATTATGACTATCAAAGAATGCAGCGACCTCCAACCTGTAAACTACTAGTTCACGAATATTTATCAATAGTAACACATGATTGTCAATATCCACATCCCTTTATTATTTCACGAACGAGCAAGCTTCTTATTTTAGAATGAAAATTTATCAATTTTCTCTTCTGCAGGTTCTTCTAAGCTACGGTACATACACAAATTTAGAGCTTCTTGAACACTATGGGTTTCTTCTACAGGAAAACCCCAACGACAAGGTTTTTATTTCCTTAGAACCTGAAATGTATTCATTGTGTTCATGGCCTAAAGATTCTCTATATATTTCTCAAGATGGGAGGCCTTCCTTCACCCTCCTCTCCACTCTTCGTCTGTGGGCCACCCCTGTTAGCAAGAGGCGATCTGTTAAGCAAATTGTTTATTCAGGCAATCATATCTCTAATGATAATGAGGTTACTGTAATGCAATGGATAACAAAGAAGTGTCTGGCATTGTTGAGCTGTTGCTCGACCTCAGTTGATGAAGATGTGTTATTGCTCCAAATCATCGATAAATTTCAAGATTATAATCAGGAAGCAGAGTCATTATCACCTGCCCTGTATAACGAGATTCATGATTTCTTGGAACGATATCGTGTTATTAGTGGAGAACAACTCTCTGCAAAGACAAGGAGGCATATTTATAAGTGGAAATTGGCGGTTCAGTGGAGACATAGGTACAAGAGAATTTTAACTGATTGCATCTTATGTTGTTCTAGGTTGAGATAAAATCCCCTTGTTGACGTCAATGTAGGACTAGCAGGAAAATACCCATTTCGTTAGATTTTGTTTTGAAGTTGATTTTCTGTATTAAAAAGACAGGCTGTCACTACCAAGTAACTTCAGAAGTCATTCCTTATAAATGATTGTTTAGCACGAGGCATTGATTCCAATTTTCTTGTTCATTGATATTACTTGTGGCTTTACTAGATTTACATATAGGGGTAGTTTGGTAGGGACCCGGAAAGCAATAAGATAAAAATTGTGAGATAGAGATTTAAATGAATATTTTTATTTTGAGAGTACACAAATAATCTGTAAGATAAATTAGAACAGAAAAATATGTAAACTTTTTAGATACTAAGGTAGTAATATGTATTAGAGTTAAAACAAGTATGTTATACACTGCATGTAATCCATGCAGCTCAACCATGCATCCGAGTGTGCGCTTGTTAGTTAGTTGATAGGTTGCTACAACCAACTTTAGAAGCTTGTAGAAGAAATTCTTTTGTGTATATATTACGTTGTAATTCTCCTCAATTTAGCAATGAAAGTACACAAACTTAACATGATACTTGAGTTAAAAATTCCTTTCATTCTGAGTGGGTATTAATCTTCAAATTTTTAATTTTCTTCACAAGCTTCTGCAATTTCTTCTCATCTTCAACTACCTCTGCATATCTTCAAATCGATGGCTCCTACTCTATCCAAACTTCCTCACTTCATTACTCTACACATCCGTCTTGACAAAAACAATTATTCCTCTTGAAATCTCAAGTTCTTGCCATAGTGAAAGCTCACTCATTCGAAGATGTTCTTCTTTGTACGTCTAAACCATCTGATAATGTACATGAGGATGGATCATCTAGCAGTGGACTTGATACGATTGAGTGGAATAGGAAGGATCGATTCCTTCTAAGCTGGATCTTAAGTTCGATTAATTAATCCATGCTTGGCTATGTGAGTAACTACTGTCATGTCTTTCAGGTCTGGAGAATTTTTTATGATCTGTTTCACTCACAGTCTAAGGCTAAAGCCTTGAATCTCAGATTTCAACTCCAAACACTTAAGAAGGGCAATTTCTCTGTTGATGAATTTGTGCTTCAGATGAGAACTATAACAGATCAACTTCAGGCTGCTGGCACTCCTATTGGTGAATTTTCCCTCTATCAGTTAAGTCTGGGGTAACTGCATTCTTCTCTCAGTTTAATAATAGGGTTGAAAGACAGTTTGACAAGAAAATTAAGTCAGTCCAATGTGATAATGGTGGTGAATTTCTGGCTCTATTCAAGATTTTTTCATCCACTGAGTGTTCAATTCCGGTTCTCTTGCCCTTATTCACATCAACATAATGGGCTTGTAGAGAGAAAACATAGACACACTGCTGACATTGGCTTGTTTCTTCTAGCTCACAGTTACTTACCTATGAAATATTGGTGGTATGATTTCAATACTGCAGTATTTCTCATTAACACTCTACCTACTCCCGTTCTTTATTACAATTAACAAGTCTCAATTTCTCATTCTTTATCACAAATCACCTGATTATACACTACTCGGAGTACTTGATTGTGCCTACTCCCAATTTCTTAGGCTCTATAACTCTGCTAAATTTCAGTTTAGAAGCTCCAAATGCATTTTTCTTGGCTACTCTGCCAGTCACAAAGGTTATACTTGCCTTCATCCCTCTGGCAGAATCTACACTTTCCCCATTGTTGAATTCAATGAGTTAGAATTTTCTTACTTATATCTGTTCCCCGATCCAAATCCAATTGATCAACAATCTTTACCTACTTATACTGTAATTCATGATTTTCATAGTTCTCTTCCCACACCAACACTTCATTCATCTTACCTCCCCATATTGTCTTTCTAGACCAATACTTCCCACTTCACTCTTCTACTTACTCTACAAATGAGAAACTTAACATGCTTCAAACATCTTCCAATCAATCTGCCAACTCCCTTTCCCCACACTCTTCAGTTCAACATCTATCTCTTAATACTAATCCATACAAACACGAGCAAAATCAGGCATCTATAAACTTAAACTTTTCCTCACCAATTCTTCATATCCTCCTCTATCTGAACCTGACTCTACTCAGGAAGCTCTACTTAATCCACGGTGGAAAGGGGCAATGCAAGCTAAGTTTGATGCTTTACAAAGGAATGATACCTAGTATTTGGTTCCTAAAATTGAGAACATGAATCTCATAACAACCAAGTGATTTTTCAGAATCAAGTATCTTAGGGTACGTTTGTTTTAGGATTAAGGGGGTCGTGAGAAGTCATGACTTTGAAATCCTGAGATGTGAAAATCTTGATGAATAGTAAAAGTGTGTGTTTGTTTTGGGATTTTAGTAGGGTAGGATGTTACTTTATGTCAAATCAAAGTGTGATAATAATTGATTTTATAGGTATAATAGGTATTTTATGAGTGTAGTGTTGGAAAGAGTAATAATAGGTTTAATAGGTATTTTTAGGTGTGGATTGAATTTGGGATGTGAAATCCGGATGTTACATCCCAAACTCGTGTAGAGACGTGATCGCAAAGTCCTACGTCCATCCGTGGCAGTCCCAAAACAAACATACCCTTAAAGATGGATCAGTTGAGAGGCTCAAAGCAAGACTTGTTGCTAGAAGCTTTCAGCAGCATGTTGTGTGGATTATTTCCACACTTTTAGTCCGATTATTAAACCATAGACCATGAGATTCAGTCTGGCAGTAACTAAAGAATGGACAATTCAACAAGTGGACATTAACTATGTCTTTCTAAATGATGTCTTATCTAAAACAATTTTCATTAAGCAACCTGAGAGCTTTGTTGATTCCATATTTCCACATCATCTATGCAAATTGAAAAAGGCTCTTTATTGTCTCAAACAAACCACAAAGGCCTGGTACAACACTCTCAGGAATTATCTACTAGAATCAGACTTCATACATTCACATGTTGATCATTGCTTGTTTCACAAAGGATATAATGGTAATAATTTCATTCTCCTTAGGTACTCAACTACTTTCTGGGCTTAGAAGCTCAGGTTTCTCCATTCTCCATCAAACTTACTTAGACAAAATACATCAAGGAACTCCTCTCTAAGACCAATCTTGTACACTGTAAGCCATCCCCTACTCCCTCCTATCCTAGTTCCAAGTTATTCATTAATGATAGCCCTCCATTCTCTTATCATTTCCCAATACCCAACCATAAAAAAGTAATAATAAAATATTTTAAAATCAACCCATCTTCCATGACCAAGGGCAGCCGATAGCCCTGGTTGGGATTAATTTTTTTTGACACATGTCATATAATTATTGGTTGTTATAAATTTTTAATATAATTAAATTTATAATATTAAAATAATATGTATTTTAAAAAATAAAAAAATAAATCAAAATTCATGAAATAAAATTCTCTATAAATAGAGTCTAATATCAAAATATTTTCAAACACAAATAAATTTTTTCTATTTCTTCACTTTTAATATTTCTATCCTAATTTATAACTTTTTCTTTTCATGAAAGGGGTTGGAACGAGCTTTTATTTAATTAGAGAGAAGATAAAATGTGTTGGAATGACATCAATAGGTAAAACAACCTTTAGATCATTAAAAATAAATATGTATTTTATATTTTTTTGTATTTATAATTAAATATTTCATGTATTTGTATATAATTTATTTTTTTTAAATTTTGTATTTTCAAATTTTTTAATTATAAATTTATTATCGAGTTAGTAATTTATTTTAAGTGTGATAATTTATTAGAATGAATAAAAAAATTAAGTATATGTAACATGTGTTTAAAAAGTAGTTATTATTTAGATTGAGTTGGTGTCATTGATAAAGTGTAGAAAATTTAAAATTAGGTTGAGTTGAAAATTGTATATGTGAACGGGAGAGAAATAAATATTATATTAGAAGGTTGTGTTGAGATAGATTATTGATAAATATAGTTTAAAAAAGTGTGAAAATTATTTTGGGATTGATAGAGAGTATAATATAAAAAATAGAAAAAATGTTTTTTTTTTCTTTTTTTTCCTTTTGCTGGGCCGAAGAGGGTTCGAAAAATATTGATAATTTGGAGTTGCATCAACGCGGTCGAGCTCCCCAGCCCTTTTAAATTAGGGTTTCCGTTGGACCCTAGTTCCACCGCCTCCTTCGCTCCTATATATACCAACCAACCCCTCACTTTAATTTCACACTTCTTCCCTCGCCGCCGATCTCTCCTCTCCCAAATAATCTTCTTCTTCGATTGATGTTCGATGTGTGTGCCTTATTTTCAATTTCTTCAGTGTTTTGTTTGTTGTGATGAAGAAAAATGCGTTGATTACTGATTACCGGCGCTCAGAATTGACAATGGGCGTTGAGTATGAGACGACGCTAACATCCCTTTTACCTGTTCTGCTTTCTGAATGGGGCTTCGCTTCTGCCGATGTTTACTCTCTCAGAACCGGTTAAATTTCTTTAGTTTTATGCTTTCAATTATCATAAATTATCTGTTTCCGTTTTTTCCTTTTCAAATTTTCCAATTTTTGGTGAGATGGATGTGATGAATTTTTCCCCAGATGATTCGAAGCTGAAATTACTGAGCGCTCTATTGTTTTTTCTCCCTTTATTGTGGAGAAAAATCCAAGCCAGAATTCTGATCCGTCTCCCAACATGTTAGAATTTTCTGCGTCGTAGTATAATTTATTTCTTTTTTCTACGAGAGAATAGATTAATTGATCAGGTGTTTGTTTTATTTCCTGCAATAAGAAAAAAATATTCATAAATCAATGGATGTGATGATTATTTCCCCAGATGACCGAAGTGGATTATACTGTGCTACTATTAATTTCTTCTTTTCAGGAGAAATTCAAGCCAAAAATCTGATCCGATCCGATCCGTTTCTATTCAAAATTAATTCATGGAATATTTGTTTCTTTTCCATCCAGTTAAACGAATTTTCTTAAATCAATGGATTTGATGATTATTTCCCCAGATGATCGAAGTTGATTATACTGTGCTACTATAAATTCTCCTTTTCAGGTGAAATTCAAGCCAAAAATCTGATCCATTTACTATTCTGAATATTTTAATTACCATTTCAATTGCTTTTATACATGCAATTTCTTATGACGATTACTAAGCAGCAGCTGAATGATTATCATGTAATATTTAATTGTTGACAATAGATATAATGTATGGAAGTGATGAATTTTTCCCCAGATGATTCGACACTGAAATTGCTGAGCGCTATGTTGTTTTTTTCTCCTCTAGGAGAAAATCCAAGCCAGAATTCTGATCCATCACATTCAAATCTATCAAAAGTTATTTATTTTATAATTTCATTAATTGGATCGCTGTTATTTGCTTGAGGCACACACTTGCTAAGTATTATAATGGCCCAAAGTAAGAATTTTAATGGTGGGGCGAACAAGAAGAGTAAATGCATTTTGGTATATGGCCTTGTGATTATAATCTTTGATGATTTATATATATGTTCAAAATATTTGTATAGAAGCATATTTTTTTTTCTGCACAATACCTATTAGTGATTTTTTTGAACCTATATGAAAGTCACTAATTAGAACAATTATACATTATTAAATTGTTGTATAAGATTGTCATAACAATTTATTGGTGGGGTGAAGGGGAAGAGAAATGTATTTTGGTATACTGTCTTAATTATTATCTTTTCAACCATTGAAATATAATATTGACCAAAATTTGTCTGAGTCCAAGTTTACTGTAAACTTGATGTGTATATGTTATTACGTATTATCACTATTAAAATATCAAGGGTAATTTTATAATAGTTATAGTATGTAAGAATAATAATGATTCGTGTTCATCAGAATTTGAGTTCACAAGAAAATAATAGTACAAACATTGTTCTCATGTTGTATAGTATTATCATAATTGCCAAAAGTGGGGGCAAACTGGCAAAGGAGAAGCGAAATGTATTTTTGTCTGCTACTATATCCTTGTCATTTGACTCCCACCGTTTTTTGTTATATGAGCTTGCAGGTATCAGTGGTTTAATTTTTCTAAGCTATGCTCTGATGTACTCATATTCCATAACCAGTTAAGTTATCTTTTACTACGATCGAAACATTTGATATAGCAAGTCCCTCCTCTCCAATCAAGGGCCTCTCCAATCAAGGGCGGTGGGCTTGGTAGGACCAGTGATGAAAATAGTGGTCACATGGTATTGTTGTTACATCAAGGTTAAATCGTTGAAAAAAGTTGGTTAATATGTTTGGTACGGTCAAGGGCCCGAGACTGCCTTGCTGGCAATTACTTTTTTTTTTAATTTGTGTTATTTCTTTCTGTAGAAGAGATTAATTGATGAGATGTAGTTTTATGTCCTGCAATAATAAAAAGTTAATAAATCAATGGAAGTGATGATTATTTCCCCAGATGATCGAATGTGGATTATACTGTGCTACAATTAATTTCTTTTCAGGAGAAATTCAAGCCAAAAATTTGATTCGTTTTTATTTAAAATTAATTCAGAGAACATTTGTTTCTTTTCCATCCATTTAAATGAATTTTCTTAAGTAAATGGATTTGATGATTATTTCCCCAGATTATCGTAGCTGATGATACTGTGCTACTGTAAATTCTCCTTTTCAGGTGAAATTCAAGCCAAAAATCTGATCTATTTACTATTATGTATATTTTAATTACCATTTGATGTGCTCTTTTACATGCAATTTCTTATGATTATTGCTAGGCAGCAGCAGCTGAATGAATTATCATGTGATTTGATTGTTGATAATATATTTGATGTAGGGAATTGATAAGTTTTTCCCCAGATGATTCATAACTGTAATTACTGAGCGCTATGTTGTTTTTTTGTCTGCTACTTTGTCCTTGTAATTTGACTCCCATCGCTTCTTCTTATATGAGCTTGCGGGTATCAGTTTATAAATTTTTTTAAGCTATGCTTTGTTATACTTGTATCCCATGTTATTTTACAGATGACCTGAAAAAATTGTAATTCTTTTGCAAATAATTTTGGTAACTGCAGATTTATTCAAAATAAAATTTTAATGAATGTGTATTATTTCAATTATTTTAAGGTGGGTGAAATTTTAAAGTTTGGCTTTAGTTCATTGAGGATTTCAGTGAACTTATTTATGTGCAGTCAAGTGTTTTTTGGGATGATGTTGTTGCTTTGTTGGTCAATTCAAGCTACAGTTTTGAATAAGCTTAAGTATTGTATTTAATTATTGAAATCGTTTTAGTTTTTAAAATGTAATAACCTGTAAAGTTCCCTGCTACTGCGAACGAAACATTTGATATTTCTATTTGCAAGTCCCTCTTTTCCATTCTAGGGGATTAGGTAGGACCAGTGATGTAAAAGTGGTCACAAGGTGGTGTTAACAAGGTTTATGTGTTTTGTACTGCCAAGGGCCTGGCTTGCTGGTCATTACTGCTTTTTCTTTTTTAGTGAACTAAAGCACTAAGTTGAGTGCATAACTTTTGAAAATTTGTTGGGGGAAGTGATTTTGGTGAGAAGATCAGCCACCAAATCCTCTATAGGCACAAATTGGGTGTCAAATAAGTGAGGAAGAACATTTTCTTGCAAGAAATTTCACTTCTATATGTTTTGTTCTGCTATGGAATGCAAGCTTGATTTTACTCTGATTATCACACCAAAGAATGGTAGGATTGAGCAGTGGATGTTTCAGTTCATGGCATAAGGTTTGCATCCAAAGTAGGTCAGTAGTGGCTGTAGAAGCCTGATACTCGGCTTCAGTGCAACTTCTAGCTACGACATATTGCTTGTGGGATCCCCAAGTAATGAAATTGGGACCTAGTTGAATGCAAAAGCTACTGGTACTTCGCTTATCATCCAAGTTGGTTGCAAAATCCGCATCAAAAAAGCCACATGACATGTATATAAATGTCCCAATTCTTTTTTCACATCCTTAAAAAAAAAAACAATTTATACTCACAAAAATCAATAAAATATATTTTTTATATTTTATTATTTAAGTTCACACTCACATACTTCAATTTTACTTAATATGCGTGCAACTCAACTTATACAGAGGGAGTTGTAAATTTTGGTAATATATTATTAGGACTTTAATTTTTTATATCATTCGTTTATTTTAAAATATATATTATATGTAATCGAGTATAGGGGTGACATACCGTACCATACCGTACCGTCCATACCGTATACCGTATCGAAATTTTCGGTATGTATTTTTGCATACCGATACCGTACCCGGTATACCAAAAATGCATACCGCATACCGTACCGAAATTTTCGGTATACCGTACCGTACCGATATTTCGATATATACCGATCTATACCGAAATACCGGTCCATACCAAAATACCGACTATGTCGATATACCGCCCATACCGGTATATACCGCCATACTGGTCCATACCGAAATAATTGAAGTATAATTTTAATTAAATAAAAATAAATTTAATATTAAATTACCAAAATGGTATATACCGGTATACCGAGATACCGAAATATTTTCGGTATACCCAAAATAATCGGTATACCGGAATATTTTCGGTATACCGGTTTATACCGAAAATATTTCGGTATATACCGGTATACCGAAAATTTTAAAATTCTATACCGATACCGTACCGAAAATATCGGTATGGTATCATACCGTACCGAAATTTTCGGTATATCGAAATTTTCAATAAATTCAGTATTTTTTTGTATGATAAGTACGGTATACCGGCATTTTCGGTATTTGCTCCACCCCTAATCGAGTATGTATTTAGATTTTAAGTTTAATTTTATTTTTTCAAATAAATTATTTTTTATAATTCAAGTATTATTGATTATTTTAGAGTAAGTCTCTTGTGCGCACCAAGTGCAACTTACATGTATTTTTTAAAAATACACAATTTATTACTGAAAAGTTACACATATTATTAAAAAAAATTAAACTATTAAAAATAAACTTTTCAGTAATAACATGACTTTTCAATGGTATATTGTGTAACTTTTTGAAAATGCACTTGAGTTGCACGGTGCATCTGGTTTATATGAGACTAAAACATTATTTCATAGGATATTATTAAATAATTATAAAAGATACATAAAATTTAAAATTAAGCTTTTTTTATCTTTTTATTAAATATTAATATTATAAATATATAATATATAAAATATTAAAATAGGAGATGCCCCTAACACCCTACCTCAGCCGAGATTCATAAAGTGTATTTTGTTTATTTTTAGTAAGAAAGATTACTGAATAATTTTAATAATACTATCATATGACTTTTATCGAACATATATTTACACAAATTTTAATTATTTAGATTTACAATATACATAATTTAATTAATTTTTTTATACACGAAAGTTTATCAAATTATCTTTTAAAATTTTATTCATTATATTTTTTTATTGAAAAACGTGTGTACTTTTTAGCTCAAATATTAGTGAAATGAAGAAAATATTACATTTACATTTTAGTACACAATAATCTGTCCACAGAACATGTTTGCAAAATATATTAAACAGCTAAAAAAAACATCCATTAAAAACTGCGAGTAGTAAAATTATTCTCAAGTAATAATTTTTGAGAGAAAAGAAAAGTATACACTGTGATCCCAACTTATATATGCCATGTCTTATATTCACTTGTCTAAACAAAAGAAAAGAATGATACCAAAACCATAATCCCAACAAGAAACATGCCAAGTGTTGTGTAACGAAATCCCACCAGAAATGAATCCAGGATTCCTTTCTTTAGCAATATCATGACCAAAAAGAATGTTCTTTCTCCCAATCTAACACCTCTTTTTGCATTGTTTGCTTCCTTTTCATGCACAACAACTCATACATGCAAGAACAAAGATGATGCACCCATCTATAAAATGCATGACAAATCTTGAAATGTACCCAAATCTCCTTACCTTAAACCAAGCACTAGCATCTAAATGGCTTCCAATGCACCGGTGTTGAAGAGATCGGAGACGATAGCAGACAGCATGCCGGAGGCCTTAAGACAAAGCCGGTACCACATGAAGAGGTGTTTCGCAAAGTTCATCGAGAAAGGAAAGCGGTTGATGAAGATTCACCACTTGATGGGGGAATTGGAGCAAGTGGTTGATGATAACACAGAGAGGGCTCAACTACTTGATGGACTGCTCGGATACATCTTGTGCACGACTCGAGTACAAAGACTCATATGTTAGTTCTTGATTTCTTCATGGTTTTTTGCTAACTGTTTCTTGCATGTTTGGATTTGTAGGAAGCTGTCGTCGTCCCTCCATACGTCGCGTTTTCTATTAGGCCTTCCCCGGGATTCTGGGAGTATGTTAAAGTGAATGCAAATGATCTGTCTGTGGAAGGCATCACAGCAACAGATTTCTTGAAATATAAAGAGATGAATATGGATGAAACATGGTATATATATCTATAAAGAAAAGTCATACTCCATATGTTTATTGGATTTGGCTAAGTAAGAGTAACAAATGCAGGGCTAATGATGAAAATGCATTGGAAATTGATTTTGGAGCAATGAATTTCTCTATGCCTCACCTGTCTCTATCTTCTTCTATTGGAAATGGGGTCAGCTACACTTGCAAGTTTCTGACTTCGAAGATGAATAACAACGAACAATCTCTCGTCGATTACCTGCTCACACTCAACCACCAGGGAGAAGTATGATCATCATTGTTTTCTTCGATAAAAATATTCTAAAAAACAGGTGATGATTCGTAATGTGGCCCTGAACTTGCAGAAACTTATGATAAGTGAGAGCTTGGACACGGTTTCAAAGCTGCAGAATGCACTAATAATAGCTGAAGTAGCTCTTTCTTCATTGCCTAAAGATACACCTTACCAGAGCTTTGAGATGAGGTATGAACAATCCAGCTTCCTTCTAACAACCTTCTAGCAAGAAATAATGTTTGGACATGCAGGTTTAAGGAGTGGGGCTTCGAGAAAGGATGGGGAGATAATGCCGAAAGAGTTCAGGAGACAATGCACGCGCTTTCAGAGATTTTACAAGCGCCTGATCCATCAAATGTGGAGACATTCTTTGGAAGGCTTCCTATAGTCTTCAACGTCGTTCTTTTCTCTGTACACGGATACTTTGGACAGGCCGACGTTCTTGGATTACCAGACACTGGTGGACAGGTAAGGATGATCAAAATTTTGGTAGAGCAGCTAGTACTTTTGAATGAAACGACTAATACTTAAATGGATAATGTTTATGTGTGTTTGTGGTGTTTTGTACAGGTTGTTTATGTTTTGGATCAAGTGGTTGCATTTGAGGAGGAATTGCTCCTTAGAATAAAGAAACAAGGTCTGAATGTGAAGCCCCAGATTCTTGTGGTGAGTTGAAACATTGTGCATTTGAATGGATGGTTGGATTTAGACCAGAAAATACAATACAACATTGTTGTCTTAATGATGCAGGTTACTCGACTCATCCCCGATGCTAAAGGGACTAAGTGCAACCAGGAACTTGAACCAGTGATGAACACAAAACATTCCCACATTCTTAGAGTGCCATTTAGGACTGAAAACGGAGTTCTTGGACAATGGGTTTCTCGATTCGATATCTATCCTTACCTAGAGAGGTTTACTCAGGTTTGTGATGAATGCCAGATCAGAATGCATTGTTTTGCAATCTGTTTATGAATGAATCTTGTTTAAAGCAGATTTATTTGTCTTGTTTTTTGTTTTAGGATGCGACGAACAAGATAATGGAGATCATGGAAGGAAAACCTGATCTAATCATTGGAAACTATACTGATGGAAACCTGGTTGCATCTCTTACGGCTAGCAAACTGGACACCACCCTGGTATTTAACTGTTGAACATTGTAATTCTCGCGTTGTTTTAGCTATAAAGATTGGTGATATTATATGTGTATGTTTTAATAGGGAACTATTGCACATGCATTAGAGAAGACAAAGTATGAAGATTCAGACATTAAGTGGAAAGAGTTGGACCCCAAGTATCACTTTTCATGCCAGTTTTCAGCTGATCTGATTGCAATGAACACAGCAGATTTCATCATCACTAGTACATACCAGGAAATTGCTGGAAGGTATATAGAGTTTCTCAGTTAGCTGATTTCTGCAATGTCTAAAACAGCCTAATCATATATAAATCTCCAATTTTTCAGCAAAGATAGGCCAGGGCAATACGAAAGTCATACAGCCTTTACACTACCAGGGCTGTATAGAGTCGTATCAGGAATCAACGTCTTCGATCCAAAATTCAACATTGCTTCACCTGGAGCAGATCAGTCAGTCTACTTTCCTCACACGGAGAAACAGAAACGATTCACAATGTTTCGTCCTGCAATTGAGGAACTTCTCTATAGTAAAGCTGATAATGATGAACACATGTAAGTTTTCATGCATTGGCCATTTTTCATTTTTCTTTTTATGCAACACTATGAAGTTTAACATTTAGCAACTGATGCTAAAACAGTGGATATCTGGAAGACAGAAAGAAACCCATCATTTTCTCCATGGCCAGGCTTGATACAGTGAAGAATATCACTGGATTAACAGAAATGTATGGCAAGAACAAAAGGCTGAGGAGCTTAGTCAATCTTGTTATAGTTGGTGGATTCTTTGATCCATCACAATCTAAAGACAGAGAAGAAGCAGCTGAGATTAAAAAAATGCACATTTTGATTGAAAAGTATCAACTTAGAGGCCAGATAAGATGGATAGCTGCTCAGACTGATAGGAAAAGGAACGGCGAGATATACCGTTCCATTGCTGATACAAAAGGAGCTTTTGTGCAACCAGCATTGTATGAAGCATTTGGTCTGACTGTGATTGAGGCCATGAACTGTGGTTTGCCGACTATTGCAACTAATCAAGGCGGTCCTGCTGAGATAATCGTAGACGGGGTCTCAGGTTTTCACATTGATCCCAATAATGGAGATGAATCAAGCAACAAAATTGCTGACTTTTTCCAGAAATGCAAGGAAGATCCTGACTATTGGAACAGGATTTCCACACAAGGGCTACAACGTATATACGAATGGTAGTAAAGTAAACAAGATTCTTGAAATTATTACATGAAATTGATACTAGATATATGATCCAATTCATGGTTTTCTTTTGAAGCTACACGTGGAAGATATACGCAAATAAAGTTCTGAACATGGGATGCATCTATAGCTTCTGGAGACAGCAGTATAGAGCAGAGAAGCAAGCCAAGGGGACATACATCAAGACATTTTACAATCTTCAGTTCAAGAATTTGGTACATTTGATCAAGTTTAAGTCTTGATTTTTTAAGGAAAGTGAATCATTAACAGCCTGCATGCAAACTGACACAGGTGAAGAATATGCCAATTCAAAAAGATGAAGCTGAACAAAAGCAGAAACCAAAGCAACAAGCCTCACTAAGGCAAGAATACATATGACTAGCTTATATCAATCCTTTTTGTTTTATGGATGTTGATTTATGAAAGTCGTAGATGACTGCATGTCCTGAACTGATGTAATGTCTCTTGTATTGCAGGCGGTCTCAGTCGACATTGCTGAGGTAAGAATACTAATTCAGGTCCGAAAATTGTAGTGGATTTTACATTTGTAGGGATAACTAACACTTTCTGTTGAAATGTTAAGGATGTTTGGGGCTTGAAGATTCCGGAAAAACCAGAAGCCGGATTAAGAGCACAACATGATGAACATCTGTGTTAAGAAGTAGAAGCTGTCATAAATGATCTTACATACAACCATTGCTAAAAGATGATGCTTGTATTGTTACTCCAAAATAAGACCATTAAACATTGAAATGCATCCCACAATATATATTCACAACTTCATGCTAGAAACTGTATTCTTCTTTACTGCGAATTTGAGACTATTCCCTCGGTATTCTACAGTAATGCAACAACCGAACATGCTAATAAGTGCAAAAAGAGACATTTGAAACTAAAGAACCAAAAAAATCACACCATCTTTTACTAATCCAATCATAAGTTATACATCCTGAAGAGTTTAATTCTTTGGCTACATTAAAGAAACTAAATATAGCAAATTAAACAACAAAACATTCCCTCAAAATGATCATACAAATATCCCATGTTAAGAGTATGTAACTCCAAAATGTGATGAGGCCATTTCTATTGGCAAGCTATGGGTACGGGTTCCATTGGAGTCGAGCTGTCTCTATCACACATTTCCGGACCATTGCTTACAACTCCTTCTCCCTGTAATTCAACCATGCTAAACTAGGTGCACATATGCCAATATTTTTGATCAGTTAAAGTGAAAAGAGCTTCTTACCTTAGCGATATTTCTAAAATACGTCGTGGTGTAGTTTCCTGATGGGAATAAAGCCTCAATGAGATCTGCTAGGACTAGGTGTGGCTGAGAGATTGCTCCATCATACCAATCTTTATAGCAACAAAATTGTGTCACGATTCTATGTATAAAGCACAAGAAAGATAACATTTTTATGTTAGCATACATACCAAGAACATTGGAATTTTGGAGTCTTTTATCGTATCTCCACAGGCTTTGATTGGCCATGAACGCGAAGCAAGAATGATCTTCGACGTTCAGATTCTGAAGGAAGTTGGATGCATTGTAGGCCGTCGGATCAGACGTGTATGTCTCATCAATCACTACATCAACAGTCTATTTCACCAGCAAGAATTGTATTAGTATATATATCTCAGTAAAAATTGTATCAGGTGAAATTAATCAGGATATATAGCATAGTTTTATTGACTTACACATAGGATAGCATTAAATGCCTCCAAATCATCTGGCATAGAGATGTTATAAGTCACTTTGTTGATCGAATCATCAACATTTTCGCCTCCTGAGTCCTCCACATACTGCTCCAACGAATAAACCAACTTAGGATAGAGGCCTAACACTCTTGCACACAAAGTGTACCGTGCAACTGTACACAACTAATATTTTACCTTTAGCTTGTACGACTCCTTCGCGAAAGACCAGACCCCCTGCAGCGAGGAAACAAAAATGAATATGGATTAATCTTTCCCAAGATTTGAGCAAATGAAGTTTGAGTATCAAGAATGCATGGTTCATACATCATCATATGACATCCATGCAACTATTGATTTAAATTCTGCTTTCTTGCTACTTGCTACTTTGCTTAGGCACATGTAATTCTGCTTAATCTGCAAAATTGAATAAAATGTGACTTATTAAGCTCATATATACAAATATTTAGATTAAAAACAAAATAAAAAGTGACACTTATTAATCTCCTTAAGTCCACTCACTGTATTGTAGACTTGGTTAGCTCTGGTTTCCAGATTAGCAAAAACTCCTAGGTACTTGATCCACTCAGCCCTCTGAGAAAACATCAATCGTTCACGAGACGAGACGAGACGAGCATAAGTTGGTATATGCGTGAGGGGTGTACCTGAAGAGGAGTGTCTTCTCCGGCTGCTAAAAAAGTAGCAAAGTTGCATGACTGTGGTTGATCAGTGTTCACAATGAAATGAGCTGCGAATTGATCGAACGGACGTGGCTCACTCGTGTTGATCAACCGCACTTGTCCCTCATTGTACAGTTTCATCACACATTCAGAAGCCACATTTTCTGATGATGTAAATCCCTTTAAACTTCCAAGTAATCCTAGAAGCTGTTCTCAATAGTGACAACTATTATTAATGTTAATTCACATTAATACTGCATAGTGCATGATAGTGATAATATGTGTCATTTTTATTTTTGCTTATTTAAGGAGAATCACTACAGTATTAAAAGTAATTTTGGACTTACTGAAACTGGTAAACCTCACCTCAAAGAAAGAAACTGCAAACAAATCAGCATACTGAGTGAAGTCAGATCAAATATGTAAAAAATTCCAAAAAAAAGAAAAAGAAAAGAAAAGATGTACAGTGGTTAAATCACCTGGAAAATAATCAGCATCGATTGAATAATTGGCTAATGGAATGACGAATGATTTTATCCTTGATGTGCAGTATTTTGTCTTAGTGGCCATCTTGGAATTATTCTGCACATCATTAATGATTGTGCAACAATTAAACTTCCACGGAAAAAATAAGGAGAAAGGCGTTCATTATTCAAAACCCACTTTTGGCCCAAAACTTAGCCCAAGAATAGGTTTCTAATAAGGGCAAGATAAATGTTAGTTGTTAGTGGTTAGGAGTTAGTTCAACAAGTCTCCATACCCTCATATCTCTAAGTCAACTTTATATCTCCTTCATATTCGTTCCCAAAGGGAATCGAACCCGGGTCACTCACTGCGGTGGCCAGATGAGCTAACTAACATGAATTGATCCATTTGTAAATTATGAAAACATAACAAAATGATTTTTTGGTCTTTAAAATATATTTTAGAAATTAAAAATGGGCGGAGAATATTCGTGGCCTTCTAATAAATAGCTAGTGTATGGAATATAAGAGAATGTTTCACGTACAAATGGTGCATAGTTGATTCATTAATATGTTGTTTATAGAAAAAATATGAACTGATCATACTGAAAAGTATAAGTTGATTAAACTGAAAAGTTTGCACTATTATTAATTTTTAGTATAATTAATTCATATTTTTTTAGTATAAACAATATCAACTGTTACTCGAAATATAATATTGTAACAATTTTATGATTAAATTGTAAAAATATAAAGATGTTATAAATTTGGGTGGACTTTTTTATTAATTTTTTAATAATAGCTTTTCGTTATAATTTTAACTTAAAAATCTTTTACGTTTTATCGTATTTCTTTTCAAGAAATGAATCTATTTCAATTTTGCTAATCTATGAATTGTGCAGGGACTATATGCTCAATCATAGTCCAACCTCTTTTTTTCTTTGTAATTTTTATTGTTATTTGACATTGTACATATATATACAGTGTATTTTGTCCACATTATTGATTTTGACAAAAAACACCTTGGTGTCCATGCTAATTAATTGACTCGTGAAGTGAGCCTACAAAAATTCGAAGCACGAGAACACCTTTGATGGGCCAATAAGAACAACTCTTAACTGGAGTTTTTTTTTTTTTTTTTGAGTTTTTCAGCTGGAATGAAAATTAAATTTATTTTCTCACGACTTTCTGAATATGTTTGATTAATTATTGTGTTCTGGTGGTTACATATTTTATTTTATTTTTTAAAATAAAATATTGATTGCATGTTAGAAAACAATTTAGAAAGATGATAATTAATAAGAAGAAAATAAAATAAAAAATTATTGATTGCATGTTAGAAAACAATTGAGAAAGATGATTATTAATAAGAAGGGGAAAGATAGTCAAATATGATAGTAATTATTATCTTATTTATGAAAAAATATTATGAATCATTTTTTTATTTAATCATTACAATTATCATATATATATTTTTTCATTCTCATTTTTATTAAATTTTTTAAAAACCAAACAACACCTTTATTTTTAACAATTAAATATGACAATGTAACGTTATTTACTAAAAAGGAAAAAATATTGAAATTGGAATGGAGGATGGACTAAAAAATAAATATAGCATTTCATATCCTTAATTTTTTTCCCTACTCCAATCCTGCTAGGGGTGGAGGAAATATTGAAATACCGATATATCGCACTTATCGTATCGAAAAATATCGAATTTATCGAAATTTTCGATACGGTAACGGTATATAAATATAGAAATTTCGGTATACCGCGATATACTGAAATTATTTTCGGTATATTGAATATTTCGGTATACCGAAAATATTTCGGTATATTGCGATATACCGAAAATTTCATATTGAAAATATTTCGGTATACCTAAAATATTTCGGTATGTCACGAGATACCGAAAAAATTAAAATTTTCGGTATACCGTTGTCATACCGAAATTTCCGGTATGAAAACGGTATGATTTTTTTCGGTATCGAAATTTTGGTATATCGAAATTCGGTATACCGAAATTTTCGGTATGATAACGGTATGATATCTTTCGATATCGAAAATTTCGGTACGGTAATAGTATGGCGAATTTTTTTTTGGTATGTCGTACTGTCCACCCCTAAATCCTGCTATTTCTTTTTCTCTTTCTATTTAAACCGGAAATCCATATGTACATGTAACATTAATATCAATCATTACTCTATAATAGTGTGCATCATAAATATAATAAAAAAAGTGCCATCTCTTTGTAAATTCAAGAAAGAAGATTCCTATAATGTTGTACAATCCCTGTGACTGTGACAACAAACTTGCACACTTGATTTTTTCTTTTTTCTTTTTTTTTTCCATTCTACAACATATATATATCGTTTAAAAAATTATTTAATGACAAATTATAATCCCATCGTTATTTTAAATATTCATAATAACATTTTGAAATATATATGTCAATGGGGCCATCTCCAAAATAATGTTGACTATATATGTCATCTAAATGAATGTTCAAGAGAAAGAAGTGATATCATCATTAATATGATGCATTGCAACTGAAATGAAGGGGGAGAGAGAGTAGAGAGAGAAACCTGAATGAGAAGATAACTCTTGCCATCAAAGCCATTCTTGATGACTTTGAAGCTTTGGCCATAGTATAACCTAATATAAGCTGCATCTTCCACCACAGAAATATTCCCATTCACTTTCACACTTGGACTACCTGCACCTTCCCTACCACATAAACTACAAAACCACACCAAAATCTGCAAATGCCACCACCGCAACATCTTCTTTTTTTATTTTCAAAAAAACCCCTACTTCTTTTCTTATAATGCTAAAAAACCCAACCAAAAATAAATTATTTATCTACATATATAAAGGCTACAATATTGGTGGTGGGGGGTTTAGAATTATTGTTTGGCATGTGTAAAAGGGGGGAGGGTGGTTAAATGCATTATACACCCGTGAACCAATTTTTGCCTTTGTTTCTGTCATCTTCTTCCATCTTTTCCACTTTTCTTTAAAAAAAAAAATAATTAATTTCTCTTGCAGTGTAGCATGTGATGCTCACCACCACCTTTAATTTCTACTAATAGAAGTGATATCATCATTTTGCCCTTTTGTTGCTGAAAATAAGTGTGTGTGTGTGTGTGTATAATGATGATTTGATCAATCTTGATGTAATTTGTGGGTTTAATTGGAAAATGGTGTAATGTTTTTTCCTCTTAAAAGTTACTTTTTAGTTCTACTTGGAAAATATATATATATGTTACATTTACACGATGGGCATCTTTTTTTAACACGACACATATACGTGTAATGCAGAAGCGTGCGAATTTAGTAATGAGATGAAGCTAGGCTACCTAACTTTTACAAGGAAGTATACAATACTAGTGTATGCTCCTATAAGTAGAGACAAAAGCAAAAGTTAATAGTAGTTGGATTTAACAACCGCACATATATATTACAGCATTTGTAAATCTGCAATTTAATTTAAAATTCATGGTAACAGTCTAATAGATCATCATCCAGTTCCTAAATAATTTTCCTGCTTTCTAACACAAAAATAAGAGGAGTTTGATGGAAATGATTACATATTCAATAATTGGCACAAAATTTATATATTCATCACAAATAAAATAGTGATATATAAATAAGAGATTTACTATTATTTTAATTAATTATTTAAATTTATTTATGTTTTATTATGATATTTTTTATGAATATATAAATTTGTGTCTATTGGTAAATATGTGATATTTTCAAAAAATTATATGAGATTATCCAACAGATTTAAATTTTGTGAAACGAAGCACTAATTAAATCATTATAGATGTCTCATAGTCATGGAATGTTGTGCAAATTAATATAAAAGGACAAGTTTTTTTTTTTTTTTTTGGAAACAAAAAGGTCAGGAATTCTTGAAAATGCCGAAATGGTATTTCACCAATGCGTAGATATTTTTCTGTTCGAATTAAATTGGTTTGTCTTATTGTTCAGTACAATTTCAGGATAATTTTTAAAAAACTATTTATCCTAAATCATTAATTACTCGTATTTTTTTCCTAAATAGCCATCAATTAATTAACCAACTTGAAAATAGAGTACTCTAATAAATCTAAATAATACATTAAAAATAAATTATTTTTGAAGTGCAAAATTAACTTTACATATGAAAAGCATGAGTATGTAAGGAAGTGTTCTGTTACTAAGAAAAAGAAAACTGGTTAAAAATAAATATGGGTTTGAAAAGGTTAGGAATTAGGGTTGTTGGGCTCCTATATACAATTCGTTCATGGGCGGATGGGCCACATATAGCCCAATTGAGCAATGTTATTATATTACGATTAATTGGGCCAATTCAACAGAGTTGGCCCATTCTACCAGAACCCTCGATTTAAAGTTAAAACTGAGATGATCATTACCAAGTAAAAATGATCGACCGTAATTTGTTTTGGAGGGAAATTGTGTGAAATAATTTCATTTATAAATTAACAAAAAATAATTTGTTTGATCAATTAATCATATTAATTAATTGGAGCTCCATCAATCTCATAGAAATCTTTGCTTTATTTCAACAGAGAGTAATGAAAGAGAGAGTACAATTATTAGATTGGCCCATACACACCAGAAGGTGATCTTCTAAATTCTAGAAGTATCCATATATATATAACCAACTACAAAGTATACCAATTCCATAAAGTTACAATACCCCAACCAATATATATCTTCAACCCACCTTTCTATCTAATTTAATACAAAAAAAAGAAAGAAAAAAGAAACCAAATTCTTAAAATTCTACTAAGACTTGCCTCTAATTTCATGTTAGAGTAATTATTTGTTGCCCTAAAAATTAAACATTAGTTCAAGAGAAAGGTGTCACAATTTGTACCCAAATGGCACATAATGCCAAAGCAAATGTCAAGTAAGGCTTCATATTCTTCACCAAAGATCCATTCTTCGGTTCTTTAATAAAACCCGATTTGGACGACGGAGATTGATGCATCATGATGGGGTTTATATGAACTTGGACGGTCTTAGATGGCACCACTTTGTGATAAAACGTGTTGGGAGCCTGTCGGGTCGAGACGAGCAACCCGTGATTGGTCTCGACTTTCTCGTACACCTCGAAATTCGGAGAGTACGAGAAATCATCGATATCGCCGTCGGCCAAGAAGTTGTCATGATCATTTGTAGGTGCAATTGAGATGAAGTCATTTGTTTCAATGTTGGTGAAGGCATTATTAATGAAGTTGTTACTACTTGTGTCTGCTGCAATGACCAAGAAATTCCGTCAAAAAAAAAAGACCAAGAAATGAAATAAATTAATTAATTGACTTTCCTATTTTTAATATGAAATTAGAGTAAGTCTCATGTGCATCAGTTACACGGTGCAACTCAAATTCCTTTTTAAAAAGTTACACAATTTATTACTGAAAAGTTACACTATAAAAGATACACTTTTCAGTAATAATGTATGTAATTTTTCAGTAGTATTTTGTGTAACTTTTAAAAAATAAACTTAAATTGCACCGTGTAACTGGTGCATACAAGACTAATCCATGAAATTAATTAATCACCAAATTACAAACCTTGAAAATCATGATAGTCATTGTTGGAAATGTTTTCTATTGGAATGGTCTTGTAGTCATCGGAAAATGCCTGTCATGATCAATGGCATTAGAGAAGAAAGAGAGCGGGAATAAAATCACATGCATATTCCACTCTATATATATTTCACTATCAAAATACATAACGTATGGATAACAAAAAATAAAAAAATCAACGGATACTAAAAAAAATTAATCTTTAATAATAAAATTCTATATCATTATAACTTTTTTTAACTAAAAATATATAATGACACAGAAAAATAATCTTTTAGTGAAATTATTTTCGTCATTAAATTTCTTTTCATAATAGAAAAGTGGAACATATATTACCTTTTCTAGTTCTTTGTTAGACATTCCAACCCATCTCAAATTCTCAACCATTCTCCCACCTGATTGGTACACGTCATCATTGTCTGAAATTTCAATATTGGACTTATGAATTTGTTCTTGCCCCATACAGCTGGTGGAGGAACTAATATGATCATGAGGAGGCTGCTGGCTACTATGAAGAAGGAAGGAAAAATCATCGGCCGGCGCGTAAATTCCGGCCGCTAAAGGGTCATGATTTTGAAGATGATGGGAAGCTTGAGCAACTGAAAGAATTTCCTGTAAAATATCATGCTGACTTGAATTTGAATTTCCATGAAAGAGATGACTCGAATATTGTGGATCCATAGCCACCTTTGAATAATTATCTTGGACCTCTAATGGTGGTAATGCAAACCTATGTTGTAACCTTGCACATTCTAATGCTATGTCAACCTGTATATCGATCACAACATATATAAATTAGAAATCAAGTAATGGTACCTTTTATGTAACTATGTTATTGCAGCTTCGATTTTAGTCCTGTCGATTTCACAAATGGAAAGTAGTCCTTTAATTTTTTATTTTTGATATTTAGTGCTTTAGTTGGTGCTGACATTTGATTGGTCAACTAGATATTTCACTTTTTCAATATCTAGTTATCGGATCAAAAACGTGGAAAAAGTAAAAGTTACATCCCGTAAGAATTTGCACCTTACGGGATGACACATTAAAAATAATTAAAATAGAAGTATATGAGTAAATATGTTTACAATTTTATGTCTGTGAACGTAAATTAATTAATATTTTTCTTTTAATTTATTAGTGTACAAATTTATGTGGGACATCCAAATAAAAAAATGTGCAAATTCATATGGAACGGAAGGAGTACAAAACTATTTTCATGCAATTCATGAAAATCAAGATGATTGAAATCAAAATAGGAGTTACATGACTAAAAATATTATTGCTAATAATACTTCCTATCCAATAAATAAAAAATAATAATAATTTAAGAACATGTGGATGTACCTAACCAGGTGAACTAACTCACCTGGCCATCGAGATTCGGGTTCAATTTTTTTGGAAACGAATTAAGGGAGATATAAGATTAACTTGAAGATAAAGAGAGATATAAGGTTGACTTGGAGTGTTTGAAAACTTGGTAAACTAACTTCTAACTACTAATTAACAACTTATATTTACCGATTAAAAAAAAAAGTGGATGTACCTTTGATGGTGGATATGACATGGGTGCACAATTAATAGGGTATGGATTATCAGTGAAGGTAAATGCATCTTCTGATAAGTATTGTGCCCATGTTGCATCTGTTGTAGATGAGCCTGCAGTGATGTTGATGGGCATCATCGGATGGTCGAGATCACTCACCGGTGTAGCATAATTATTTTCTCCAACTTTTGGGACATTCAAACTCTTCTTGAATATCCGACAAAGGGCGTAAGCATCCTAGAAAATAATATTATTGAAATATATAAGTTATTTATTTAATTATTATATATAAGTTGAGTACTTATGGTAGAAGATTCGGACATTCCATGTTCTTCATACACGCCAACACAAATATATGTCATCTGCCTATGATATATCAACTAATTATATATACGAACTACTTTTTACTCTTTGTATATTTAATTAATTATAACTTTTGATTTGATTTAATAATATAAAGGTTGCAAACAGTTTCACGTGATATTAATTGTTTTTTTTTTGCGTATGTTTAAATAGTATTAATTATTGTTTCTGAAAAATATTAATATTATGTAATTAAGTGTTTTATAATTAAAATAAATAACGCAAGCAATTAAATAAAATAAAAAAGTGTACCTGCAAGCCTGATAAGGGAGCATCGCATTCGGTATCATCTAAACGATATTCATGCATAACCCAATCAGTTCGATTTCCATGAGGTGCTCTTCCTCTGTAATAAACTAGGGTTTTCTTCATTCCCACTGCTCTTGTTTGTGAATTCACCTTTCTATCCTTGCCTGTGGCCTTCCAATATCCAGCTCTCGTTGCCCGATTCGTCCTCGACCCGTTCGGATATTTACGGTCCCTTGGGCTAAAGAAGTACCATTCAAGATCTTTGCTTGGCAATAATGATTTTCCTGCAATAATCCATATAATAATTAATTATGCAAGTCCAATTAATTAACTCTAGCTATACCTTTCACTTTCCTTGCCTATGTGAGATTATTATTAATTAATTAATTTTGTCCCTTTGATATATATATATATATATATATATATATACACTGGTGTACTACCAATTAATTTATATATTGAATTAAATATTTGTGTTATATATTAAGTCATAATTAAGGAACACAACATTATATTAATTGAATTTTATATCATACTCACACACTTTATGTTTTATGCTTTTAATGTATGCACATACATATATAACAAATTAAGACCTGCACAAGAATATTTTTCCTTAAAATAGCAACTGCAGGTTTAATATCCAGATTAAATTCTGATGAAATTAATTAGCTAATCCATGAGTTTTCATATTTTACTTGCAAATTAATTTTCATTTCATATATATAATTTGTTAATGGACCATAAATTAATTAATTAATTAAATGGCGTTAATTTCAAATAAAAATTATAATTAATTTTATTAATTTCTTGTAGTTATTTTTATTCTTACATTAAAGTTGCTCTAGCTAGGTAATTAAATAAAGGAGGTAGTGAGTAGCCGAAAAGGGTCAAAAGTTGGATTATGCTTCAATCGAGTGTTCTTTCTCTGTTGCTTTATGACTTAGAGACTGAAAATCTTGCATGCATGATTATTGAATACACATATCTTTGTGAATATATATATCATATATAAGACATCAAAAGATATATATATGCAGGGACCATCCAATAGGACTCCTTTTTTCCTCATTCAGTTTCATGTAATTTAAAAAGAAATATTTAAAACCAATAAAGCTTACATATTTGTCATATATATATTTTGACTGAAGTTTGAATAAGATTTAAAGCATACTCTATATATACACATATAAATAAAATCTCCACATGACACACACACACATATATATATATATATATATATATATATATAATGTGTGTATGTCCATTAATTTGCTTTACTTGAAATGAAACTGCAAATTAATTAATTAATTATATATATGTCGAGTGGGAATTCATTGTTTATATATAATATACCTTTCTTAATTGTTACTTCATTTAATTTTAATTTTGTTCTATTAGCCATGATGATGATCATCCAAAGTATAGGGATAATATATATATATATTTTTAAGAAGATGAAACATTAAATAAATGTGATGTTGTTAATTATATATGTATGTATATATATAGACATATATAATTTGTGTGTACGCGCGTACGTACCTGGAAGATCCCATGGTTCACACTTGTAGAGATCGATTTCTGGAATGATTTCAAGATCTATCTTGCGGCCGTTGATCTTTCTCTTAAGGTAGTACGCCACGAGCTCCTCGTCCGTCGGGTGAAACCGGAATCCCGGAGGCAATGAAACTGGCGCCATTCGATCGCTTTAATTTGTCTCCTTTTCCTTTGAAACAACTTCTTATATTTGTTTTTATTAGCTAGCCTCTACTCCAAAAATATTGAGACCAGCTAAAAAATCATCAACTATACAACTGCACACAAATTAATGATGAAAACCCTAGATTAAATTAGATGAGAGAGAGAGAGAGAGAGAGAGAGAGAGAGAGAGAGAGAGAGAGAGACCTTATAAGAAGAAGCTCCAAAGGAAGGGAATGAAAGGCACAGAAATTGCAAAAGCGATCGATGGTGGGGTTGGAGAATTGGGAGTTGAGGGGGGTTTTTGATAGGAGAACAAAAAGGGAAGAGACCCTAAAATATTAATCAAAAAAGCAAACTGCCACCCCCTTCGCTTTATCTTTATCAAAAATATATTATTACTATTTTCGTCCCTATTAATTAAATCTTGCCTTCTTTCCTAGTCTTTCCTCTCAAGCCCCCCCTCTCCCCCCCCCCCCCCCCTCTTTTTTTTGTATATATGTGTGTATATATATATATATATATATATATATATATTATAATTGAATTATAATTCAAATCATACACATACTCGGATAGCAATAGCTAACTAGCTAGGTCAAGTTGAGTCTACTTAATTAGTGTAATTCGGTTACATGTCATCATGTCAATATATACATGATTACTTTTATAATTTTTTACCCAATTAATTTAAAATTTAAATCACTATTTAATTCCTTTAATAATTAGATGAAAATCACAGACGTTACAATTAAGAAATAAAGATAGATAGATAGATATTTCAAATTAATATGTGTAAAAAAAAATTGTGTGTTCGTATGTATGGAAATGAATTATCCCATACTTGGTAGTTGTCCTTTGTGGGAATCTGAGCTTGCGTTGTCCACGTGGTGGCGTGTTATTTGATACATTACCCACCTGAGGTGTGTGTTTGGTTAAGGGATATCGGTTTAATTAATTTTAAACATATCTCCCCCGCAACAAACAATATGATCAGCTGACACAAATTGGCGGCTTTCGTAACTGTATTAACTGAAGAAATCGAATGTTCTTTTCACATGCAGCTGAATCCACATCCTTAATCAATCACTTAATTAATACATCACACCTATTTCTTACTGCCGATAAATGTATTAAATTAATTGTTAAATGTTAATTGAATGTTGGCACATTATATATATATGTATTAATTCTTGATGAGATGCTCGTTTGATACAAAATCTAAATCTTTATTTACACCAACAACATGATCGCCTCACGCAGTTTGGTATGTATAGTTGTTTAATAATGTTATAATGGATTAAGAAAAAAATATATAAATCAAAAAATAAATATGCATAATTTACTAATAATACTCTCTCTGTCCGCGAAATATTAATTTTTCATAGAAAAGTAATGCAAGATTTAATAAAAGTTAGTACTACGTACTATATTAAAATAATAGATAAAATAAAATAAAAAGTTGAGGTATTTATTTGGGTCCAAAACTTTTGTTTGTGAGTGTAGATTGTTTCCAAATAAGGAAGGAAAAAAAGGTTTTGTGGACAAATAAAAAAGGAAAGTAAGAAATAATTTCGTGGATGGAGGGAGTTTAAGTTAATTAACAAGCAAAAAAATACTCCCCCAGTCTCGTAAGTTTGCACACTTTTTTTTCTATCCGTCTAATAATTATTTTCACACCCTATAAATGGAAATTACTACTTTAACTTTATCTGCACAATATTTACATATTTACACAAAATACTTTTATTTTTATGTTCAATTCAACTAATTTTATTATTTTAATAATATAATTTTACACATTTTTTTTTTCAAAAATATACATTCTCAATAGTGAAAATACCTCTAGGTCGACGGGGAGGGAGCAATTTCTTAACTATTAAATGATAATGATGGTAATATAGAACGTCTGACGTGAAATCCAACAATAGGAACATTATATATATTAAAGAGTCTTGGATTATAAAATTACCTCAAAACAGAGAAAATTAATTTTTTTACTCGTGAAATGATGATAAAAGAAAAATAAAATAGATGAGAGAACAGGTAAAGAAAAATTGAAATCACATTCGTCTTAGATTAAAAAAAAACTCACCTGACCACCGAGCTCCTCACTTGAATGGGTGATCTAGATTCAATTTCTTTTGGAAACGAATTAAGGGGAAATATAAGGTTGGCCTGAAAATATTCTTGGAGTGTTTAGAAACTTGGAGTACTAACTTCTAACTACTAACCACTAACATTTACGGATAAAAAAAAAGGAAAACATAAATAAATTTCTATGAATATCAACTAAATTTAGAGTTAAAGTATGCATATCTTTCCAAACTAAAAGTGTATAATTGGTATAATTGGGATGAGAACACAGTAAATAAAATTGTATAGTAATGTGTGGGTCTATTAAGTTAATTGGGATAAGATGATAGTAAATAAAATAAAATTGCATATAATGGGGGCCCTATTTTTCCACGTGAAAGAAAGAATTCCAACGTGGCAGGACAGAATCACTTGGTCCAGTCTTGTCTATTTTATTGCCTTTTCATCAATCCATCTTTTTGTGCTTTTCCCCTTTCTTGGTTTTCTGTGTTTCTTATTTTATTGCTATTACACGTTAATTTATGCTACTTGCAATCCAACTTCTTCTTCACAATGCCAGTTTTTAGTTGCAAATTGCAATTAACAACCTGCTGAAATTGTCAATATAGCTATAAATTTTAAAGTAGAAATTACTTATGGAATTAGTCACAAATACTTTTTAATTATATAGATATTTTTATTTTTTATTTATAAATAAATTATCAGCAGAATTTTTATGGATAAATTATTTGTAGGTTATTTTTTTATAGAAAAATTGTTAATTGGTAATTAATTATCAAGGAATTTCATTTCATTACATAAATTGCTTGTAGGTTAAGAAATAATTAAGGTATGATTAAAAAAAATTATTTGCAATTTTTAGGCAATTTCACAGTGAAAATCTTTTGTTGACATATTTAAATTCAAAATATTACTGTATGCATATCATTAGATAATTAATTCACTTGACCATAAATAATTGATCAGTTGACCACTTAACTCTGCACAATTTCTTTTAGATGGTATTTGGATAGAGATATTGGATTATAAATTTTAAATATACAATATAAATTCATTTGACTTAGTCTTGTATGCACCAGTTACACCGTGCAACTCAAGTTCATTTTTAAAAAATTACCCAAAATACTACTGAAAAGTTACACATATTATTACTGAAAAGTGAATCTTTAATAGTGAAAAGTAATAATTTGTGTAATTTTTTAGTAGTATTTTGTGTAACTATTTAAAAATACACTTGAGTTGCACAGTGTAACTGGTGCACAAGAGACCTACTCAATTCATTTTACTTATTAAAATAATATATTCAAAGTATTTCAAAATTTTAATAAAATTATGTCATTCAAAATCTATGAATCACTAAAACCATCATTTTCAAATTCTTCATACATACATTGTGTGAGCTTTCATTTAATTTTAATAATTATGCTCAACTTATTTACATACCAAAAATGTTAAATTTAAATAAGTTAAAGAAGAAAATTTTAACAATTTACCTCACCTAATCGAGTAATCAATAGATCATTAATTTATTTGTCCTTTTTCCGATCAAGTTCTTCCAGGCAATTATTGAAAATTGGAAGATGTTACCGAAAGTGCATTTTTATCATATAATCAAATTAATCCACTTAAATATTATTTGTCCGAAAGTGCATTTTTATCCTATTATCAAATTTCCACTTAAATATTATTTGTCACTTTTAATAATCGTGTTTTAAATTAATTGTGACATATATCAATATTGGAACAGCTGCCGAAAGGGGCTGAATGCATTATTTAAGGTGTGAAAGTGCAATACTACGTCACCTTAAAATCTCAACCCTAAATTTAGAATACCAGAAGAAAAGGGATCATTATAGAAAATGCCAAGAATTTTTTTATTAATTAAATTAGTAAATTATTTGTATTGAAATTAGTAAAATAAATCAAAAGTAATGTAAACCTAATTCTATAATGTCATAAAAGCACCACTTGGTTTCGTTTTAGTAATAGAAAGGAATTAAGAATATTCTTTACTTTTCTTTCATGTATTTCGAGATTGCAATTTGCAAGGATATATAAATGAATTATTCTTCTAATTAAATTGTTGAAAATATTTTGTGTGCATTAAATAGATTTCACAAAAATTTATATAAAATATTCTACCATAGAATTATTTTATATTTAAAAAAATTTGGATTTTAATCGGATCGAATCGAAATCGGACAGTTTTTCTCAAAATCTTGCGCAAGACAATTATTTCAAGATTTTCGCTCCCGCTTTTTGTTAATTGTTATATAAAAAAATGCATATTACTATAAGATAAAAAATGTGTTACTAATCAGACTAAATGTTATTAATATTATATATATTTATTTATTTTTGTAGAAATATAAGAGTAAAATATATATTATTATAAAATTTTTATATTTTATAAATGTTTATTTATTTTAAGATCAGACATTTGCATATTGATTTAAGAAGTATTATGATTACAAATTAATTCATAATATTTGTAAAAAATAAATTTTTTATTTAGATTTAATTTATCATAATTTAAATCCACCTTAATTTTCTGAAATATTGGAGTCTATCTGGCATACACTATGAAATATTGGAATGATCACACAATTGATCTCCTTTGAAATATATTTATGTTGAAGTCACTTGAGTTAAAAGAGCACGTAACTTTATCTGCACCAATTACATCATATAATTTAAATATATTATTATAAAGTTTTTTTATTATTAATAAAAGGTTATTTCTATTTAAATTAGAAAATCAATTTAACATGAACAAAAAAAAAAAACTGTCCATAATTTATCTTATATCCACTTTTAGTTTCAAAAAATTTAACTTTTCAATTTAATCCTATAACTCATTGAATTGTTAAATTTAATCCCAAAAATTTAATTTTTAAGTTTGGTCATTACTTCTTGGATTGTCCAATTTTAATTTTATTTTCCACACGTATTAATTGTAACCTCGTCTGTAAGTCAAATACAATTTCACAAACTCATTTCTTTCTACATTTAATATTGAGTTTTCAAATTCGCATTTCTTTTATATGTTTGCTATTAAGATTTCCTTTTCAATCATGGTGTTTTTCTCTTCAAACTTCTCTTTCTCTTCCTTCGCTCACGCTTAATTTATTGCAGACATCTATTTCTCTAATTGCTTTTTTTTGACATTCTTTTTCATATAGTTGTGGAACGAATGAAGTATACAACTAACTATAGAAACTTTTCATGTCTATCAAACACGACGAAAAATGAAGGATGCATTAAAAGAGTTGGAAAAAATCAGGAGTTATTAATATAAATTGAAATCATAAAATTAAGTGCCACCAAGTACACTTACGTGGTCTCAAATTAGTTTTGGCCACAACCATGGATGAGAGGAACATTAATTTCACTTATATCATTCTACTCTAATTTATTGACTCTTCAAAGAACCCAAAATGCAGGACCACAAACACATAAAAGGACAACACTTATATGCTAACTGTAATTAGCATACGATCGCGAGGATCCTCTCATACTTTTATTACATTTCAATCGCATGTTATATCTCATCAATGCACATCACTTACATAGTATAAAAACATCATACTATATAATAAAGTGCACCAATAAAATGTAACACATGATTTTTAGGATGAATTTTCTCCATCATTCAAGTCCATGCATCTTTCTAATGGTGCCCACAAGCTCATACACTTGTTGAGAATCAGGGAGGCCTTTGGCCACACTTGGCCTTTCATTGCACCTTTTCATCCATGCCGCGATTTTAGGGTTCTCGTCTTCGATCGCGAATCCTCCGTACTTCTCGTACGCGAAAAACCAGGATGACAACCCGACGAGGCAAACATCGACGAACCCGAATTTGTCGCCGCCGAAATAGTCCTTGTCTCCCAATGCACCCTCAAGCTTCTTCAAAATGTCAATGAATTCATTTTTGGCCAACACTAGTTCCTCCCCTGTGCCCCTCCAAATATTGCCTCCCACATCGAACACCTGAAAAGACACATATGCATCATATAATACTTGAAGTGAATTAAATAAAAGTAGATATAAGTTGCACGATGCAATTAGTAAAAATTATATTTCGTGTCTATCAATTTTGACTTGATTTAAGTTGACCAGTTGGGTCAAATTGTGTCACACAGATCCTGTTTCCGCATGTATTACACACATAATACACACTCTTCAGACCTTCTTGTCGATGAAGTCGACCCAAAAACGAGCCCTGGATCGACCGTAAGAACAATCGGGAAGCAACCGGGGGCCCTGAGTCGGCCAAGTCTCGTCGATGTAATACACGATGTTGGCCGACTCGACAATCGGTTTTCCACCGTGCAAGAGCACCGGAACTTTCTCGTGAATAGGGTTGGATTTCAAGAGCAGCTCACTCTTCCCTCCAAATATATCTTCTGCCTGAAACTCATAATTCAACCCTTTCTCTGCCAATGCAATTCTTACCCTGGCAGCAAAGGGGCTCCCCCAGAAATCCAACAGCTTCACCTCCTCACTCATGTTATAATTTGTTATGTTCTCTTAATTTGTGAGTTGATTGGTGGGTAGGATAATGATCGATCGAGCCCGTTTTTATAAGCAGGTTTTCTTGTGATTTTCAGTGCATAATACCATAGAATTTACTTCGGTTTCATCGTTGGGTATGGTTGGCCAGCAATTGTTACACATATGTTTAATGCAAATAGAACCAAGCTTTCTTGTAAACGTTGCTTGGGAAACATAAAATATACTACTTGCAACGGTTGAGATTAATGTAGCAAAGTAGTGTATTTTATATATATATATATATAAAAAAAAAATAGTAACTCCCTTGCAGTACACGGATTAAATATTATAAATTTAAATGTGAAGTTGTGAGTTGGAATAAATTTTAATTAACATTAAGTTGTTTTTTTTTCATGTACAATAAATTTATTTATTTCTTTTTTTTTACTATATCATACTCCCTCCATCCCACTATAAATTGCTCATTTTGTCATTTTCGTCCGTTCCACTATATGTTGCTCATTTGTTTTTTTACCTTTTTAGAAAACTAGTATTCACTTCTTTATTATTATTTTCAATACTTTTTAAACTATTCTCATTATTTTTTTACTTTTCTCCATCAAATGTACTATATTAATATTTTTATACACTTCTTAATACTCGTGCCCAAAAGGTATGGGCGCCTTATAACGGGACGGGGGAGTGCTATACATACATGGTATTGCAATTATTTAATTAATTTTATAATTTTCAATTATGCACTTATAAATTTACTACAAATACTAAAATTTATAAAATAATTTTAGATTTTAATAAAATTTTAATTGTGTACCATATTCTACAATATACATAAAAAATTAAACCACTTTAAAAAATAAATATTTAATTCTAAAATTTAATTTTAAATGTACATATATATAGATATATATATATATATATATATATATTAAATTAAAAAAACTTAAGTGACAATTAATTTAATATATAATATAATGAAAATAAATTAAAATATAAAACACTCATAAAAAATTGAAATAGTTGGTGCACAAAGAAGAAAAAATAGTAAAATTAAAAACACTTTTTAGTAAAAAAGTGAAGCTCACTACTACACTATATATATATCAAATCTAATTCACTTGTTTCAATAAAGATAAATTTTCTATTTAATATATACAATAGCTTGATGTTTCATTATATTTTCTATTTGATTTTTAAAATTTGGATTCGTCATTTCATGAATTCGTTCCCAAAGGAAATCGAACTCGGGTCACTCACTCAAGTGAGGAACCCGGTGATCAGTGAGCTAACTCACCTGATTATCATTAAATAAAATATTAGAATATCTATATTTGTTTGTCGTGAGTCATGACGTGGGGGTAATTCAGAGCAATGTGATTGTTTTGTCAGCTGGTAGGTAATAATTTTTAGATACACCAAAAAAAAAAATTTACATATAGATTTAAAAAAATCATTATATATACAAGTAGGTTCTGTGCAAAAAAAAAAATACTTCTGTGTAAAAAAAAATGCATCTGTACAAATATTGTGAACATATTTATAAAAGATAGTGACTTTTTTTTACCTATATTTAAATCACCAAAAAAATAAAAATAAGCACTAGTATTTTAGGAAAAATGTATGTATGTATATAAATATATTTAAAGTAACTTCCAAAAATTAGAAAGAGAA
This sequence comes from Prunella vulgaris, assembly GCA_026898435.1. Lineage (NCBI taxonomy): Eukaryota > Viridiplantae > Streptophyta > Magnoliopsida > Lamiales > Lamiaceae > Prunella > Prunella vulgaris. The sequence continues at coordinate 1,166,806 of JAPKLY010000094.1, forward strand.
ATGGATAGAAAAATATAATTAGTTAGTCCCAATAAATTTGATTAGTGTGTGCACAAAAGGAATAAAAATGTTATTTTCTAAAAATAGTAAATGCACGGGAAAACAAAATTATTAATTTTAGCAGACTTTTGTGCTGTAATGCATAATAACCTTCTTTGCAACGGACAAATAATGCAGTGCAAAGTGCAAACAATAGTGGGATGGAGGAAAAGTAATGGTTTTCTTGTTTATCGGGTTTTTCAAGAATTTTCTATTTGCACGTAATGATTCAGAAAACCAGTTTAACAGTGTCCCTAGCTATCAATGGACATGAAAATCAACCACATTCACTTTAATTTTGTACACTTGTCCAGTAAGAAAAACTATTTTAACAAATAGTGAATGGCTGCGCAACTTTGATATACATACAGATATGAAGGTATTGCTCAGGGTTCATCAAGTTCTTCACCACCCAACCGAATGGAATTTCCAGCTGGGGTTCAATCCCATGAATGCGAACAAGCTTGATTTCAGCACCCTCTGAAACTATCCCAGTATTTGGATTCAACATCTCCTCAGTTTTTCTATTGCTGCTTCCATCCGAACCTTGTACAACTTCAGATTCTGATCCAAGTGGCACCAAATCTTCCGATGATTCATCTGTAAATAGCTCGGGTAATAGTGTTTTTATTGCATCATGCAAGGTAAGGTGTTCTCCTGCAGAGGAAGTTAAATCGGTACATAGAAAAGAATAATTTGTTATGTATCTTCTCAATCAGACCAAGATTTCACCATACTACTTGATTATCTCATTCAATTTCACCCTGATTTATACACTACTTTTATGCTTAACCAGAAGCAGATGCAGCCTATAATATGCTTGCAGTTGCAGGGGGTTCATAAACACTGCCTAATAAAACCAAGCAACGCATTTTCATTCAAAGTTTTCAGCTAAAAGAAAATGTGCAAGCTCAATCAATTATGAATCAAAGTTCAAATGAGAAGCATCTAATACAAGAGCACTCAAGTGAGAGAACATATCCAATTTTTACCTTCACCATGAACTTCGACAGGACGGTTTATGTAAGAGATCTTTTCCCAGTTATCAACAATAGCGGCATCTTCTATGTCGTCAATATCTTCATCAATAGTTCTTATGTATAATCGAACAGGAATTTTACCTGCTGAGAGTGGACAACTTTAAATCAAGATGAAAATATATTCAAAAGTCTCTAAGTACAAGGATAATGACACATCTAAAATTGATAGCATGCATCTACTATACAACTCACCTTCATATATTGTCTTACACTTATAAAAGATTAACCAAGTCACATATACTGTTAAAAACTTAACATTCAACAAAATGACTTGCACCAAGAGTATAAAGTGGAAGCTAAGATCAAGATTGTCTCTGAAAATTAGATAGATAATAATACCAGTACCTTTAGTAGATGGAAAATAATTGCATGTCGCTCCATTCAATAGAGATAGATGTGTTTCTAAAACAATTTGTACTACTAGGCATGGTTTTGTTATTCTTCACTTGCACAGGACATATTCATGATATTAAACAAGTTCAACCTAGAAAATTTCACATTCTTTCAATCCAACTCAAATATTCTTACAGCCCAACTAATATTATTCAGGCAATTGGGTACTTCAGGGATCTAGCTTTTTTCTTTTCACATAATAAATCTGAGCACAAAATAATGAATTCAACAGCAACAACAGATATGTTAATTTTAGTACTCTCCAAGTTCTGTTTGATATACAAGTCCAGGTTCAGCTAAAGTCTGCGATACATAAAAGAACCATGAAGGAAAGCAAAATTGCATATCTATCATAGACTTAGTAAGCTAGTATAGTAATTTCCGATGTCTCACCTGCCCTAGCTGTCCCAGTAGCATCCACATCAGAAATGCTTTGACGAGAAGTGTTCAATTTGAGGGAACAGTCATCTCCAACAATATCGAGTTTAAGTTTGGAAGAAACACGAAGATAAGCTTCCAGCTGGCCTGGTGCATAACATCATTTTGAAGTCAATATTGGTGTTAACACATGATTCAGAGAACAGCTTAGGAGAAACCAGCACATCAAAATTTCAAGGAACATCAGGCAAAAAAATTTCAGGCAAATTACCCTTAGCCTGGGAGGAATAAGGACAAGTATAGGCCAGAACCTATAATGGAACAATTGCAGGACCTCCTGGTGTGAAGACCAGAAAAAAAGGATAGCCAGCAACTGCATGTTTAATCAAGAGCACAGCACAATGCACTGATACTTGATGATTTATGTTATATTTAATATAGGAGAAGGGTGAGTATTTCTAGCACAAGAACAATAGGACTATATTTGGGGAATATCAAATTTCTCCTTATATTTGGGAGAAGGCCCAACATGCCAGAGTAGCAAGACTAGAAAACTGCAGAGTCAAGAACATCTAGACAGCTCAAGGTCAGGATGCCAATGCATACAAGCATGTAAATCATCTCAGAAAATATGTGAGAAATAAGAGGGCGTTAACAGTCTCAAATGACAGTATTTCTTTATATTTGTGGAAATTTTTAACATTGTTGTAACCCAAATGGACAGGGACAGCTGGTACACCATTTTACTGGAAGTCCTTAAACCTAATATCTTCTTCCAATCTATAGTGAACTCTACTTTGGACTGCATTGCCTTCCTAAGAAATGATTTAGAAAAAAGAAAGTGTACTGTCATTAGACATGCTAGTTTGGCCCTGCAAGAGAGAAGCCCTCTGCTAGAGCATGAAAGAAACATCATCAAATACTTGGTATAGATTGCTAATTTGCTATGGACCAAGGGATAACAAAAGTGGAATTTCCAATGACGCCGTTCTTAAGCAATACGGCAATACTTTATAATCATAGCACACATGTGACAAGCATGTACTTTATGAAGAATTATGTTTCACCGGTCAGAACATACCATCATGAGTCTTAATATTCTGTTAGGTGTGAAGACACAATATTTTGGATAAACCTCTCTAACCTTTCACCCAATCTGAGCCAACGCAAAAAGAATAAATAAGTATGAGAAAGAAGAGCTTTTTCACCTGGATTCCCTCATTCCACATCTTTTTCCTTCATTTCATAAGCTTAAACATAATAACACTAAAAGACTATATACTAATCTTATTAATATATGGAGAACCAATTCCAATTGGCCTTGATCTGACTACTCCCTATGGAGCTGAAGATCAAGAGTACGCATCCATAACTTTCTGCTAAATATAGTTTTGAGTTCTAAGAAAGCTGATAAAAATCGATTCACTAACTCACAAAATTAGTAGGAACAATAGGCACTTATTTCTGATACCTGTTTAGTTCAACATATTACAAAAGTATACACCAGGATTAAGATCATCATATTCAATCATAATTCGAAGAAATAAAGGAAAGAATGGATTGGATTAAAAATAATCCAGAAGGCAAAGGAAAGCAATTATTTAGTACACATAATTTGAGACACAGCTGCATACCATTTAAGACAGAGCGCCAAAGTTCTGTTTGATCAGATTGAGACATATTCATAATATTCTTGCAGTTGCCATTGATTATATATGCTGCCTGTACAGAAGTTTACACAGTTATGTGATCTAGACAAGCCAAGGTGGACAGTCAGCAATCTAGCTTCCACCATAAGAAATATGTATTAAATATTTAAAATTAAAAGGCACGGAATGGGAATAGGAAGAAGCTCAAAGAACCTAGACACAGGGACCATGATATATTATATATAAGTATTAGTAGAGGAGCTAGTATAGCACCCAAATTACATGTCTCCGTGTTGAACTCATGAAGTAGGATCCTAAACCCTACACCAAGTGGCAGGTGAAAGCATGAGACTCTTTTCGCATTATCCTGTAACCCATCAAAAATCAAGTAGCATGGTTCACAGAGACATTTGTGTGTTCATTCTCTTGTGCAAATATACATATGCATGCAAATACAGAAACAATCTATCTAAAAGTCAAATTTTCCAAGTGAAGATCAAAATCAAGAAGTATAAGAAAATTATACCTAACCTCTTTCAGGGCATTGATAAAGCTCCACTTTACACTGTCTTCACCTTCACAAGGGATCAGTACGTTTCCTGGATATCCTCTAAAATGTATCTGCAGGAAGATTTCAGAACACACTTGGTTAAAGTGAACAAAGCATAAGGTTGAAAATATCCCTATATTTCCCCGATATATCCACGATATATCCATTTTTCGTAGCCATCGATATCGATATTGGGTAGAAACGATTTTTCCATAATATTTATTAAAAAATAAAAAATATTGATCTATAATATTGATATCTCTTATTTTTTCCACAAATTAAACCAAATATTGTTAGATATCGAGTTAATATCGAAAGATATCGAGGATATATCGAAAGATATCGAGAAAATATCGATGAATTTTAGAAAAAAACTCCAAAAAATAGTGTATATATTTAAATTTGTCACAACTGTAAAAGTTATTTAAATTCTTTTGTTAAATTTATGTATTAAATGTTTGCTCTTGAGTTTTTTATAATTTTTTAATTTACCGATATCGATATTCGATATATATATCCATCGATATTTCCATAATTTTAAGACCTCGATATTTCCATCGATACCGATATTTTCAACCTTGCATAACCATGTAATAGATTGAATCTAAGTTTCAACGGATCAAATATTGGGTTTGGTTAGGTAGGTACTTTGGTTTATGATACAAAAATGAGTAAAGGATTCCATATTTGGGACATGGTGAGGGGTTATGCTGCACTATGATGGCTTCGTATTTTATGAGACAAAAGATTTAACTTGAAACTTTGAGAAAAAAGGTAAACCAGCACTGCGTTCACTATGTTTGATATTTCACTTTCGCTCCTCCCTTTTCTCATCTAGAGAAGAGCAAATGTTCATTTATTGTATTTTCCAAAATAGTTATTTAACCCATACGTCAACAAACTAAACCATAGTCCCACAAATTGCAGTGTAAGGTCGTCTATAAGTATCATATCTTGCCAACATTATTAGTACATTACAGAGAATATATTTGCCTTTCAACACCGAAGTAATCAGAAAAGATACCAGATGTGCTGTTCTAGAGCATTTATGACACATTCTAAAATGGACGGCTGCAACACGCTCATTGAGCTCAATGGGAAAGTTTATATGGATTGAATAAATTGTTACATAAATGTTTAAATTGCTGGTTTGCATTTACAAGATGTCATATCCTTTTATTAAGCTGCATCAATTTTAGGCAGGAACTGAAGCTGAAATTAATATGGACTCCATCATTGATTGGTTACTTAACTCTATGCATCTATAATCTATTACATGCTATAAATTTTAAATCAGCTAGGTAAAACCAATTGGTTTTTTTAATAGTTTAGAAGTCCCCAAGCCCAAATAGCATATCATGATACAAAAGCAGGAAACTCAACGGCATAACACGTTTTGACTTTATAACTATTAAGGCCATAAAACAATTAGAAATTGTTAGAAAAATATCGCTTCTTCACAATCCAGTAAGTTTTATGCCATTAATGATACGTCTTACTTCATCATGCTAATACACGTCATAGTTTGACTAATTCACACTAAAAAGAGTTAATTTCATACAGTCAAGTTCCAAGGCCTCTCTGGTTCCACGCAAAGAAGATCAAAAAGTGTCCCTGTAGGAATATACCTGGCATGGATGCAAACAAAATCAAGACTACATAAATAAGAAGAACTAATCTTGTCAGCAAGATAGTACAAGAAATAAGTAAAGCAAGGTGAACAACATAAATTTTGTGAAGAATATAGAAGCCCCTCTGCCCTCAATGAAAATCAAATTGGGTAAGTATGCTCCAAAATATTTTTCTTTTTCCAGATCTTTCTTTGTTTCAGGGGATACAGATGTTAAGAATGCAACGCCCAAAGTGTATTGATCAAAAGAGTGTGGGCATCCTATTCCTCGATTTACTCCCTCATAATACACAAAGTGAACAAATCAAAATCCTAAGGAACTAGCACATGCTGCATCAATCAAGATAGCAGGCATTATCAACATTAAAAGTTAATTCAGTAGTGTCATTTCCATCTACATAAATTTCTTGGTGCCTGACATTCTTCAAAGTATATCACCTCTCCCAGAAAGAAAGGGTCATGTTCCAGGCTATTCAATTTGGTAGCTAGGTCAAATATTTAAAGCACGTCAAGATCATTGCATTAAAGCACGTAATCTACAATCAATCAGACGAGAAACATTATAGCTCAACACAAACAACATTACCATCAAGAACAACCAAAAACAACACTTAGATTTTAAAACAAATCCCACTAGTTTTTAAATCTTTGATGAAGTCAAGCGGCCTAAAACATACCATTTGAGTGGCAAGCCTTTGTACTCAAACCACACAGTGTCAACACCAGGAGGAAGAGCGCTGCTAAAGAATGGCTTGATCTGAGATACTAACAGAGGCAAATACCCTAAACGAGGCGCCAATATCTGGTACACAAAATTCAAACAAAATAAAAATCACATTAACTAACATTCTAAATAAATGACTAGCTCTTCGGACGAAACCCAAAATCATAAGGGCAATCGATCAAACACAAAATCAGAAACTCTACACAAAAGAAGCGGTACCTCAAGAGAAAGTGATTGAAAGTTTCGTCGTCATTTGATCAAGTAACATTAGAGAAACAAAATATTAAAACATGAGAAAATGAAAGAGAAATACCAAAGCAGGTGGAGGGGGAGGGAGCGTTGTGACTTCGGAATCGTGGAGATGAATCTGTAGCGGAATCGCACCTCCCCATACGTACTGCTGCGCCTCTGTTCCAGCTCCTTTGCTATCCATCATCATCCTGCTCTGCGAAATTTCTTCTTTCTGTTTCTGGGTTTTGCTTTCATCTAGTTTCTGGGGGGCAGTAGAAGAAACGATATTCTGGGCCTCGGGGGTGATCATGGATTCGGGGTTTTGGTTTTCTATCAAATTAAAATTTTAAAAGTTGTAACACTAATTATAAATAAAAAATATATTTTGTGTAAAAGTAAATAGATAAATGTGTATATGTTTAAACATTATAAATATAATATTTTTTAAAGTTAATATATAAATGCTTCCTAAAATTTTTGTGACATGGTTGTGAATAAAATTACAGTTTTTCTTTTGAGAATTTTTTTTCTTTTTTTAACTATTACATTGGAGGTGCAATTTTAGCTTATTCTTTATTTCTTCAAAGGAAAAACTTATGTGAGACCTTGGACTTGGCAATTTTAGCCCACCCCAACGGCCCGGCCGGCCTACTTAGGATTTGGGTTGAATTGGACAAAATATAAAGGTTCAAAAAAATTTAGCCCGGCCCATCTGGCCCGTCAGTTCAAATGGACTTGGGCCATTTTGGTCCGACCCATTTGGCTCAATTAATTAAGGATCAGGATATTTCTACCCCAATTTTTGAGTACTTCACCTCACTTTTGTTTTTTATTTTGAAAATAAGTTTTAAAAGATAAAATTACCCTTTAAATATATTTCACAATTAAAAACGATCAGTTCACCCCCCCTTCAAAACCTAGATTTGAATGATTGTTACTCCACAATTCTTTAACCATGTTTTATCGAACAAAAAAGTTATAATTTTTTTTATTTCGCAACATGGTTTTAATACAAAATCATAATAGTTCTTCATATGCACATTAATGGTTTTTACGTACATTTTTCAAATCTATTTTTAAAAAAAATTCGAACATATTTGTTCCACCAACCAGTGTCGAACAAATGCCTCCAATGATTTTTTCGCATTTTTCGTTCCGTTTTGTCCGACGAAATTTTGCAAACGATTTCCAATCGATTTTCCAATGCCAATATTTGTAATAGTGACAACAAAAATTCATTCAAAACATACAAAATCATTCAAAACCTTTCAATATATAAAATTAATTTAAACCCTAAAACTAATAAATTCTTAAATATATTCATCATAAATTCTACGGTGGTGGTGGTGGTGCCGGAGGTCGGCAATGGGCATCATCGGAAGAAGATATGGTACATTTTTTCTTCTTGTTTTTGAATGTGGGGTGAACTTACAAAATAATAAATGAGGTTAAATTGAAAAAATTAAGGGTGGTAAATTGAAATTTTTTTGTGGTGAAGTGAAGAATGGGGTGAACTATACAATAATTGGGGGAAAATATCCGCGTCCATTAATTAATTATTAGAAAGTTTTCCTTCACAATTGCAACGGTTGTTCTTATAACTAATTTTCTAAAAAAAAAAGAAAAAATTATCTCCTTCCACCTTTTCAGATTATTCAAATTTATTTATAAAATTGAAATTTTAGATATTGTCGGAAGTGAATGTGCCGAATATTTTTATCTTATTTTTGAATGGAGGGTGAACTTGCAAACTAATGAGAGGAGTTAAATAAAAAAATTAAAGTTGATAAACATAAATTTTTTAACGGTAAAGTAAAAAAAGGAGATTAACAATGCAATTATTAAAAAAAAAAATATATGCATCCTTTTATTTTTTAAGATTTGGTTAAATAAATTTTGGACCATCAACGTTGGTGCCATCGTATTTCTCACTTTTCATGAATCATTATAGGAACTAAATTTTCACGTGGACAGCGAAAATTAGGAAACGCATCTAATACGAAGATTCATCTTATAAAAATATATATATATATGAATTAGAATATCTTAACTTATTTTTCTCACCACTTACGTTCTATCCACCCGTCTCACCCCAAACCACATCATTCACTCCACAACCCCCAAACTTAACATAAAAAAATATTTATATTCTAATAAAATTAAATTTTTGAAAAAAATATGATAAGTTATTAAATAACTTATCACTTATGTATTAGCAAAGCACTTAATAACTTATAAAATATTTAAAAATAACATCTTATAAACTCTTACAATAATTTATAAAATGTTAAAATTTATAAAAATGTATAAAATAAATTTAGCAAATGTCCTCTATGTTTTCATCGTATTATGCTTTTTTGTTAGATTCATTTGTCAATCTCCGTAAAAATATAAATATATGCTTATTTATGAATTAATATTTAATAAAACGGAAATTTAAAAAAATGGATATTTTGAGGATATTCAAATTATAGGCAAAATTTGAGTCCAGTAATCGAAAATGTTATTTTGTTTACCTCAATTTTGATAGTAAATTGGTAAATATTGGATACAATTTGCCACAAAGAATTGTAGATGCTCTAAAAACGTAGAATAACTTTGATTTTTAATAGTTTACAGAAATTTTAATCCAACTCAATTGAATACAATTCACAGTTTCATTTATTTATTTTTTTAATTTGGGTGGGGGGGATAGTATATCTTCTTTTTGATGATGTAGTATTCTTCCACAATGTATTTATTAATTAGTGAGTAATGTTTTTATATAAATTAAAATTTTGGATTATGTTTTAAAACTATATAAAAATTTCAAATAAATATAGAATTAAAGCATCATAGTGACACGCATATGTGAAAATACAAATTAAAAAAACAAATTATAAGCATCATTGAAAACAAATTAAATAATAAAAATACATATAATTTCTTTTAAAAAATAAAATTATAAAATTCATATTTTTATTAATGAAAAAGACTGGCCAACGTCCAGGCTTCAAGTGACAGGTCAAAATAGTCTGCTAAAACCTCGGCCCAACATACTTTTTCGGCAGGATGGCCCAACCCAACACACTTTCACAGCTCTTACAATATTGATGATAGTTGTCTTCTCAAAATATCAATTATTAATAAAAATACTTATACATAAATAATGACATTGATAACTGATAAGACATATTTATTACCAATCTGAAAAAAAGTATTTATAGTACAAATTAAAAAACCTAAATCTTGTGTTTAAAAAATACTTATAAGTTGCTCTTTTTGTCATTTTCGTTTGTTCTACTATATATTTCTCATTTGTTTTTTTTATTTTTTTTAAACTATTATTCATTTTTTTATTATTATTTTCTATATTTTTTACTTTTTAACTTTTTTTTATTATATTATTTATATTTTTTTATTTTAATCTTAATATGTGTGTCCGAGAATAATAAGCAACTTACCGGTAGACGGAAGAAGTATAAGGTAAAATATTATATAAAATCGTGAAAATCGTCAAAGAGTCGTAACACGAAAGCCCTAGAACATTATTTAATCTTTTTCCCCAATCATAAGTGTGTCGCATCTTTGAACCAGAGATCTCAGATTTTCTTGGCAAAAGTAAGATCTACCTCAAAGATCTCAACTTCCACTAATTGGCACTTGTTGAAGATTTAAAAAAAAAAATATATATTCCTCTATGATTTACCATTGAAAAGTGATAAGTTTAGGGTGAGATAGATTATCATAGTATTTAAACTAAATTTATTTTGTCTATTTAAACTATGTTAAATTTGTTACTACTTTTTTTTATAAATTTATTAATTTTATGAAATATATATATATTCACAAATAAATGTATGGTATGAAATTAAATTTTATTAAACTTACAAATCAAGAAATATACTGCAGTTTTAAACTAATTCCTTTTAACCAAAATCAATATGTATTAAAAACATTTTAAAGTTATTGAAATTCATATAGAATATTGAGCTTTTACTTATAAATATGTGTTGTGTACGTCAAATTTAACATTGCAGAAAATTAAATAAAAATAACTCGATGTATATATTTAAAAATTTAAAAGAAATATTAAATTTAGAACATGTGAAAAGAACAAGGTAAATATATTTTAAATCAATTTTAATATCAAGTTTGACCGTGTTTTACAAGCATTATTTATTTGATTAAAACATATATTAATTTAATAATAATAATTTTTAGCACAACATTACAGTGAAATAATAGTTACAGGATACTCCCATCGTCCCCAGATTATTTGCATATTTATGTTATTGAAACGTTTTAATATTACTTGCTCATCATTTTAGAAAATAAAACATTAATTTATTATATGTCAATTTATTAAAGTAGGAGGAATGGGATATATTCCCTCCGTCCACGATAAATAGTTCATGTTGCTTTAAACGGTCGTCCATAGTAAATGGTCTACTTACCTAAAATGGATGAGTTGCAATCATTATTTTCATTTTTTATATACATATACTCATTTTTACACATCAAATCAAATATATTTTTAATAATTAAATATTTTTTTATATTAATATACTCACTTTTACACATTAACATCAATTCTTTTTAATAACCATAAATTGTCAATGTAGTCCAATTTTTATGGACGAACGAGTATAAGTTTTGGTTAGAGATAGAAGTACACATGATTCTAAATTAAGCACTTTACTATGCCGCCAGAATTCTGGTAAATACTCGTGGGTTAGCACTTAATACTAAACAGGACACATGTTTTTACATTAAGCACTTTAATATGCTTGCCAGAAATTCTGGTAAATACTTGTGGCTATTAATATTTTAAATTATTTAATCCTACAATTTTAGGTCGAAATGTATGTGGTGCACAATAACCCCCTCTCTCTCTCTCTCTAAAACATATATACAGGCTGTAATGTGTATATATCGCTTTCTCTCACTAAATAAATAGACGTGGCGGCAATATAATATTGGTGGGGCGGCGAGTGGTGTGACGTGGCGAAAAAGTGCAAAAAGGTCAGTCGCCACCACCTGAGTCCCCATTTATTTATGGCAAAAATTGATTAGACTGACACGTCATCTCGTCTCATCTTCATCTACCACTACCACCCACCATTATTTCTCTCTCTCATCCACACTTCCGTTTCTCTCTCCCCTTTATTTTTTTTAAAAGGCTGTAGATATTTTGGCTTTTCGTAAATATCCTCTAGTAGATTTCCCCAGATGATTATTTGTTGGATCTAGATAATTGTTAACATACACCCCCTCAACTTCAGTATCACTCACTTAAAAAAATATATATATTATATATGTATATATATCATCAATTTTTTAATAGTTAATATTTTATTAAAATTGATTATTATTATTATTTTTTAAATTATTATCATATTTTATTATAATTATATCATTTTTTATCAATCTAATATGAAGAGACGTTGTACACAGTTTCTTTTTTTTTTGCAAATATCACATATACAATTGATACACTCATTCGATAATTAAGATAATTTGTTATGAAAAATTAAGTCTAATTATATTGAAGAGTGAAAGTTAATTATAGTGAATATTTTTACAATTATTAATTTTCAATATAAATTTTTATTATAATCAACTCATACTTCTTAATATAATAAAATTTAATTTGTTGAGTGAATATAATGTACAGCAGGTGCACATAAAATTTTCTTTTCTTTAATGATATTTGATAAAATAAAATAAGTGGTCGTGGTTGAACAGTGACTGATGAGTTGTTATTATCGGCTCTAGAAAGTTATCTGTGATATTCTATTCTTATCACTATATCCTCGTAAGTTAAATATTTGTTTGTTATTTATTTCTAAAAATCACCTATCATCTATTTCTGAATCTCGCGTATCATACGTGGCTTCATACAATACTTTCTACGCATCTTTTTAATTTTCTCATAAAATTATATTTTTTTAAATAAAATATAAATAACCGTCGTCGGTTATCCATAGTCTTTTTAATTCACTAACTTTTTCATCTATTTTATCCCTCTATATTTTTTAAAATACTAACCATCATTCATAGATTTCGGTAAATTTCACCCATTACACATTTAAATTAAAAAAATTAAATTTCAAATTAATTTTAAATTAACATATCCCCTATCCCCTATCATCTATTTCTAAATCCCGCGTATTCTACGTGGCTTCATACAACACTTTCTACGCATCTTTCTAATTTTCTCATAAAATTATATTTTTTAAAATAAAAATATAAATAACTGTTGTCGGTTATTCATTCTTTTTTTTAATTCACTAATTTATCCCTCTATTTTTTAATTTAACATATAATTTTTAATTTAACATATAATTTTTTCTAATCCCGCATATCTGCAGGGTTATGTACTAGTATAGTTACATTTATGTTAACGGATAAATAAATGAAAATTCACAATCAAGCCATCTGTACGCTAGATAATGCTCCAAAACTTTTATGCCCCACAAATGAGGGGAAGATGGATTGTTCCCATGATTACTAGTGAGGAAATTTTTTTTTTTAAAGGATACGATCGTTTATAGATAAATATGAAAGTTTAGAGTACAACAGATCAATATCCTAATCTCTTAACTATATCTAGGGGTGTTCATTAAATCGAAAAAATCAAAAAATTGAAAAATCGAACCGAATCGATGAAATTCGATCCGTTCAGTTCGGTTCAAAAAAATTCGGTTCGGTTTTCGGTCCAAAATTTTAAAATTTCGGTCTATTCGGTTCGGTCCTGGATAATCAAAACTGAATAGACCGAAAAAACCGAACGGATCGAATTTTAATTTAAAAAATAATATATTAATTATATTATATATATATTAATATATTAATTATATTATATATATATTAAAAAATAAAACATAACTAATACGCTACACTACAGACTCTACAGTACACATAGATAACTTAGATTAATTGTAAGTTTGTAACAAATAAATAAAAATCAATCCACTCAACTCTATTAAATTATTAAATTAATTGTATTGTATATCTTTAAATGTTGTGGTGAACTTTATTAAATTAATATTGCGAATTTGATTGAATTTAATTGTATTGTATATCTTTAATTTGTGATGAAACATAATTTTTTTTATTTTTAAACTATTTGGACCGGTTCGGTCCATAGCCCAAAAAAATTCGGTCTATTCGGTCCGGTCCAAAACTGGACCGAACCGACCGAATAGACCGAATGACCACCCCTAACTGCATCCAACCAAGGAACAAAATTACTCCAAACCAATCGAGGGAATATAGAGAGTCTATCAAAGAGAAGAACGCTAACAAGTATTAATCTCTATGACAAATAATACACCCCACACTAAGGTGATTTTTCACCGTCTAAAAACAGCATCTATCTCTGATCGATCCTGCATTTCAACAGGAAGTCCCGTAGGATTCAAGATTATCTGGCACACTATTAGATCTGAATCTTAAGCGCACCATCAAGGTTGAAACACCAAATAAAATACATAGAAGACACCACACAGGGTGTAGACAATCTCACAACTATTCAGAGTAGGAGAAAAAAATTATTATCTAAAACAAAAATAAAAGGTCAAAACGTAGGGTGGAAGAGGAGGAGGCGGCGGCTTAACCCTTTAGGGTTTTTTACTTTTTAAAGAGAGAAGTAGAGGAGGCGTAATTTGTAAAATATATTATACTAGTGAGGAAACTTGACACTACAGTTTTTCCTATTTTTCATTTACATTTGGCCCATATGAAGATTATTAATATATGTCTTTTTATAGAATGATTTACATATATATTAAAATATATATATGAATATAAAATTAAATAATAAAATATAACAAATATATTTTATTGATTTTTTTTATTGTAAGTTGTTTTTTTTTTTTTGAAAAAAATTATGACGTCTATATAAAAAAAAAGCGTGAAATTTATCTTGGGACAGGTTACTTCCCCTGTACTTATATCTAATAAGTATAACTTTTTTCTTTAAAAACATACATTGATCATTATGTAAAAATGAAGCTAAATCTAACTTGGAACATCTGAAAAATAAAAAACATATTTATATGCGTAGAAGCTTAATATAAAATTGAAATCGTTAAAAGTAAATATCGATATCATTTCATGTATTTACTGGTTACATTAGATTTTTATAAATTAAAATCACTGTATAAAATATTATGATGTCAATAAATACATATAACAACATCCATTTTATACTGTGAATAAATTTCAGATTGAGTATTTCTCTCATATATATATATATATGTACACACACGTAGGAATAAAAAATTATTGGAGTAGTTGGAATTAAGCCATTGAAAGGGTCTAATTAATTAATTACAAATGAAAACATGTTCCATCTATATTATGATTATTAATGATATGTGTCAATCAAACAAGACTAGACCAAAACCTTATAACGTGATATTTTAGCCATATTGATATGGTGTATACATCATAGATGTTATGACAACGTTCAAACTTCAAATTGAACCTCTTGTAAGAAAGTACTGCAAGTAGCCATGTATATATTTCTGGATAAAATTTTGCATTTTGTTAAACATATGTTTTAAAAAATATTACTCTCCGTACGATAGGAATTTGCACCCTACGGGACAACACATTTTTTAAGGAAAAAATATTTTATATATAAAGTCTAGTGGCATATGGTTAAATATGTGTAAAGGTTTGTGAGTGTACACGTAAATCAATGTTTTATTTTTTAGTAGTGTGCAAATTTGTGTGGGACGTCCAAATAAGGAAAGTGTGCACATTCCTGTGGGACAGGGAAATACTATTTTATTGATTTTTTTTAAATAAACGAATTATGAAATATATTTTAAAATAAAGTATTTATTGTGAATTTTTTTTTAAAATGTCAAATTTATTATAGAGTAAGTTTCTTATGCACTTAGGACCTCTGGCTCACGACCACCTCCTGATGCAAAATTTGCTGGCAGCAGTTCTATTCATATTAAATTATATACTTGTTGGACCTCCTTGGTCCTCAACATGATGGAGTTGACATATCCAAAAGATAAACACAACACAAATATTATGGTTGTTTGGTAGTGTCAAACTTAAAAGAGTAAGTGCGGTAGTTTGAAGTTGCATAATATGTACCATTTGAAATTATAGAAATGAGGTGACATTCAACAACACAATTGTCTCAGTGCACAAGGTATGTGATGAAATTAAAGGAAGCTCTATGGTCATGATATTCAGTTAAATTCAGGGAGTTTAAGACATAGTTTTCAATAGTAGGTTAAATGGTCTTTTATCTTGTCGTGGAGTGTTTAAAAACATATAATAACTTACCGATAAAAAAAAAACATATAATAACTTAGTGATATTATTTATATGCGAGTGTTGTTTTTTTTTTTTTATCAGCAAAAAAATTTTATTATCATAAAAATTGGAGAACAATGAGTACTCCAACCCTTACAATAATATCAAGATAACAAGATTTTAATCACTAACTTAAATCTTGCTACAACAAAAACGAGGATTATTAAACCATTCTAGAAACGAAAATCTATTAGCCAAAATCCCTTTTACCAATAGTCAAGACCACACATTTACCTTAATCTCCGAAACTACTTTGTATAGATTTGGCTCCTTTTCGTTGAAGATTTTATCATTTCTGACGCTCCAAATAGTCCAAATAATAGCTGTCTACAGAGTTGCCGAAATCCTTACGTACTTGGTGCACCGAGTAAATCTCCATGTTGAGTGTTATGATTGGAAGTGCATACTAATCTTTAATCTTATAAGGGTTGGAGTACTCCTTGTACTCAATTTGAATACAATTCCTTTTCTATTAAAAAAAAAAAAAAACCCCACAAGTGTGGGAAATAATTGAAACTTCAAGAATAAATAGTTCCACACCTCTTTAAAATTAAGTTCAAAAAAACATTCCACTTAAATACCACAAAATCAACATTCCATTATCTTCTAGATGAGAAAATATCATGCACGCCCTATGCATCGTATACCACTAATTAATAATATTGATCTTTTTTTAAAATAATAATATTGATTTTTTTAAAAATATAGTAATAATAATAATTTACAAGTGCATAAAAGTACTCATAATATTTTTCCTTTTAGATATATTTATATATTACGGAAACTCACCTCTAAATTTATTTATAGTACAAAATTGATTATACAAATGACTCTACTTCGTACTACCATATAACTATTGTGCTTTACATATTGGTTCAAAAAAATTACTATATTTACAAATTGGTTCATAATATCAGCACGAAAGCATGTTTTTTTTTTTTTGCACGAAAATGATTTTTTTTTTTTACACAGAACCAATATGTAATTTGTGTGAATTTATTCGAACCATTTTATACTTTTTCCATATAACTAATGTTGTGGGGCTAAATATACCACACAATAATAAAACCCAAGTAATACCCCCCAATAAAGAGAAGAGAATGGCCTGAAATCTGGAGTGTATTTAAGGGGTGGTAAGATATTTCGAAAATATATTATGAGTGGGAATATATTTTGGGAGGGGAAGGTGGTGTTTGCAATGCAAGCTGTGTACACAAAAGCAAATGTAGATGAACATGTGGGATGTCTATTTTATTTAATTTCTGGTTGACATTTCTTTTCCAGAGGCCCTCCATTTTGCTCTTTTTTTCATTTTCAGGGCTCCACCGACGCCTAAACTATTCTAAAGTTGCACGGCCTTTCGGATAAATATCACTCTTTTTATTTATCATCAATTTTCATATGCACTTTTTCTTTTCTTCTTTTAAAGAAAAGATTTCTGATCTTGATGTGTAAATTTATCATATTTTATTTATATTAATTTTTATATTATGTTTAAATCTGCATATTTTAATTATATTCAATTGCATATTTTATTAATTATATATATCAATATGCATATTTTACGCTTATGCTCAATTAATTATACGGTGCAGCTGATATCCAAAAAAAAAATTACTACATCAATAGTCAGATTCATAAATATTTTTTTAAGTTACAATTTTATCCTTCTATATTTATAGATTTTAAGTGTATATATTGAGATTTCACAATATAAAACTTTATAATACAAGATATAGAAAAGAAATTACATATATATGCTCCATTTTCAAACCAGATGGACTAGCTCACCTAACCACCGAACACCTCACTTGAATAAGTGACCTGAGTTCATTTAGGCTCATCACTTAAGTGAGTGATCTAAGTTTGATTCCCTCTGAAAACAAATTGAGGGAGATATAAAAAAATATGCTCCATTTTCAAATTTTAAGAGCGACATACTAGATTACTAAGGAATATAGAAAAGAAATTATTCTATCCGTCTCAGATCAATTTGTACATTTTTCATTTTGGGTTGTCCCAAACCAATTTGCACACTACTTAAAAGAGAAACATCGATTTGCGTGCACAGTCACAAAACTTTCCACACATTTACTCATACACCACTACTTTATTTAAAAAATATATTTTCTTTAAACTGTGTGTCATCCCAGGGGTGCAAGTACCCCTTGGACGGAGTGAGTACTAGATTAATAGGAAGTTTGGAACTAGGATACAACACTTAATGAGATGGATTAAATTTCGTTTTCAAACACTGTAAAGAAAGGTGAAATGAGCTTATAAAATCTTTTAAATTAATAACATTTTAAGAAAGCATGCATTTTTCCAACTAAATAAGAATCAATGAAAACAAAAAGTATTTGAGTTTGCTTTAGTCAACCACACATTTATTTTGAAAATTTTCGCTTACCTCAAATAATTATTGATATTTTTCCGAATAATTCAAGATTTAAATTCTTCCAAAAAGAGATTTTACTTCCTTCAAATAATCATATCATATATTCTTGATATTTTTCAAGAATAGTTGGGACTTGGGACCTTTAATTTATCCACAAAAAATTATTAATTTGTGATCAGTACTTTTTTGATTTCTTGAAAATAATTGAAACCTTATCTATTTACCTATCACTATCTCATAATATTGTGGCAATTGCCCTACCATCATTTTGTATATGAGGTGTGGGATTTGAAATAATATTCTAGTTTTCACTTCCAGTGATGTAAATTTATAGAAAAAGCTTTGTGTACCATTTCTTGAATCAAACAAAGCATAAAGTCACAAATCATATTATATATGTTAAAAAAATTAAATATATAAATTAATTTTATACATTTTTTAAATTTTGAATTTTTATATGAGACATAATTATTTCATAGTATCAGAGCCATAGGTTCAAGCCCAGATCCAAAGATTTTGGGTTAAGCTCATTTATAATATAGTAACTTTATTGTGCACCAAGTACATCATACAATTCAAGTTTACTCTTAAAAAGTTACACTTGCCAATTTTTAAAAATTCAATAATGATGTGCATAATTTTTTCAGTAACAATTAATGTAAGTGTTTAAAAATACACTTGAATTGGCGATGCACTTGTTGCACAGAGACTTTATAAGAGTATTAATTTAATATGCATTAATTGTTATAAATGTTCAATAAAAACAACTATCATTATTTGATAAAAATTAGAATATTTTTTTTAAAAGTTATTTAAAGTACATGGCATACTTCTAGTCACAAATCTAAAAATTCTGGATCAAGCTTATTTATAATATGAGCATGATTTTGATACTCATTATTATAAATGTTTAATAAAAATAGGGTGCGATTATTCATACCCCCAAATTCCTCTAAACATACCCCAATTATTAAATATACTTAATTTAAATTACTAAACATACCCCATTTTTTATTAATATAATTTTTTTCAATTTGACTTAATCTTCGTCTCTCTCACGTCCTAACTGCTATATTTATGGAGTACAATCATATTTGAAACTATTCTACAGTTCTACGATCAATTCAATCTTATTTTTTATGCTTTGTTAGTGACATCAAACTAATATAAATTATATATTTTCCACGACGATAAGAAAGGTTGGAAATTATGGAATTTTTTATTGGAAAAATGGTGATTTTCAGGCTGGAAAAAATAAATCTCCGTGAGATCTGAAGGAGCGTGGAGAAGAAGACATGGCGTTCGTCCAGTGAATTCTTTTAAAATTTTATTCGGTTGCAACAAATAAAATGACTATGCAAAATTTTAGTTCTCATTTCTTAAAAATGGCGACGCAATGTGGATCATTAAGAGAGAAGAAGAATAGATCCAAAAAAAAAATATATATTAATAAAAAAACATACCCCATTTTTTATTAATATAATTTTTTTCAATTTGACTTAGTCTTCGTCTGTCTCACGTCCTAACTGCTATATTTATGGAGTACAATCATATTTGAAACTATTCTACAGTTCTACGATCAATTCAATCTTATTTTCTATGCTTTGTTAGTGACATCAAACTAATCTAAATTATATATTTTCCACGACGATAAGAAAGGTTGGAAATTATGGAATTTTTTATTGGGAAAATAGTGATTTTCAGGCGGGAAAAAATAAAGCTCTGTGAGATCTGAAGGAGCGTGGAGAAGAATACATGGCGTTCGTCCAGTGAATTCTTTTAAAATTTTATTCGGTTGCAACAAATAAAATGACTATGCAAAGTTTTAGTTCTCATTTCTTAAAAATGACGACGCAATGTGGATCATTAAGAGAGAAGAAGAATAGGTCCAAAATATATATATATATTAATAAAAAATGGGGTATATTTAGTAATTTAAATTAATTTTTTATTTTAAATTGAATATATTTAATAATTGGGATATGTTTAGAGGAATTTGGGGTATGAATAGTGGCACCCAAATAACTATTATTATTCGATTAAAATTAGGATAGTTATTTTAAAATTTATTTAAATTACATGATGCGTAATAGATTTAGCCACCGTCTTTCTATCCAGTTTGATAAAGAATTAGAAAATGAAGGGAAAAAGTAAAATAAAATTGAACAGCATATTTAAATCTTGAACTTGATCTTTACTTGCCAACTATATGTAGGTATGAGAAAATAATAAATAAAAATATTCGAAAATCAAGGCTCATAATAATTACTCCCTCCGTTCATGAAAATTGAACTACCCTTGCTGTGCACGGTTATTAAAAAAAGTAGATGTTGATGTGTAAAAGTGAGTGTATTAGTATAAAAAAATATTTAATTATTAAAAAAATACTTGATGTGATGTGTAAAAGTGAGTATATGTGTATAAAAAAATAAAAATAATGATTGTAAGTTTTTCATTTTAGGTAAGTAGACCATTTATTGTGGACGGTCATTTAAGGCAACGTGAACTATTTATCGTGGACGGAGGGAATATTATTTTCTTAAAATAAATTATGCCCCTTACTTTATGTGCTAGTGAATCATAGGACATTTGTTTATCAAGATACAACTATTAAAATAATGATATAATACAATATCTTGCTTAAAACGAACTTAAATATTGTTCGAAATATCACCGGAGTATAAACGAAATAACAAAATCAAAAGCTAAAGAAGATGACAATTGCCGGAAAAATATATGTATATTTTCTACTCAAACTTTATGTATTTCTTTGTTGTGTTTCTGCTACACACCAAAAATATAATTTATAATATTCAAATATGACTTTTGGAGCTTGACTATAAAGAGTAGACCTTTAAGTGACTTATCAACTAGTATTAAACTTTTCCTACATATGGGAAATAAAACTGATGCAAAAATTAGTTTTTCAATCGGCCATCAAATCATTGCGACATTCGTGTACGCAGACCGTGCTCGAGATCTTTTAGGTCAAATTTAGTTATGATTTGCATCCCCTGCGTGCACATGTAGAGTGGAGGGGCATAACCCTATAACTTTCTTACAAGCTAAAAGTGAGTTCCTACTTATATACTAATTTTCTTAACAATAATTTTTCAATATGAGACAAAGACTTTTAGTTTTTCCCTTAATTTTTTGTTTTTCTTCATTTTCATTTGTTACAACAAACTTAAAATTTCAATTTTTCATTCACTCAAAATCAAAATTCAACGAGTAATATACCAAATTGAAACTCTTTTCAAAAAACACATTTACCAACACTATAAATAAAAGTGCACTGCGTACGACCACCTGATCTAAATAGTCTAATTTACACATAAAAATATAATCTTTCAATTCAAGATGAAAAATTATGAAAATTGGGTATGCTCCCTATATTTTAACATATTAGAAGAAGTTTTATTTTATTGTTTCTTTTGGTTCTGTTGCTCTCTATTTGAGGGAAAAAAATGATAAATTAATTTTAAAAAATATATTAACTATAAATTAATTCTATGAAAATAATTATACTTTTATACAAAAAAATTATATATCTGTACAAATATTTTGAATTAAATTATAAATATAATTAATTTTTTAGATCAATATATAAATACACAATTTTTTGTATATGACGGTCTCATGAAAACATGACGTATATTAAAAAATTAAAAAATAATTCATAAAATTGATATTAATTTTATATTTGTTCTGTATAAAATCTGCTTCTATAAAAAAAATTCACGTCTATATAAATATTATGAATTAATATATAAATATAATTATTTTATAAATTAATATGTAAATACTCTTTTATTGAAAATATTTTTTTTTTACACGGGACCAATATATAATTTTTGTTAATTTATTAAACTATTTTATACTTTTTCCTTTATTAAATTATGCAAAACTCTAAATATTTTCTTTAAAAAAATATCTGAATATGTCCTGTCCAATTGCCTATCCAAAGAAGTGGCACAAAACGGTCAACCGCCTATCCATTGATTTCCTATTCCAGCCATATTCTATGTTCCCCGTGAAAAATCAGTATCCACTAACACATCGACGCGTGTCGGACACTGTATGGCAAGTACCCTTCCATTTGCATACGCGCGAGTGCGGTAAAAGTAAGAGAAAAAGCGATGTTGTCGTTGGCTGACACTGACGCGCCACGTGTCTTTGCCTATCTTTGAATTTGAGCCACAAAATTCCATGGATTTCTCGACCCTTCTACCGTATAACACCCCCAAGATCACATTATTTACACTTTAGCCCGATGATGTGGCGCCCATACACTCTTCTTTTCCCCTCATTAAACCAACCCCAAAATAAACATTTCCGCTGCTTCACATTTGCCTCTTTTATCTCTTTCCACAGTGTCAATATAATTCCCTTTTCCTCTGCGTTTGAAGGGGAAAATTTTTCTGTGGCTTTGCTCTTTCACTTTCAGTGCCTTCTTTCATCTGCGTTTTTTTTTCTTCTACTCTCTGTTTTGCGGTGTTCTAATCATTGGTTTCAGATAAGATCCCGTTTTTGAGGTGTTTCTCCAGATTTTCAGCTCCCTTTTTATACGTGTGAACGCCACTTTTCTTGATTTTACCTAGTTTTGTCGCGTGATCGAGTTTCTGAAGGTCTCTGATCCCACTTTTTCTTCCTCCTAATCAAGTAGTTCACTGGGGTTTTGATTTTGAGAGCGTTGATTTTCATATTTCTGGTTGAATTCGACGATGGAGAGGTTTGGTTTTTCTGGGATCAAGAGGTGTTGCTTGTGTAATTTGTGAAAGGCTTTCTACTTTTGGGATCAAGAGGTTTCGCAGCTGAAAAATATTGGGAATTGCTGATGGTTTCTACAGCCATGGATGTTCAGGTGAGCTTTATCTCTGTATTCTCTACTTGATTTTTTATTCTAGGTTGGATAATTAGGGCACCAAGATTATGTATGTAGGATTAGAAACCAAAAGATGAGAAAGGCATGTTTCGTAGTTATGGTGAACTTATACGGAACGTAATCTTGGGATTTGTTTGATTTCAAGTAAGGAATAATCATGATAATTGTCTATTTGCCAGGCAAGATAGTGCTAATGGTAATTCATGAACTGAATCTGTGAATTTAGAATATTTTTAAAATGTTTAATGTTATGTTTCAGCTTACTTCAAACCACTGGCAAATTTGATCACTGGATTCACCGATCCTATAATTAGTGCTCTGTCAAATTATTCTGAAGATGTTTACTAACTTTAGATACATATTTTGGGATCTTTCTTTATGGTTGTTAAGAATGTTAAGAAATAGATCGGAGATGATGATGTTAAAGAGAGCTTGAGAAATGAAAAAACTATGACTAATGTTGCTAAATTTGCCAATTGTTGTGGATGGAATGTATTGAGCCGTCACTGCAGCTAGTAGAATTCTTTGGTCATAGGAGTTGGCTCAGTGTTGGATATTCTTGATACACATTTTAAGTTCGTGTGATGGACTGAAAAACCGATGTGCTTTCAGAATTTCCATTCTTGATTTTGGATTTTCAACTGCAGGAATGCATTGTGCCGGACTCTAATTTGCCTACAAGCGATAAAATTTCGTTAGATTTAGGCGCACCAAGAGTTGAGGATATGCAGTTGAAAGAACAGTCAACTGTCGGGGATGACTTTGCTCCAAAGGTATATATATGCTCGGTAGTTGATATTGAAATAGCTTTATTTGATAAGTGAACTTATCTCTTTATTTGGCCTTCTCCCCTATGATTAGGTCAGGAAGCCGTATACAATTACTAAACAAAGAGAAAGATGGACAGAAGAAGAGCACAAAAAGTTTCTCGAGGCGTTGAAACTTTATGGTCGAGCATGGAGGAGAATCGAAGGTGATTATTTGATGCACGACGATTTTTCAAGAGATTTTCTTGTCATATATTTTATGTATATTAATGGTATTTCATTCCTCTGATTTTCCAGAGCATGTGGGTACCAAAACTGCAGTTCAAATTCGAAGCCATGCTCAGAAGTTCTTCTCCAAGGTTTTATGCTCTTAAGTTATAACAGTGCCATTATATCTATATACCGCCTATTTAAGTAAGTCATATCTTTTATGACACCTAAGGCGTGCAAACTCCATTTATGGAAACTTGAGCGTAGCAATTATATTGATAAGTGAACGTCATTTTTTTGTAGGTTGTTCGTGAGTCTAATACTGGTGATGGAATTCCTGTTAAGCCTATTGAAATTCCACCTCCTCGTCCTAAGAGGAAACCGATGCACCCATATCCTCGTAAGATGCCTTCACCTGTCAAATCAGGAATCTTGATCCCTAAGAAATCGAATATGATGGGGCTAGAAAACCAATCACCTACATCCGTGTTATCCACTGTGGGTTCAGATATATCTGCTGGGATCGATTCCTGTATTATACCTAATGGTAGCCCGTCGTCAGTTTCATCAGATCTTGCTCCCAATTCTGGAAATGTTTTTGGCTCAGATGAAAATTCATGTACAGATGAAGATATTCCTCTGGTATGAGATTGATTCATTCTAGATGCTTTAGTAATTTGTTCTTTTGATTGATGTACTTCTATTAGCTAACTAAGTTTACTGAACAGGACTTGGATCTTCCATCTCCAAACACGGCTTTTTTTAAACGGGATCTGAGCGAATCAGCTACACAAAGCCTGAAGCTGTTTGGTAAGACCTTATTAGTCGATCTTAACGAGCAATCTTGTTCAACCCAAGAGTCGTGCAACCCCAAAAGGGAGGATACTTGTTCGCTTCCTTTGAAAGTCATGCCTGTAAAGTTGCCTACTTGTAATTCTGAGGATCTCCTTAGCGCCTTAGTCTACAGCAGTCCTGAAACAAAGAGTCATATTGACTTCTCTCCAGCTCCTTTTCTTTGGCTAACTCTTGCATCAGATTCGTCTCCAGAGGTGCTTAGTCCAACTCCAATCAAAGCTGCATCATTGTACACTAAGAAGGAAATGCTGGAGAACGATGAACAGAAGGAGGGATCTTCAACTGGTTCGAATACTGATCTAGTTGGAGATAAGAACTGGGACATTGACAGCTGTCCTAAGCGAAAAGGGAAAGATGAGAAATCATTCTCTTCTTACAAGCTGAGTAAGAGAATGTCAGCCACGTCTTCAAAATGCAGGAGGGGCTTTGTCCCCTACAAGAGATGTTTCGCGGAGCAGGTTTCTTCCTCTACAGAAATCGTCGAAGAGAGGGAGACGCAGAGGATTCGTCTGTGCTTGTAGTTAGTAATAAGTTTGTTGATGGTGAAGATGATCGAGGCTCTGTGACTATTAACCTGTAGCAGTCTGAAGAACCCGGTAAACTACGTCCGACATTTGAAATGTATGTTCAGTAAAATTTTGGGATCCTTGTTGCAAGAAGCTGTTGGGATCCTGCAAGTAACTGTGAATTTTGTTCCGACTCTTCAGTGCTCTTTGTAAATGATTGTGTAATTAGGTTAAGGGGAGCTTGAAATCAACAAGTTTTTCTCAGCTTATTGCACTGAAGAGTTGCTACTTATCTCTATTGCTTTCGCTTCCAAGTTCAATGCCAAGTAAATTATTGTAATGTGGCAGGAACCAACGCCATTTCTTGTTCTAGTTACCACTTCGCATTGGATCTAATTCTGATAGTACTATTTACACTGTAAATTGGTTTTTTTTTTTTTTTTTTGAAAGGCACACATAATTTATTTATAAGACATTAAGGACTCATTTGGTTCGTAAGATAAAAATATCTATTCGAAAAAAATATGCATGTTTTTTATGGATGTTTTTTACGGATATATATTTTTATCTTACGAATCAAAGGAGCCCTAAACTTTCATGGATTTAATTGTTTTATAATTAAGGATAACTATTGATTCTTCCGCAGTTATTCTTTTGCAGAGCTCGGAAGCCCAATTTTTGTGAACGAGGATAACCTCAAAAATATGTTATGTTTATATTTCTCGGTTGAAATTTTTATATTTTCCCATTCCTAGTATTATGGGGCCTGATAATAAATTTTAATGTTATTTTATTATGTTATGATTGGAGAATTTGATCAATTTAAAGTACCAATTTGAAATTTGTATTAACAAGTATAGATTATTATTGCGGATGTTTAAAATCTTTGCAACATAAATCTCACAAGAGGCATACTGAAATTTTTATATTTTCTCATTTTTAGTATTATGGACAGTTTTATGGCCTGATAATTAGGGGTGTAAATGAGTCAAGCCGGCTCGCAATCTACTCGTGCTCGACTCGTAAAAAGATCGAAATTGACTCGAACCAAATCGAGTCGAGCTCGAGCTCGAGCTACTCGAGTAGCTGTCGAGTTCGAGTTTAAAAATACTCGGCTCGAGAGGCTCGAGAGCCTAATCGAGCATGCACAATATTTAATATTTTTTATTATTTTTAATATATAAATAAAGTAATCGAGCTCGAGTCGAGTCGAGCTTTAATTTTAGGAAAAAAAAAAGAGCTAAAATATATTTAATATTTTATTTTATTTAAATAATAAAATTATCGAGCCGAGCTCGAGTTTGTCGAGTTCTTAATTGAGTCGAGCTCGAGCTAAAAAAATCAAGCTCGATCGAGTTCGAGTCGAGTTTCGAGCTTCGAGTATTGCTTTCGAGTCGAGTTTCGAGCTCAGCACTACTCGACTCGACTCGACTCATTTACACCCCTACTGATAATAGAAGGGGAATAAATTTAATGAAATTTCTCAAGTAGTAGGCCTCTAATTATTTGAGGTAATCAAATTCTTTGTTACGTTTAGTATTTTTATCTTTAATTTTTATTTTTAATTAGTTCATAATAATATTTATTTAAAAAAATCGGGGCTGAACTGACCCTGATAGGTAAAAATAAGATTGGGTTGAACCACATTTTATTGGGCCTCGTGAAAATTTGGCCGGCCCATTTCAACTTGAAATATCAATTGACCTCATAAAGTGACCTGGAGCGAATGCTCTAGCACCAACGGATCCCGGCGTCAACGGATTCTTGGATTTGACACACAAATAACTATTGTTTCCATGAATTTACAAATACTTAGATTTCATTTCGTCTACAAATAACTACCGGTACGATATGCGATATGCATTTTTTGTATACAAAAAATTTCGGTACGGTATCGATTTGCAAAAATGCATATAAAAAATTTCGGTACGGTACGGTATGGTACGGTATGCCACCCCTAGTTCTGACTTCTGAGTGGAGGAGTCGTGTTGTTTTTTTTTTTTATTATTTGGAGTTTCTGGAAAATAAAATAAAAAGGCAGTAACTTTAGCGTAAAGTATCATCGATGTCGTAATTCTGAGCTTTAATACTATATCAATGGCTCTCTTTTTTTTTTAGTTGTGTGCCTTAAGTTAAGATGAAGTCAAAAAAAATAAAAAAAATGGATGAAGTCAAAACTGTTGGAACACTCTTTTTATGTGACACTCGTGTTCCACGGAAGGTCTTATAAGAAAATGACACTCCCTCCCTCTTCAAGACTTTTCTTTTACTTTTTATTTTGTTTTAAAAAATATTATTTATTATTATAAGGTGGATCATATTGATTTTTATATAAAATAATAAATAGTTGTAAAAAATATAATAAAAATTATGAAAAAAATAGAATAAAGAGTGATTTTTAAAAAAGTATATATTTATTACATATGAAATGTTATTTTAAAAATTATTATGGAACATTCAAAAAAGTAAAATAAAATATTTATAGTGGAACAGAGGACGTACAATTTTTAGATATAGATATACGATTTTGATGGATGCGGAATTTGAAGCAATTGCCAACGAATAAAAAATTTATACGAATTTGATTCAATCTCGAATGAGATAGAGTTCAAGTGGCTAAGTTCACACAAGTACTATGTCTCGTAAATAAAATTGGTCTATGATGTATCAGTTATACGATTCAATTGCCCAATTACTTATAATTGATATTCTTAATTTTTTTAGAAACATAATTCATATTTTTAAGTAAATAATTAATACTAACATATTAATATTTTTGTAATTTACGTTATATATCAGTAGTCAGAAAATGCAGCAAATTAGACATTGCATAATAGTCACTAAAGTTTCCATCCAATCAAATGACAATGATATAGTACAATTCTTGCCCCTCGAGAATGAATGTGCAAAATTCATCCACTTCAGTCATATCAATATGCATATTTTACTTATAGTATTAGGCTAGTTTGCACGTTTCATCTAACGTTTCAATCAAATCCTAACATGCATATTTCAATCGTATTAGTTTGAGCATTTTAATTATATGTTTGTATATCTATATTTATTTATACACTGTTTGAGTTTGGTGCACAAAAGACCGACTCTTTTACTAAACACCGCAAAATTGACATAATACTTTAACAAGTTAAGATTTTGTATGCACTAGGTGTATTATGTAATTTAAATATATTTTTAAACAATCTGAATTATTTTCGTTGAAAAATTAAGATTGTTTACACTAAACAACTATGATTTTGACATCCATAATATTTTAGTAAAAATAACCCTAATGATTTAAAAGTACATTTGTGTTGCACCTCTTTTTTTTTCTTTTTATCGGCAAATGTTAGTTGTTAGTAGTTAGAAGTTAGTTTATCAAGTCTCCTTACACTCCATATCTCCAAGTCCAACCTTATATCTCCCTCCTAATTTGTTCTTAAAGAGAATCGAACTCAGGTCACTCACTTAAGTGAAGAGTCAGGTGAGCTAACTCACCTGGTTGAGTTGCACCTCTCTTAACAATATAATCAGTAAAAGTATGATATGTTAGTATTTTACCACAATGATTTCATCAGTAATTGTATAAATTAAATTTAACATCGTTATCTGAATAATACTAAAATATGAAATTAGGAAAAGATTATCAGGTGTGGATCTAGCTAAGCTTATAGATAGATAGTTTGGTTGTCTTTTGTTAATGAGCTCGATTGATGTTGATTATCCCCGACTTTAATGTCCCCAGCCTAAATTGATGATAGGTCCTTCATAAAGTGAGACGCTAGCAATACAACCCTATTACATTTTTGTCTTGGCTCCTTCGTCCCCATATGAATACTGGTTTAACCTATCTAATTTTATTTGGGAAAGTTTTATATTTTTAACAATATTAACTACTACCTCCGTCCCGGAATTATTTTCATAGTAGTTCCGGGCACGCGACCCAAGGAAAAGTAAATATGTGAGTGTAAAGTTAAATAATAAAATAAGAAAAAATGTATTTTGTTGACTTTTGTGAGAGAGAAAAATTTTCTTCTTTGGTGTGTGAAAGAAGAGTTGGGACGTCCAAATAAGGAAAGTGTGAAAGTAGTTTTGGGACGGAGGGAGTAATCAGATTGAAATTTTGCAGTTATTTTTTCACTGTAATTTATAATTGATTTTTCAATGAAACAATTTATATTGCTAAAAATGCACTTGTATTACACGGTGCACCTAATACACATGGAGTTTATTCATTTTAAATTTTCACTTTTAATTTTTCTTCTAATTTTGATAATTTACATACCAGCTTCGTCGTACTAAGTTTAGAGCAAGGATGAAAATATTTCGATATTTTTTCGATATATCCATTTTTCGTAGTCACTGATATCGATATTGGGTAGAAATGATATTTCCATAATATTCATTAAAAAGTAAAAAATATCGGTAAATATCGGTTTGTAATATCGATATCGTTTATCTTTTTCACAAATTAAATAAAATATCGTTAGATATTGAGAAAATATCGAAAAAAATCGAGGAAATATCGAAGAATTTCGGGAAAAACTCCAAAAAATAGTGTATATATATAATTTTCCCGCAACTGTAAAATTTATTTAAATTCTTTTGTTAAATTTATGTATTAAATGTTTACTCTTAATTTTTTTTAAAAAATTTCAATTTACCGATATCGATATTGATATATCCATTGATATTTTCATAAATTTTAAATGTCGATATTTTCATCGATACCAATACTTTCAACCTTGGTTTAGAGAAGGATTCAGACTTACTTCAGTTTTATAATTATATAATAGTACCTTATTACATTGTAATACAATATATCAATATAAATACGAAATAGCTAATATAACTTTATAAAAAAAAATCTCATAATAATGAGCATGCATCGAAATAGATCAAATTATTATTGTCACCAAAGTTTTATGAAATTTTGTAAATATAGATTTCAAGTATAAAATGTAATATCTTTTGTAAATTTTCTTATTATATTTTAATTTTTAGAATATTACAAAAATATATAAAAAATTAAAAATGTCGCAGATGGTCTCGTGTAAATTTTGGCAATTGCAAGTTGATGGATTCTAATTTTTCCAAACTTTAATGATTCTATTCCTTGGTTTATTTCATTTTTCATGGTGGATATACTCGAATATTTATTTCACTTTTTTATTAGGAATAACAAAGAGAAGCCGTGGGATAAGGGTGTGACATAGAAAGGTAAATACGAGTGCAGTGAGGATAAAGTGTAACCAAAATACTAACTTTTAGATCAAGTGTAAACATATGATAATTATAGCTGATAAAATGTAATTTAACTTTGTTGTCTCTCTCTTAACGGAGATATACTCCAAATCTCATCCATTTATTACATCTGACATACAGAATTAAAATACATGTATACCAAATTCCAAAAATGAAGAAAAAAAAAGTCTTTTTTTTTCCATTAAAATAAATAATAACCAAAGACTATATAACATTTTTTTTTGTAGATGATCACACTTGCATTCAAAACGAAGTAGGAGTATAGTTTATTTAAAAAGTCACGTGCACGAAATACATCGTTCAGTTAAGTGTATTTTTAAATTAAGATAGAATAAGATTATGAAAGAGTCATTCTAAATATATATTATAACTTTGGTTATTATTACTTCCAAAAGACTCAAATTAAACACATAGTGACTATAGTTATTGATATTTAGGCATCATTTGGTTCAGGAAGTTAAAGATGGCATATAAAAAAGCCCAAAATAGAAAACATCTTATTAATTAATTCAACAATATTTGGTTGACCCAGATAGAAGGCCCGTAGAATTAATACTTCAGCTTTTAATTGGCCAGCAAACTAATTGGGCGAGTCTCTCAAGATTAGTGTCATTCCAGCCCGTAAAAATTTATGCGGGCTTGAGTTATTTCTAAGGCCCTCCTTAGTCCAACCAAATAACATAACTGCCCAAAAAAATATAATTATTTTTTAATTAATATGTAATTGTTTCATAACATTTTTAGCAATATAATTATTTTTTAATTAATATGTAAACCCTCCCTATTTTTTAAGCACACGATCTGCACTCTAATTTTCCAAATTTAAATTTGCCCACTTATTTTCATGTCATATTCCCTGTATATTCTCTTCACCTTCAGCTTATTCTGTGGGCTCCAAAAAAAACTCCAAGAGAAAAAAAAAAGAAAAAAAAAAGAGAAGATGATAGACAGAGGGATGCCACGTGCCAGTCGATCTTTTCGTTTTCGTATTCCACACCGCAACTTTCTCAGAATTCGCCTATACCACCACCTCTTCACTTATAAAGCCACTCGCACCCCTCTGTTCTCGCCTTCCTTCGTTTACGTGCCTTTTCGCTTCTATTCTTCATCATTCCTGCTCCTAGATCTTCAACTGATATTGTGATCATTCGTTAGAGAAAATGTCTGCCAATGCTGAGAAGATCGCCAAGCTTAAATCTGATGTCTCCAGCCTCAATCAGATCAGGTTTTTCCTCTCTCTCTCTCTCTTGTTTGTGTTTCGATTGAAGCTTTTTAGTTGTCAATTGCCGTAGATCTGACTGGTGTTTTGGTGTCGGTTTTACGCTGATGTTTTGTTCTGTTCAGTGAAAATGAGAAATCTGGATTCATCAATCTGGTGGCTCGCTATCTCAGGTACAGTGAAAATTATTGGCAATCTTTCTCGATTACGAAATAGTTCTTTTTTTTCTTTTTATATTTTAAATGGTGCATAGTAAGAAATGAGGAAATGTATTTTTAGAAGTTCCTTGTATCCATGCTTGATTCGGAGTGCATGCGCCAATTGTGGACTGCAGTGAGCTCCGGAAAGTTTCATAGTTTACCAATTATTAAAAGAATCTTCTTATTTTTCTAGACTTTAATTAGATTGGCATATTGTTTCGTATCGAGGATTATGTACAGTACGTGGAACGGATACTATTTTCATGTTTAATTTTCTTCAATTTAAATCACGTGAGCTATATTCTGTGGATCAAACTGATCTATAATTGAATCATAGTTTCTCCTATACGGACTTGTTGTCACCTTTGTTTTTGGATGGAAATTAAAGCGGCGAAGCTCAACATATAGAGTGGAGTAAGATCCAGACACCAACTGATGAGGTGGTTGTGCCTTACGATACCTTAGCTCCTGTGCCTGAAGGTGATCTGTAACTTTTATCTTGAATTTCATTTCTACCAAGCTTTAGATCATGTTGCCTTTTAATTTTCTTAACCAACCGAATTTTGGTATTGATTGGCTGGTTTTAGGATCTCAATAAGTAATTTTAGCTAGTTTGTTGTCACAGATGCTGCTGAGACCAAGAGTCTTTTAGATAAACTTGTGGTTTTGAAGCTCAATGGAGGCCTGGGGACTACTATGGGATGCACTGGTCCAAAGTATGAGTTCAGGGTTTTACATATCCAGTTGATTAATTTTGAGATGGCTTTACTTATTGTGGTTGGTCCAAGGAGTACTTCATTTAGTTTTACATTTGCATCTCAATTCAATCATATCTGTATTCTGTTGACAATGGCAGTATCATGATAATTTGACTATGAGGGTCTTATTGAATATTTGAGGACTTCGTAGATAATACAGTTATACCGGTTCATGACTGTTACCTAGATTTTTATTGAGGTTATTGTTGATGTGCTTCCCTATCAAAAACAAATTGAAATTAGTTATATTTGGAACTAATGGTCCTGGAGCTCAATTATCTACTTTTCCCTGCCGACAGCATATATATTGGCACAGATAAAAAAATTTATTGGTTCTCTTACAACTGTGCAAGTACCCTCTTTTTTGTGTCTTTGAGTTGTAATTACATGGCTTTTGATTCAGGTCTGTTATTGAAGTTCGTAATGGTTTGACATTTCTTGACTTAATTGTCATCCAAATTGAGGTATGGTATCAGCTCTATATACTCTTTGAAGTTTGAACCATTTTCTCAGATGTACATGCAACTAAAATATTCAGTTACATGCAGTACCTCAATAAAAAATATGGGTGCAGTGTGCCCCTGCTTTTGATGAACTCATTCAACACTCATGATGATACGTTGAAGGTGAAATTTCAATTTCGCATTAAGGTTGAATTTACACACCTAAAATTTGTCACATGCTCATTAGTTTCTTCTGCAAATTGTAGATAGTAGAAAAATATTCCAAGTCAAACATTGATATTCATACATTCAACCAGGTTTGCATAGCTATCTCTTCTCTCATTCATGCAGTAATACAACTTCAGTATTGAGGTGGATATTGACATTTGTATTGCATAATTTTGTGCATTTTCCAGAGCCAATACCCTCGTCTGGTTGTTGAAGATTTCACTCCACTTCCTTCCAAAGGAAACAATACCAAAGAGGCATGGTATGCCTTGTTATTCTACTCTGTGTTTTCCTGAAATTGAATTGGAAAAATGAGTAGAATAGTTGATAGTGTAATATGTTTATCTGAAGGCCAACGAGTCCATTTCTTGAATATCTTAATCAGAACTTTATAATATGTACTTAGCAGATATCTGTTGTCTCTCTCTTTAGTTTATTGTTGGCAATTTTTTTCAGTATAGATAGTCATGGCAATCAACTTCTTAAATTATATTTTTGCCGTCTTTGCTTTTCATGTTGTGTTAACATCTCTCACTTTGTGAAATTTTGTTTTTGTTTTTCATCTTGTTTGCATTTTGCTAGTACAGGTACCCTCCCGGTCATGGAGATGTCTTTCCTTCTCTGAAGAATAGTGGGAAGCTTGATGCACTGCTATCAAAGGTCTAGCACTAAGATTTCCATATCTTCCACGGTGGCATGTGATATTGACCTTGATTGAAATCACTGAGTCTTGTTGTTTTATTTTGTTTTTTTCCTCTCAGGGCAAAGAATATGTCTTTGTTGCCAATTCAGACAACTTGGGCGCTATTGTTGATTTGAGTATCCTTTGTTGCTAGAATTTGAATTTTGCATAAGCACTATGTACTTTTTTCTTTTAATTAGTTATTCTTCCCAATCTCTTTCTGTATAGAAACTCAAGTGATCTGGAAATATGTATCCTTAATTCATTGTTGCAGAAATTTTAAATCATTTGATAAAAAATAAGAACGAGTATTGCATGGAGGTACCAAAAATTCCTTCTTTACTTTTGGTTCTTTTTTAGGCAAATTCTTGTTCCTCAAGAGATGTGCTTTTGCAGGTCACACCTAAAACGTTAGCTGATGTGAAAGGTGGTACTCTGATCTCTTATGAAGGGAAAGTGCAGGTATTAACTGGTTTGTGATTTTTCTTTTTTACTTTCTAATCCTAAACCAAGTGTTGGATAATTGCCCTTTCGAAAAGAAAAGAAGTTTTGGATAATTGGCTTTTTTGTCAGAATTTAGGAAGATATTATCTTCTTCTTTTGAAAATTGGTTTGGCTTCATGTTGTATTGTCTCTGCCTTCCTAATGGTTAAGCAAAATTTACGCCTAACGGATTTGTTCTTAGATATCATGAAAAGGAATATATAATTCTGGTGCATGGAGTCAGAAGCCTGTCATCATGTTTTTCAAACAACTACATTATTTTATCTATTTCATTTAATTATACTGGAATATTTGAAGTGCATTTGTGTACAACACATTCTCCTTTTGTTTGATTTCTTTTGTGAACTTCCATGTAGACAGTTTTTTTTTTTTTATATGAAAATGCATCCATTGACTTCTAGTAATACATAAATAACATTGAATTGGTCCATTTATTTGAGAAAGGATTTTTTTATCATTATGATTAGGTCTTGCACTATCTTCCAATTTCTTAATGTTATTTCTTTTGCAGTTATGCATATTAATGCTATTTTATCACTTGTAATAACCATAACTCTTATCTGTGGTGCAGCTTCTAGAAATAGCTCAAGTTCCTGATGAACATGTGAGCTCTACTTCTTTTTCCACTTTTGCTTTGACACCTCTATGTTTGAATCATGTTAAGTTAGACATTAAACAAGAACGAGTACTTGTAAACTTGATAACTAGATAAAATAAAATTTGGAAATTCATGGATTAATTGATGCTCATGAAATGCTACCTCAATTTTCCTGAAGAATTAGAACTGGAATACCATTTCTTTAGATTGTACATACAAGCATAAAATAATGCGGTTAGCACATTGCATTTATGGAGTAGTAAGTGTCATATGGGAGATAGTATGCAATAAATTCTTCTCAATTAGTCTGATTCTGTTTTCCAAGATGGATTATAGCAGAAAATTACTTCTATGGTGAAGTGTCTTTATGTACAGAACCCTGTTTGTGCCCCTTCTTTTAGATAATAAACAGATTTATTCACAAATAAAATTAGGTACAAAGTGACGTGAGAAACTTACAATAAAATATAAGAACAATAGAATATTCCAAGTTTTCACTAAACATCTGCCGGTGATATCATCCAATTACCTGCTTTGCATGTAATTTCTGATGCGTAGGTGCTGTATTTGATGCAGGTTAATGAATTCAAGTCAATAGAGAAGTTCAAAATTTTCAACACCAACAACTTGTAAGTCAAGGTCCCAAACTCCAGCTAGTTTCTGGTTCAATAATACTTCGGCTGGGAAGCATGTTTAGTTACAAATACTTGTATAAGGGAACACCTGACTAAATATGTAACCAAAATCATACAGGTGGGTCAACTTGCAGGCTATCAACAGACTTGTTGAAGCAGATGCATTGAAGATGGAAATTATCCCTAATCCCAAGGTATCGCCTCTATATCTAGTAGGA
Source organism: Prunella vulgaris (assembly GCA_026898435.1). Lineage (NCBI taxonomy): Eukaryota > Viridiplantae > Streptophyta > Magnoliopsida > Lamiales > Lamiaceae > Prunella > Prunella vulgaris. The sequence goes on from JAPKLY010000094.1 coordinate 1,203,135, forward strand.
GTTATGAAATTGTAGCCATCTCTCTAATCAGGTCAGTTGTACTTTCTAGGAGGTGGACGGGATCAAAGTTCTTCAACTTGAGACTGCTGCCGGTGCTGCCATAAGGGTACACAACCACCTAGTCTCTTTAAAATATCCGGTCTTATTTATATTGGAATTGATTTAACTCTGTCTCCCCCCCTCCCTCCCTCCTGTTAGTTCTTCGATCATGCCATTGGTTCTAATGTTCCCCGGTCTCGTTTCCTTCCTGTTAAGGCAACTTCAGATCTGCTTCTTGTTCAAGTAAGTTTCCAACTTAAATTTGCTTATTATGACAACAAATGATGTTTTAACAATGAAAACAAACTCAAAAACAATTATTTTACAGTCTGATCTCTACACCTTGTCTGATGGCTTCGTTACTCGGAACCCAGCCAGGGCCAATCCGTCCAACCCTTCTATAGATTTGGGGCCTGAATTCAAGAAGGTTAAAATTCATCTGAACTCATGGTTGGTCTGGAGCTTTATGTTGATGAATCTAAAATGTGATCATTTTGTATAGGTTGCTAATTTCTTAGGTCGCTTCAAGTCCATCCCCAGCATCATTGAACTGGATAGCTTGAAGGTGACGGGTGATGTCTGGTTTGGAGCGGGTGTTATTTTGAAGGTATCTGTTACCATTAGCAATTTTTTCTAGCTAGGGGTATAACCAAGTTGAGTCGAGTGGATACAGGAATTTTTCGAGCTTGATAAAAAACTTGGAGCCAGCTCGTTTTAATCCTGACTCTGATCGATTACTTATAACTAGTTTAAGACATGTTGTAATAACTTACTAACAAGACTCAACCCAATTACTTACATATACATGTTTTTAAATAGAAATATTTAGGGCAAAATAGCAGTCACCCTAGGCTCTATAAGGCTCCGAACCTATCAAGCTAGGCTTTGAGCTTGAGCTCTGGAAACTTCAAGTTGAGGATGAGAGCTCATGAGTTGGCTAGATTTAGTTAAGCCGTGATTAGTGGGCCTTAATCTTTAGCAATTTCTGATCCTCCTTTTTGCTATTGCTTTCCCTTCCAGGGCAAGGTAACTATTGCTGCAAAGGCTGGTGTGAAGCTAGAAATCCCAGATGGTACTGTGATCGCAGACAAGGTAACATGCTACAGCCTTTACCTGTTAATATTGAACTGAATTTATGAACAGACAACATCACAGCTTACTTTGGTTTAACTCTTTGTCCAGGAAATTAATGGTCCTGAAGATATATAAAGAAATATAGTATGATACTTCTCTCGTTGAATCGATGAGATCTTTTGGTTGCAATATGTATTGAACAAGAGAAAAATAAGTTGCATAAAATTGTGCTTCGTAGTCTGTCTTGGCAAGGTAAAATGTTACTCCAAGCTTTGTTCGGAATGTGTGTGATTATGATCCTTTCAACTATATGTAGTTATTATAATGAGAGGCTCTATGGTGGTGCAATCGAGTTAGTCATAAAACTCGGCTCAGTAGTTTGCTCGGTGTTGAGTCTATACTCCTGTAGTATTCAACTAAGTTTACTTTGAAATAGCTATTTATTTATATACTCAATATAAGATGTTCAGGTCGAGCGAATTTGGCGGTTGAAAAATGCAGTAACTATTAAAAATCCAATGACATGAGTATGAAGAATGTGGCATGATCTCCATATAGTAAAGTTAATGGATGGTTTGGTGTAGCCAGATTTTAGGTGAGATTGAGCATCATAGGACATAGATAGGAGCATTATCCTTGCTCTTTGAGACTTTGGCCCATAAAGATGAATTGATTCATCTCATCAAACGCTGGAAATCATGTTGATCATTCTGTTCAACTCTTAAAATTCAGGTCCCCCTTGTGGGGGTACCACCGCTGCATCAAGTGCTAATGTGCTCTGCGTCAAAATACATACATAAGCATTCTAAAAAAAAAATACTTACTCCTTATTTTGTACTCTGCTAGTGAGTGGCAGCTTTAAACCTAATTAATGGACTATATGATTAGTTTTACAGGTTTGCTCATATATTGTCCTGATAAAATGGCACAAGTGATTAAGATAGCTTGGAAAATTTCATGATTCATGCACTAGCCATATTGTAAAATTAATGTTACGTAATTAGTATGCGTTGCATTTTACGTTTAATCGATATGTTTTTTAATTATATTTTAGTATCATGTTTTATTGATGTGACTAGTTGCATGTGTCATTAATGTATAAGAGATCATTTATTTATTTTTTAATAAAGACAAACTATTATATAAATCAGTTTCATAATATAAGTTACTTTGAATAATATTTTGTTGTTCTGTATCGTGTAATGGGTGGAATATTGATTTGAAAAAATTCAACCAAAATATCTTTCTTTTTTTTTTTTGGGTGAATCGTACACAAGAAAATGTTTAAGTGCAAGCATGAAAAAAAATATTGATATATATAAGTATAATTATCGATAAATACTAGTCTTCCAACCACCAAATTGTTCTCATTTGTTTTTGTGGGATGTCCACTAACTTTATTTATATATCTTTCATGAATATAATCACTTTTATCTTTATCATTTCACTAATTGTCATTAGATCTTACTCATAAATATTTATAAATGAATCCCAAATTTTTTTAAAACACTGTACTTTTCTATATTTTAAAGCACTCTTTATTTTTTTTTTATTCGTGCGCATTCCGATGGGAACAAAATGAAGGGAGTAATACAATTCAACCAAACTAAAATTATTATAAACTACTAATATATTTCTTTGTACGAATAAATGTTATATATATGTAGATAAGTTAAATTTTGATCAAAATTAAGAGATAAAATGGAACTGATTGTACAATGTGTGCAAATTTTAGGATCACTTATAAATAGGTTTGTATTGTGCCAACTTATTGAGTATTAGGTTTTTTTTTAAATGTATTGGAAATAAATTTAAAATGTACATTTTGCACATACACATTATTTGCACAACATGTAGAAATTTGTTTGTGCAATAAACTAAATTAGTTTGCACAAGCTAAATTAGTTGCACAAATTATTAATTTTGGATAAGATTTTACCATTTTAAGTTATTATATGAATCCAATTAGTCAATCCTATTTTTCCTGTGCAACAAATATATATATACATGAATTCAATAGGTGAGCAAAGAAGAATAACATTGTACACATATATTCACA